>VZSE01005087.1:550564-666886 GCA_013398275.1 Promerops cafer
AAAAAAAAAAAAACAAACAACCAAAAAAAAAATATAAAAGGGGGGGAAGCGCTTTTTTCCATCTCGGTTGCGACAGTGATAAGGGGTAGGGAACATCTCATACCTGGTGTGAATGCTAATCAGCCAGGAGTTCTCCTTTTTTCCCAAGACAGGGAACTGTTTCCTTCCAAATTTATTAGAACCTCCTCCACTGCCTCTTTGAAAAACCTTCTTTGTCACCCTCTTCCCAAGTCCTGATACTTCTTTAAAAAAAAAAAAAATGGCTTCGGAGCTCCTTCTATTCTTGATATTGATTCTCTCTCTCTCTCTCTCTCTCTCTCTCTCTCTTTCTCCCTCTCTCTTTCTCTCCCCCCCACCCCTCCTCCTTTCTCCTGTCTCTGTCTCTTCTGAGTGGTCTATTGATAAGTCCCTAGAGGCACTGGGTCAGCCTGCCCGTAGGAAACCAGACACAATGCACAAATCTCCGAGTGCCATTCTGCCATCAGCAAGCAGACCACGTTTAGGAGAGAGGAAAAAAAACACACACACACACACACACAGTAGAGCAAAAGACAGAGAGAGAGAGAGAGAGAGAGAGAGGGAGAGAGAGGGAGAGTGTGAGAAAAAGACTGATTGGAACAGGAGGGAGGGAGGGAGGGAGGGAGCGAGAGAGCGAGGGAGAGAGAGCGACACTGCCAGTCAGGTTAATCATCCCTACTTTAATTAGCTGTTCGGCTTAGACATAAAACAATTGAATTTGAATGATCTGTCAGTGGGCTCGGCTGAACCAAAGGGGAAATGCGAATATTACAAAAAAGACTGTTGGTGTATTCAGATAAGCTCGCAGGGAAAATCCTCAAAGGATAACTATTAAAACTTACCACCAAACAAAAAGTAAGATTCAAATGGCATTAAACAGAGGCCATCTCCAAAAAGCTAGGAGATCCCTTCCCTCTCTTTTTTACACATAACTGCAGCTTTTGCCGAAATAAACACCTGCACCTTCCCACAGTCTTCAAAGACTACCTGTCCTGCGGGGTGGGGAAGGGACTGCAGGTTTGCCTGCTACTTTGGCTTGCTTAAAGGTGGTGCCTTTCAGTCGAATTTTCCTGATGGATCACTGGTATGTTATGATTCTGGAACTACACAAGCTCTGGGAGCACATCCTTGCCATGCATGTCTGCACAAACACAGACAAATCGAGCACCAGGAGGGCACAGACGGAGATGTTGTGAAAAGGCAGTGCTGGGTATTGGGGTAAGACAAGTCTCAGGCACCAAGAAGGTGGAGAAATTATCCCCCCAAATAAGTGGCAAAGTAATCTATTTCTTCTACCCTGGGCTGCAAAAGGAAGTACAGTTCAAATGGATGGTTCCTGGTGATACCCAGTGCAGTGGCAGCGCTGTGCAGCAGGCGAGGCAGAGATTTATGACACTTGTGCAAAGTCTGCTTCTTAAAAGGTGTGGGCCAGTCGGCCTCTCCCCCTGAGAAGGAAGGCAGCAGATAACATCCTGCTCTGAGAGGGAGCTGTCAGCATGTTTAGCCCCTGGACATAACAGCCCTGCCCTGCCAGAACTTTCCCTTGTCAGATGCAAGGGACCTGCTTTGGGTTTCAGGACACTGAATGTCCCCTCATCAGGGGCTCAGATGTCCCCTCCTGAGCAAACAGCACCAAGGAAGGTGTTTGAATTTATTGAGCAAGGCAGGTATATTCTCTGTGTTTCAAATACATTTTCTATATTTCATACAGGGCTGCAGCTACAACAGCAAATCCATAATTCCTGATCAGCTCCGTGAACATCTGCTGTATATAAACTTTTAAATGGGCATGACTAACATGCAAGTGCCACTCAAAAGCATGGGAAGAAAGTAGAGAAGGGACTCACAATGCAGCTGACTGCTGGCCTTTCAGAGGGAGTGCTGGGATTCTCCCCTCACTCTGTATTTTGTGTACAAATGCTTAAGGAAGGAAGAAACAAAAGACAGAAGTTCTATCAACGTCTCTATATTAATTTTATCATTTTTTTGACATAGGTCTCCAGGCAAATCTGGCACCACCTTTTATGTGTTTTGCTTTTAATGGAGAGCTGATGGGAGATGTCACTATTATTCATTCCTTCTATCAACTTCTGCTCTGGGAAAAGGTGGGTTCCTGCCCTTTTCCACCTTTTAAAATGTTACATGCTGGCTGGCTGTGTTCCATCTGCCTGCCAGCCCCATTGATGCCCGTTGACTCAGCACAGTTTACAGAAGACCTAAATGGTCAATAGGAGAGGGATGCATTGCAGAAGCAATTGGGACATTGGGCTTAATGAAGTTATTTAGGAGTTCTCTCCTCAGCCTCCCCAAAATATGAATTTTTCACGAATATTATGGAAGGTAAGATGTCCTGAAGAACAGAAAAGGAGATTTCAGAGAAATACAGCACCATCAAAAACCTCAACTCCTTTTCAGATGAGATTTTGTAGAGCACAGTGACACAGACAAGTTTCTTCCCTGGGTCAGTACCAAAGTAATAATCCAACAAAGTGCAAAACAGTTCTGGGCTACATTTCTAATAAAATATGCAGAGGACCTGACCACCTTATGCAGGGATTCACTGAAGAAACAGTGTGCAGTCATGTAATTACAAGCCATGGTAAAGGTACACGGGGCCCTCCCTAAGGTTGCTCAGACAACATTAGCTGTGGCATTTCCTAACTTCTAAGTGTTTGACTTAGTAACATTAACATTACAGTAATGCATTTTCAGGATAATTTCTCAGGGTTTTCTTTAAAAGTCAGCCTAGAAGCAGTTCCACGCTGCTGCCGAGGCTGGGGCGGGTTCGCACCTGTGGAGCTGTAATACAGGGCTCCACCACTTCGGCCCGCAGCGCCAGCAGCAGCTCCACTCAAACGGCGCTGACGAGGGGACCAACCACTGGGAGACTGTGAGGAGACTTCATTCCGTGATTTGACAGTGTCTTCCTGACAAGGAAATTGCTGAGAAACAGGAGCCCTAAGCTGACCTTCAAGGAGGAGAGCAAAGCACACTGCCACGGGAAGAGACTCTTTGGACCCTGGCTCCCCAAACCCGCACATCTGCTGCTGCTGTTGGATTTGCCTCCATTCAGTTGACTCCGTGGACTGCTGCTCCTCTTGTTCTGTAGCTTACTTTCTCTCATGTTATCTCTCCCTCCCTACACTACTCCTTGTCACAGTCTGTTCCCCATCCCATTGCCCTAAAGGAGGCATTTCCTAAATACCCCTTCCCCTCTGCTCTATCCCAGACATGAATATACCCTGAGCACAGAGGAGAGCAAACTGCTTAGCATGGTAAATTAGGCCACGTGGTGTTTCAGGCTGCCTTAACTAGACCACTCCTTGCAAGACTGTTTAAAACTAACTCGGGTATCATAATTTGCAATCCACAGTGTAGACATATCAAAATGTCCTTGTTCTCATTTCCACTGCTTGCTGCCATAGCAACCCCTGGTCAAAAGGAAATTTCCATTGATATCAGAAGGAGCAGCATTTCACCCAGGTGAGTTTTTACTATGTGGCACGTATTTTATTAGCATGTGTTCCTGATTCAGAGATCCTCAAATCCCCTATAGCGCCTAATGTAGAAAACACTACTGTTAAGTCCTGCTCTCAGCTGGTCCCCTTCTACTGGAAGCTACAGAAGTCAAGGACCTCCTGCTTTCTACCTGAATATCATCCAAGAGCTGACTTGCAGTCTAAATAAATGCAAAAGGCCAGGAGGAGCTCCAGAAAATGTACATCACCTTCCCCTCCTGAGATTTTTATTACAGATTTTAACTCAGATACATGATAATGATTTCTAGCTTTGCATGGTACCCTCTTGCTTCCTCTTCCTTCATATAAATTATTCCATGTATCAGGGAGATTTAGCCAAAGGATTGATAATTGAAAGCTCAGTCTGTCTGATCAGTTGAAAAAAGTTTGCCATTTGCTATGGAAAAGGCAATCAGTGCTGCAACAAGTTTTCAGACTCGTGTGTATGACAACCTCTCCATATGTTGCTACAGAATTGGAAGAGATCTTTATGAGAACTGTACCTGGATTTGCCATCCACAAATGGCAGGATTTGTGAAAGGAAAAGCCACCAGAACTGCTCCTAACCTTTGGACTCCTACATGCATCACTTAATGCCAACCAAAAGCAGGACACGGAAATGGCAGAGTACTCTACTCCTTTAATGTATATAAAATATTCTGCAATGCAACTTGTAGCACTCAGTACAGCTGACAAGAGCTGACATTAATGGTAAATCAACAGATCTGGGTGGCACAGAGAGGAACTTGGTTCCTTTGCGAAGAAGGTGCTCTGTCTATTAAGGAGCTCTGTCTATTAGAAAAAATGGAATTTAACCATGTAATCTCAGGATGAGTTGTATAAATATATTCCTCTAGATTTATTGGCTTGTCTTCATAAACAGCTGTGAGTCTGTGCTTTTTGTTCAGAGATGTAAACCAGCACAGCATGTTGGAGAGGGTGAATACACGGTTGTTATTCAGTACGTAAGAAATTAGAGAAAGAGACTGCGAAGTCCACTTGTTACAGAAATCAGCTCCTTGCTTATCTTTTGGGAAAGCATCCTTCTTAACTTGCACCACTGTGCTCAGTAGGTACCTCTGCATGCTAGGGAGAAAGGTACCACGCCTTGCATCTAGGTCATTTCTGTCATATATGCCATTTGATTTTCTGGGGCAAAACAAACAAGCTTGTTCCTTACTGCACTGATTACCAGAATCAGCCCTCCCCACCCCTCACTTCCCCCCACTCTCCTCCCGCCCCAACTATATCAAATGTCTGGGATTGGTTCCTAAAACACCTTTTACCTACCACGTGCAGTTCTCAGTTCCCAAGGTAATTCCTTTCAGAGGTTTGTTGACAATAGGGAAATGTAAAGGGAAACATCAGAGGGTCTCCATATTTTTACTCTCTTAGACAATCCAAATATAACGGCCTATTTTGTGGAAGAGCCTCTCCATTAAAAAAAAAGAGAAAATATTGCAAACTGGTCTATGAGAGAGACATGTTTGGTCTTTTGTTTTACTGCACTACCACCACAGTAAGATGTGATGAAAAGTGAGCCATATTCTCCCGGGCACCAGTGCAATCCCCTTGCCTTCACTGGAAAAGCAACAGTGCAACCTAGGGGAGCTCCATAAAACATCTGGTTGAGAAGACATGAGAAGAGCAGGACTCCTGCTTTCCCTCCTCAGCTGCATTGGGTCAAAAAGTAACATTTCGGAAGTGTGATTTTACAAAAAAATTAAAGGAAATCTGATCATTGGTAAAAAGCAGATCAATGAGGACATGATTTTTGCAGGTAACATGTTTTCTGTACTTTTATAAGGACATTTACTGTGAAGGCTCCCAAGATTTTTAAACACTTGAAAACATTAACTTTCCACCCTCTATCATGCCCCATACTGTTTTTACCAATTGCATCTCTGCTCCAAAATTACAATTTTTAAACAGCATCATGTGTTATATTCAGCCTATTCTGCTCTGCTCTATTATATTTTATTCTACAATTTTTGAAAGAAGCATAAGTATCTCCGGATGTCAGGAGGTTTAATTTTCTCTCATACCTTCATGGGTAGACAATTATAATTCTGATTTGAAGAACTTTAAAGCGGACGTCTGCCCCACTTCTGTTCTAAACGCTGACGGGAAACATGCTACATGTCCCTCTTGCTAACTTTGGCGCTGTCACATAGTCACAAATCTTATTTCCTGCATTCAGAGGTGACAGCTATTGAGCCTCTGCTTCCAGCCTTTCTTATCTGAAGATGCCTTGTTTCAGGAGGCTTTTCCATAGGCTCAACGGTGAGGAAAAACTGTAATTATTCTCATATTCCTCATTCTACACAAAACCTTTGTAAGAACAACAACACTGCTTGCAGTCTGGGGAGCTGTACAGCCACAGCATGCCAAAAACATGCGACTGCCACCAAAATAACCCCACTGAGGCCCTTTGCTTTCTCTGTCCAACCATTAGTTTTGTCTCAGGGACAGCTGCAAAAGGGTCTCTATCTGCACATACCACTTCATCTCTTAGACTTGGATATAAATAGAGTGGGAAGCCAAAAACCCGGAGGAGGGTGTAGAGTTCTGACTCTTTTCTGCAGCAGATAAAATCGTCCATCACATTCCTCAGCTGGGTGGAGCCATGAGGGAAAGGGACACAGGGCTGATTTCTACCTCCACTCTCTCCACAGACAGAGCCACAGCTTGCACAGTGACTGGAACGCGAGCGGCTCAGGAAATGAAGAGTAGCACATCACTCATTCTTCCTGCCTGTTTGCTCCTAATTATCTTGCAATACATCTCACTGGTAGTTTTATCATACAGAAAGACAGAAGGTCCTTCTGGTTACAGCACATAATGACTGCTTTTAAAATGGCTTGCTTTTCATTCCTGGGAAAACCTCAGTCTCTTTCTCCCTCCCTCAAGCTCACTGCCTCTCCTTCTGGGGTTATTGTTTTGTTTTTGAGGTTTTTTGGGGGGAGGTAGGATGTCAATTCTTTGATAATGTATCCTGATTAAAGGAAAAGAAGGGCCAGCAGAGGTGGCTTTCCCTTTCTTTTGATGAGACTGTGGCCACACTGAAAGAAGTGTCAACAATTTCAATAATTTAATTTTGGCTAATACAACATCTCTTACAGGCTTGAGCTATGCAACTCCTGTGTAGCCCTTAGTACAAATCAACAGAACCACTTTTATACTTGTCTTCCAATATTTCTTTCCAACCTCAGAGAAACAGAGAATTGCTAGAGGGCAATGAACTCTCATTTTGCCATTGACATTTCTGCAATCCATCTCCCTCAGTTGGGAGACCCTTTCACAGATCCGGAACCTCACTAGCATAAGGAAGAATTAGTATAATTAAGAATTAGACACAGGGTCTCTAAAATGGGAATCATAACAATGACTAACGTCACAAGAGTGTTTTCAGAATTAATTCATGTAAGTAAAGCACTTACAAGATAAAAATGTAGGAGCTGCCACATTAGATTAGACCACTGCTCCATCTAGTACAACATCCCATGTGCAACAAACAGCAGCAATTAATGCAGGGTAGCAGAACTGGGGTCCCCACTCTGGGCAGGAACAGGGTTGAGTCTTATAATAGTCAATGCTAGTCCTTGGTAACAGCATTATTTTATTACTTAGGTGAGATATTTAAGCCCCTACACCTCATTGTCACTAAACAAAGTGGTCTTGCAATGAAAGGAAGGAACCAGGCTCAGCAAGAGTTAGGTACAGTGGCTGCACACCTGCACATTCATTCCTGTGCAGGACAGTTTCTGAGCAAGAGTTTCTGCTTATCAGTGAGAGAACCTAAAATTATTCTAAAAATCCTAAGTTTCAGAAAGAGTTATTGAAAAAATGGACAGTAGGATACAAGTACTTCTAAAATTGGTATAGAGAAAGACACATACATACATGCATAGTTGAACAAGCTGGTTAAAAAAGTAACCTCATCCTCCCTGGCTCTGCTTTGAGCAGGGTGAGGGTTGGACCCATATGACTTAAGAGGTTCTTTCTGATTTTTATTATTCCAGGATTCTGTGAATCCACAGAATTTTCCATGGCAGAGCTCTGTCACTAAACATGAAACTATTTGTGGTAAACATAATTTTCAAGGAAAATATTGTCAGGAAAGTTTCTTGGGTTGAGGATAGAAACTCTAGTTCAAAATGAAGAAGTTCCCATGTTCCCTCACCCACTGGAGAAGTCCTAGCCCTAGTCTTTTAAAAGCTAGTTTCTTTATGAAAAAGTTTCATAAAGTTTCATTCTCATACTCCAAAATTGCAAATATTTTCACTGCGGGACACTGTTGTTTTCTGGCCAGGTCACCTATATGACTCTGCATTCTGCAAGTACTTCCAGACCTTACATCACTGCCAGCATCTGTTGTGTCAAGGGCAACGATAATAATTCTGTGATATTTCACTGTCTTAGATGGTTTGACAACTTTATTTTAATTCTTAGAGATTTTTCACTTTATGAAACAGACTTATCTGAAAAGTAAATGGATGGGTTCAGATGAGCTTGTCTTAATTTAAGAGTTAGATTTTTAAATTTAGTTTTACTTTTGTATTAACCATGCAGTGTTTAATAGAAACAATCTATACAATGCAAAACCCTCCTGAAAGACAGAGCCACAATATGTTTCTGTGCGTGATTCTATTCTATTCTATTCTATTCTATTCTATTCTATTCTATTCTATTCTATTCTATTCTATTCTATGCTATGCTATGCTATGCTATGCTATGCTATGCTATGCTATGCTATGCTATGCTATGCTATATTCTACTTCTGGACAGTGTAATGAAAAACCCAACAAATTAGAAGATAATCTGCAAAAAAACAAAATCCCTCATAACTGACCGAACCATAAATGAGTCTTACATTACTGGGACTGGATAAAGTATCATCAGTGCCAGATTATTACATAAGAATATGTTAGTAATGTAGCAGCAGTCTAGTCTTTTAAGATGTGAAAGAGTGTTATCTAACCTCTCTGCAAAGTTCAGGAAGAGGAGCCATATGTCCAAATAATAATTTTCTTGCTGGTGTTTAACATGTCAGTTTTTTCAAGGGGCCTATTTCAAGTTAAAAAAAAAAAAAAGGCGTGAAATGCATTTTGATTTTTTTTTTCCTTTGGCAAAAGCAGCTCATTTTCAAGCTTGCAAGGAAACAAGAAAAACAAAATCAAATGTCAAGTAGATTTGCTCTTTGTTGTAATTAATACGCAAGCATTTGCTCGTAGATGGTCCTGAGCCTGAAAACTAGTGTTGCCAGTTGTGGTGCTATTAAAAGTAGTTCTCAGGGCTTTAAAGGGCCAAATGTCCAAGGAGTGAAAATCCCAACTCAAACCAGTGGCCCTAGGCCATGTCCATCAGCTGAGGGTCTGACACAAGGGAAGGACAGCACAAAGCCTGAGGCTGAGGACTGAGGATGCGCCAGGTGCTTGCAGCACCAGACCCTACCATGAGACAACAAAGAAAGGTGGGGCAGACTTCTTCACAGCAGGGAAAGGGGAATGACTACCTGAAAAAAAGGAAATTCCAAAGCCCCATGCTGCAGACTATATGCATGCTCAGTTTCTGGTCGAGGAAGCTACGTGAGATTTCTCTTTTAGTCGGAGCAATGTAGTGGATAAAAAGGCCCTGTCTAGCCAGGGGGATTTCCTGAGGCCATCACAGACCAGCTCCACACGCTGTTAAGAGGCTCGTTTTCATGAGAGTTCTTGTTGCATTTGTATCGCTGGCTCCAGGCCCCTAGAGCTTCAAGTGCCACATCACAGTGCTACAAGCCCAGTGCTGAATGCTTGGCACACGACCAGGCATCTTCCCTTCCCTCTCTCTGTTCCCTCAAGTCAGCAGGTGGGGCTCCAGGGCTCCATCTTGTTTTGATCTGTGTGTGGAATTTTTTTCTCGAAGAAGAAAAAATTGAAGACAAAATTTCCCATTGAATATTTGCTATTCTCCTTTCCCCCATGTTGTTCTGTGGAGGTGTTTGGAGACAGACAGAAAAACAAACATTTTTTTTTTCTTCCTCATCAAAGGGGCTTGCTATTTTTCCTGAAACGGGATGCTGGAAACACTTCATCACTGAGGGCTACTAGCCTGAGATCTGCTCATCCTCACATCAGGATGAATCAGCAGCAATTCCAGTGAGGTCACCAGGAGTGCTCTGGCAGGCAGCTCCCCTTGCCGGATGCGGGGTCAGCCCTGCCGAGCCAAACACTTCCACAGGACCAGCCAGGGCCCATGCCCTGTGCCAGGTCACAGAATGGGTGTGAATGGATGCAGGGCAAAGAAAACATAAACCTCTACCAACTTTCTCTGTGAAATAATCATAAAAGTGCTGGAACTCAAATGCTGGAGGGAGGAATTGGACAAAGCCAGCACCAGCAAAAAACCCTACCAACAAAAGTGTGTGATGCTGGCCAGGATAAGAGAGAACCAAGGCAACATATATTATTTTGTTACTTACTTTCCCACACACTGATGTCCGATGTGTAATTCTCTCCTATCATTTAGATCACTGCTGGATTTAGCCCTATGGGTTTGAACAATTAATTATTTTCAGCGATAGAACTATTCCATTTTCAAAACTGGTTTGAACAGTAGATTAGTTCTAGATTAAATAATGTAACTACAGATCAGTAGTAGGTGTTTGTTCTACATTAAGTTGGTGTATCGTTGAGCAGATACTACTTTTTAAGGTTTCAATACACTTAATAATTTATAATACTACATTGTAAGCTGGCTGAATAACTATCACCTTGGAACACCACAGGCAACACCTCCAAATTTAGTCTCTTCTTCAAAAAGCCTTTTTCAATATTTTAAATGGTCAGCTACATGGAGAAAAGAAGGAATGTAACCACAAAGACTAAGAAAAGAAAGCTGCTTAACTCTGTGAGCATAAGCTCTCAGGTTGCTTGACCTTAAACAAATGCTATGCCTCGGTTTCTCCATCTCTACGTAACAGTGGTACCTAATTAATTGATTGCTATAAACACCATGCAGTTATTTATAAGATGCTTTTCACCAAACAACTTGAGGCAGATATTTCAAATGACTTCTCAGAAAATCTCTTGAAATGACCCTTAAATTCAAAGAACTATGTGCTTAGGTATTCTGTTAAATCCAGATTCATCCCGTGCCTCAGTTTCCCCTACAGCTAAGTGTTGAATATACGACCTCCCTACCTCACAAAAATGCAGGGAAAGCGAAGTCATTAACAATCACTTAGTAATTGCAAATTCTTGGGCAGAAAGTTTTGGAGAATGCCTTAACATGGGATACTCTGGATAATTGAGGCAGAAGAGGCCCACAGCTCTCACCATAGGAAGTTTTGGGGTTCATCATATCAGAATCAAAAAGATCTGAAGTCAATTTTGCACAGAGCAGCAGCATCTGGGAGCCATGAGGATTAGTTATGCTCCACTTCCAGGGGAGAGAGAAGGGCTCCAGGCTGCTCCCTCCCATGCCATTTCTCATCCACAAAGAGAAGGGCAGGCTGTTTCTGCTCTGCTGGAAACAGGGGCACCACACAGTTACCTCCTTTCCAAAAGGAAATGCAAGAGTGAGAAGAGGTGGATGGAGAAGGGATGAAGGAAGGGCATACTTTCAGTTTTCTTCAAAATTTCAGAAGTACAAAATTACTTTCCAGAAAAGGAGAAGAGAGATACATAAACTAAATGGGCTGCTCAAATGCCATATTAAAGTTCAACCAATCATATTATTAAGGGCCAGGAATGATCAGTTTGGGTTACAGAAGTGTGCAATTGGCCAGCTGCACTAAATATGGCCTTTACCTTCCTGCAGTGCTTAGCTGGGGACAAACTGAAATCAAGGCACTGGAAGTTAAGTTCTGAAAGAGAGCAGACAAACTTGTCCTCCCTCTTATTATTGTTATGAGGTCTGAAAGGCTGCAGACAGAGGACTCATCCTTGGAGAAGCCACAGTGTACATGATGGAAATAAAGTGGGAGCACAGTTAAAGGTTAGCACGTCTTTTTCCCTCCAGTTGCCATTGATATGAATGAAGCCCATTCTTGCACTGGCAAAAGGGAAGAAAAGATGAGTTAATGTCACCCTCCCTTCTCTAAATTCTCAGATTTGATGACTAACAGGCTACCATATTTCACTAAGAAAAAGGCCTGGTTTTTACTTAAAAGCCCCGAAAGTATACACAGAAAGTAATTTTCAAGGTCAGAGGGTTGTTTTGACATTTAAGAAATACTAAAACAGAATTTGGCTTTTAAATTTGTAAACCAGAACTACTTCCTGACCTAAGAGACAATCTGCCAAATTTCTAGCTGACCCTAGGCTTTTCAGACTAAACCAGAATTATCAGATACATTGTGTTGTCTAGGTGCACACCTCTGATTTTAAAACTAAATTTTGATCAGCCTTAAAAGAACACAGTTTCTGAGACCATTTATAGCAGTAACACTCAGCCCTTGTCACAGTAACTGAAGGCGCTTTCTTTAATAACTGCTTTAGCAGAGTTTTTTGCTTACTATTGGAGAATTCAATTGCTTAATATACAGTAATAAAAAAAATAAGGGAAATAGAAGCATTTCAGCACACAGAAACCAAAAACCTCCTTTTATTTTACACCAAGCCTTTGATCCTCCCACCAATCCTGTTGCAATACAAACCAATTTCATTTAATGTTACATCTGACGAGCCAGATTTCTGTGAGATTGCAAAACTCTGCTAAATCCCTGGGCAAACTAGGATGAGGGGAAGGTTCACAAATTCACAAATAGCATGTACATTGCAGGTGGACCACGCAAACATAGGTAGCACAACCTTGCTGTGCCAGCTCAACAAAACTTTGTGCATATATAGTATCAAAGGGTCATACTGTTGCTTAAGATGTTCAAGAGATTGCAATGCTTCTCCTTGCAGCCTCTTTCTCTCACAACCCGTCCTGCCTGCCTCCCTGGCTCATGTGTGCCAAGTGGGCTGTAAAATAGTAATTTTATTTTACATGGAGGGGCTGTGCTTTCTGCTTTGCCTCTCACACCAAAACAGCCAAACCAATTTTGCTGTTTCAATTAGGCAAGAGAAATGAAACTTTTAATTGTGTTTTCTCTCTACTTTTTTTTTCAGTGACAGTCTGAAAACTTTCAGCCAAAACTGGCAACACCTTAAGATGCAGTCCTGCAAAGGCAGCTGAGCTGAAGCACAAAACCCTGATGGAGTGGAGTGGGAGCAAAGAAGATGCTGTGAAGTTTCTGCTGCTTCCTAAATGCATCCCATATGCACCCATGCTATTTAAATTATGCCAGTTCTTGAATGGACTATAATGGGAAATACTTTCTAACACTACTGGATTTGTTTCTCCTACTTCAATCATAGTTGAAATGTAATTGTAATAAATCTTCTGTTTGTTTTTCTTTTTAGTTTGTTTGTTCAGGTTTTTTTTTTTAAGTTTTGTTCATAATAGTTAGGAGGAAAGCAGAGAATTTGTCAGCTTGCAATGCTGTTATATCCAACTGACCTGGGCATTACAGGATGTAACTTTTTACATAGGAAAGGATTTATTTTCCACAGACTACCCAACTTGCTGGCTTCTGTCTTTTGGTAGCTCTCCTCTTTTCTCTATGCAGTCATCTCAACATATCATCCTCTAGCCAACAAATCTTTAAAATTCATACAATCTAAAAGATGACTCAGAAAGCAAGAACTGATGAGTTCTGACAAAAAGATCCATGAACCTGGCACTTCCTGGTGCTTAGGATACTGACATACAAGAAGGAGAAATATGCATAACAACACTGCTCAGCATTTGAATTTTTTAAAGTGTAAGACTCGCAAAACACTTAAACACAATAATGGAGAAGTTTTGGATCACATAATTATTTGCAAAGCTGAGGAAGTGATACTGCTAGCAAAATGAGAAGAGTGTAATTTCCTTTTAATGCCCAGTTAAAGGCTGACTTGGGCTGCGATTCTGGTTTTGGCAGGAATACAGGGACAGCTTCTTGTGAGAACCACTGCAACACTAGACAGCTCAAAGTGGAAATGATAAAGGGAAAACAAAACTGAGGTCCTTCGCAAGCAAAATGGTCAATATATAGGGCACACAACCAAAAATTTGAAAAGCTGAGAAATGACTGATGACACCTGCTTTTGACAAGGGAATCTGTGGAGTTTGGTGCTCCTACCTGGATAAATTCAAGTTTTTCCTCATGTAAATTCACATTTTAGGTGCAGAGATTAAATCTAACCAAATCTAGGGCTACTGCAAAAGTGCCTGCAAAGATTGCAATGTCTAATGATTACCATTCCTCAAGGAGCTCAGATCAACTGTGTTGAGAAAATGAAATTATGTCCCACTGAAAATATCAATACCAAATTCTTAATCTGAGGTTGCTACTGGAAATCTGCATAATGCACAAGGCAGCACTGAATCTTTGCTCCCAGAACTGGTGATTCTGCCAAGTTAAAAAAGTGAAATTCATAAAAGCCTGTTTAATTGGGAAAGTAAGACAATGACACTCTTAACATTGACAAGGAGTGGGCTTGTTAGGTTAGAAAAGCATCTCTACAAAACCTCTGCTAATATCCGAACTTCAAGAGGAATGGTATTCTGATGAGCTGGGTCATGGTTGACACCATGAAGATGAAATTGAAGTGCAACAACAGGACATCAAATGATTTCCCCACCATTGGGAGGGAGTTTTACAGCTGGGGTTAAAGTGAAAAATTCATGTTCTTGGTCCCGCTAGCAAACCACAAGCTTATATTGCTTTTACTACAAACAGATTTCCCTTCAACATACTGTACTTTTCTTCTTGCTGACTGCTCAGTGTGACCATCCAAAAACACTCCTATTTGTGTTATTTTTCACACACACCACCCTGAAAAAAAATTCAGTATGAAAGTAGAGCAGTTTCCTCCAATGCAGTTCAACATCCAAACTAAGCAGCAATAAAATCATATTTATTCAGTGACTGAGGTTTCAAACAGAAAAGTGATTGTTAGAGTTATAGACTGAACCATGCACTGAAAAAGACCCCAGAAGAGGTTTCTGGTGACAGCTCTCCCACCCTGACAGTCCTTGAGAACAGGGGGAGAAGGAGGAGTGTATGCACACTTGAAATGGGGGTGATACTTGAATGCAGTCAAGCTTCACGATCACAGCAGACGGAATTTGGCCGACTTCGCCTTTGGGAATGAAGTGTGGAGACAGAAAGAAGGGAGCTGGGTACCTGAGCCCAGCCCATGTGTGTGAGAGAGGCTGTTCACCTACAGGCTGGGTGTGCCTGAAGCAGGAGTCAGAGGGAGAGAGAAGCCAGGAGCTCCCTGATGCCAAGCGTGCTCCCACACTGCCAAGCTGAGCAATCCAAAGGCACGGGTGCTAAATGTGGTCTTCTCTTTCTGTGCAGACTCTGACAAACCCTCTACCTTTCTCTATGTCTTTGTTTTCCTCTTTGAATACGAGGTATTCCAATGAAATATAAATATTAATATTTGATTAGTGCTCAGCTACAAAGCCTAATTCCTTAAAGTCTAGTACAGATCTTTGAAATCCTTGAAAAACTATATAAATATGAATCCTTTTATTTTTATAGCATTACATTAATGACTGTACAGTGGAAGTTGATGAATTAAATAATCTCTGTCTATATTTGCTCATACCTTTGTGAAACTGTTACCTTTTCAGCTGCTGTTTCTCATGCCTTGTCTCAATCCAAAATGTCATTTTTGGTAAAGTTTTGCAAAAACCCTTTCAGCTGCTTTTGAGTCATCCAAGTATGTAAAAAACAGTTTCCAGCTGTTAAGTTTTCCATAAGCCTTTTTTTCTCAAACATGCTTGTATAATTATAACACAGCTTTGTTTTAAAACATCAAACTTGACACGTACATAGTCCTGAAAGAGAAGTAGCAGCACTGACATGTTTGAAACCATTTGGTTTTGGAATAACAAGGTTTTTACCATATTAAAATATCTTTTTTCTTAAATATTCTTCCAGACACCGAGCTACACTTTTCTAACTGTAGAAAGCCAGTTGTGTAAATGACCAGTAAAAAAAGAAAAAAAAAAAAGGATAAAGAAAAGATGCTATTCTTGCAATCTGTGACTGTGCTGTAGCAGGAAGACTAGGGGACAGTTTTAATTACTGCATATTTGCATTTTGGTATAGAATGGCATCAAATCAGAGTGGAGGTGATTCCTCACTTATACTCGGTCTAGATAGAAATGCACTGACCTGATACCAAGCAGTGAAGAATCAGCCTTTGCACAGAGACACAGGCTGGGTAGGTTGGAAGGGGCCGCAGTGGGTCATCTGCTCCAACCTCCCTGCTCAAGCAGGGTCATCCCTGAGCACATGGCACAGGACTGTGTCTAGATGAGTTTGGAATATCTCCACGGAGGGAGATACCATAACCTCTCTGGACAACCTGTTCCAATGCTCAGTCACCTGCACAGTAAAGAATTTCTTCCTCATGTTCAGGTGGAGCTTCCTGAGCAGAGCCTGGGTCCATCCTCCTGACACCCTCCCTTCAGATACTGACAGACATTGGTGAGATCCCCTCTCAGTTGTCTCTTCTGGAGGCTGAGCAGGCCCAGCTCCCTCAGCCTTTCCTAAGAGGGATGCTCCAGTCCCTTAATCATCGTTGTCATTCTCTGCTGCACCGGCTCCAGGAGCTCCCCATACCCCTCCTGTACAGAGGAGCCCAGAGCTGGACACAGCACCCCAGATGTTCCTCACCAGGCCTGAGCAGAGGGGCAGGATCCCCTCCCTTGACCTGCTGGCAGTGCTCTTCCTGATGCACCCTAGGACACCACTGGCCTTCTTGGCCACAAGGACACACTGCTGTTCTTATGTACCTTTATAAGATTCCTTCTCAGCCGTCTCTTCCCCAGGCTGAACAGGCCCAGCTCCCTCAACCTTTCCATGTAAGAGGGATACTCCAGTCCACTAATCATCTTTCCATCCCACTTTATTTAATCTGGAATATTTCAGGTTCTGATGTCTTAGGGAAGTAAGTGTTGTTTTTTGAGAATATTAATGATGGCTGAAACAGCAGCTGTAGTCTGAGGGATTATTGGATTACATGGGTTTCACTCTCAGAACTGGTTTTTTATATGACAATATAAAGGCATATGCAGCTTTTGTGCCTTGCATGAACTACTGGCCTCAGAATGAACTCTTCTGTCAGACTGGAGGAATTCTTTCAAAAGGTGAAAAAATAAAGTCACTGCATGTGTAGGTTTTTATATGGGTCTCAACTGTGATGATTTGTATAGACAACAAGAGACTCCATAGTTGTTTCTTATTCAAAGTAAACAGCAGTATCTGCTGCTCCTGCCTTTCCTGGGACATATCCTCCTACCATGCAGGTGTGAGTCCACAGAAACCACCAATGTCTGAGACACGACAGTGTATCTGAGAAGACAGCCTGACTCACCTGGAAGCAAAAGACACAACTCTGGCAAATGTGTGTGTGCGTGCACACACTCTTCCTTACCTTACACTATTTGTGTTTCTATCAGTACACCTATAAATCAGTTGTATGTCCACTACTTGGAGAGCTTTCCTGAATGCGTTTCAAACCACACCAAACATACAAGCCATGCTCAACAAACAAATGTCACTGGAATACAATTACAGGGGAAAAAACCTCAAGCAGCTCCTCTCCATTGCCCTGTCTCCTCTCTGTATTGTCTGCCTCAGAAAGCCAAGGGATCAGTAATAGACCCTATCGTAAGTAAGGGGCAGAGGCAAGGCTGCTCTGGGAACCTTCACTCCAAATTTCCCGAGTTTAGGGAGATTAACATCACAGTTGTCACATCCATTAGTGTACTTCTTTGTGCATAGGAACATGGTCCAGGCAAGTGTATTGTTCCCAAAGGAAAAGATACACTATTGGGTAAAGAGGGGTCTGTGCACATTTTGGTAGCTCTAAGTCACATCATTCGGTTCTAATCAATGCTACTGGATTTTAAAATCCACCAGTGTAACAATGAAGTGGAAAAAGCCATAGGAAAAGTCCAAACAAACTCAAAGTTGCGCTGTGTGCTCTACTATTCGGAGTTTCAGTGTTGAGACAAAAGAAGAGTAAGAGTTTGCCATTTGCTAGTTGTTAATAATCAAGAGATCTGCCAGACACACTCTTTGAGGGCTCTGTCTGTCTGGACCAGGTAAATGCTGCAATACACAAAGAGTTTCACACACAGAGAAAGAAAGAGTGTTCATGGACAATGATGCAGCGTTCTTAATTAAGATTTTCATTACTGATACATACATTAAGGTTTTTCTAATGCAAGTGCCCAAGCACTCTAATGTGCAGGTAGATGTCTTTGATTCTATCTCTAGAAACCTTTTTGCACATCATTGCAAACATTCACCAGCCAAGGCTCAAAATCAGCCCACCCGCCCTTTGCTATAATGACAATGAAAAATAAAATAGATGTTTTACTTGTCTGCCAGATGAGAACTTAGCCTTTTGCAGTCATGAGAATGAATAGGCTTTTGCAAGGCTGTACTACAGCATATTGAAACTGACTCTGATCTCACTTACACCTGTTTGATGTTGATGTAACATCAGGAGCTTCAATAGCATGAGTGCAGCAAATGTTGAAGGAAAAAAAAATGGAAAAGACATGTAGGTAAATGGAAAATGGGATAAAACAAAACATGAGTTTTCCAAAGGTAGTTTGTAGTAGACTAACCTGATAACTTTCTTTGATAAGATAACTGATTATCCAGACAAAGGAAATGCAGTAAATTTAATTTATCAGTACAGCATTTGATACAGTATCACAAGGGAAATTATGAGTTTAGATCAAGATTTGCAAAAGGACTGTAAGGTGAGCAACTGCTTACCTGAAGGGGATATTGAGCAGTGGTGAAGAAAGAATTATTGGGCAAGGTGAAGGCTATACTTCCACAATTGTTTATTTTAATCAAATAATTTTTTCTATCTAATAAGATTTGGGTGGAACAGGTAACATTTCTTTACATGGCCCCTCAAAGGAAGGAAGCATAGATTAGGAAAAAGTGGGGGCATGCTTAACAGCTATAAAAGGATCAATCAACACCAATAAATTGCTCATTAACAATATTTAGTTCTCATTCACCTGTAATGTTCAAGTGTTATTTCTGTCTCAGTTCTTTGGGATGTTCAGAGATGCTACAACTCTCTCAGCAGTTTACTTGTACAGTTTAATTAAATATCTAGTTCAGTTTCGTGCTTTTAAAATATTCTTATTCCCAGAACAGGATGGCCATTCATCTACAAAATCTTGCTGAAAGCCTCTGAATGCTGGACCCTGCCTCCCAAGAAAACACTGCTGGAGTAAGATGTGGAGGAGACATACTTGGTGATCAGAAGCACTTACAAAAGCATTGCTTCTCCCTGAACACACTACGTGCTCTTCTAGATCCAGTCAGGCTACGACACTTTGCAAATTCCTGCAACAGGAAAAACTGGGCTGCCCACTAGCAAAGTGGCAAAGCTGCACTGGCACAAGCCAGGATGGAAGGTGAAGACATTGCCACAGAAGTCACAGTATCAATGTGGGATTGAATTGCAGGCTCCACAAGAAAAGATCTGCCAAACTATTTTCAACAAGTTAAGAAAAAACAGGATTTTTGACAATCTTCCCTGAGGCATGTCTCAGTCTGCAGGTATATGAATGACTGAAATTGCTACCTTTCCATTAAAGTTCACTGGAAGAGAAGCTGCATTTTTGTTTTAGCCTTCTGTGGCAGAATTTAACATCATGACTGGACCATGTTAAGCATGCACAGACATTCACATAAGAAATTTGCCCTAAACCCCAAAACATAAAAGATTTTTTAAATGCAAAAATTGAAAAACAGCGTCTGTTTTTCATTCTTCAGAGCTGGTTATATGCTGATCACACACAGTAGTTCTCCTTCACAACCTTCAGTGCATATTGCAGAGCATCCAGAATGTTACACATAATTTTTTGTCTTTTATGTAGAAGTGGATTTACTGCAAAAATTGAAAAGCAATTAATCTCTTTACAGACATCCAGGATAAGTGAACACGGACAAATATGAAATTTAAATACACACCCAGATCCAAATGTTGCAACTGATCCTTACTTTGGTGATTGGGTGCAGCACGAATACTTCTAAATTGCATGCTATTTGAAGTTGGGATTTCAATTTTGTCCTTGAAAATTCAAGCTGTTTAGAGTATGCTTAAGAAGCTAAAACATTAGAAAACATCATTCAGAAAACTGATACAGCTCTTCTATTAAACTTAAAACTCAGTATGATGGAATGGGAGAGAGCAAGATCTATTCAGATCCAAAAGCATTTGCTTTTGGTGGTGAGCAAAAATCTAATATTTTGGGCATACAAACACATGAAATAAAAATATTAGCTGGGGGGCTGAATTTGTGAACCATATGCAGCATGATATTATCCAAAATGATGGAAAGCTTCAAGCTGAACAAGAACTTCAGAGGAAGAAATCATTATTTTTCAATACACTGTGATCTTTTATGTCTAAGAGTTCCTATTCCCACCAAGAGGCAAAACAGCCTTCATGAAGCAGGGCCTGAAGACTACTCACATGGGATTTGACATGTGCACCTGTGTAATGGCACACAAACGAGCTACATGGCAGATGATCTGCCTCTTTTTCAAGTGGGAGTGGTGGAGAGGAAAAGGAGATGAAGGGAATCCTGTTACAAGCTCATTTTCCATTGTGGTGTCTCACACATAGGACATTCAGCACGAACATGGGCACACGGGCAGGCATTTGGACCTCCCTGAGAATTCATATCTTGGTGCCAACTTCAACAGACAAATCTACAATGTCTTGATCAAAAGGTGACTTTTGGGAAACATCCTGTTTCTGGATGTTGTGTTTTCTAACAGCCACTCCTCCAGCACAACTTGTTCTTGGTACCATTTTTACCCTACATCTGGTGTATACATTTGATGGAGGCAGATACACAACATGATGCTAAAGCAGGGGGCATCAAACAGGATTTCTGCACTAGGAGAAGGACTCATAATAAAGCTCAGAAAAGAAAAAGACACTAGGTGATACAGCTGTAGAATAGCAATGTGCTTGCCCAAGTTGGAAGATAATTACCCACAACTAGAAAGGGAATATTCTGAAAAACTCTGCCACACTCTGTAGTTGTTACCATTTTGCACAGTGATTTTGACCTAACAAACTGGTCTGTCTTAATACTTTGATGGTTGGTGTTCAAACTGCTGTAGGAAATGCTGCTGCTGCTTCAGAAAGGTGGTCTTTTCCATCCAAATAAATTAAATTATGCCAGTGTGGGGTAAAAGTACATTGAACGACTCCATTTTCTCTCTGTCTCCTCCTTTTGTCTAGTTAAACCTAAAATATTATGCTCCTACAACTGTCCAGTTAAAGTCCATTTTTTCCCTGTTGTACTCTGTAATATTTCAAAAAAAGCTAACACTCAATACATTATATTACACTAAGTAAAGGAAAAATAAGTCAGAACAAAGAGATTGCTAGCATGCATAATGGCAGAAAGGTGTGACATTTCCAGCTGTCATGCTGGCCAATCTTGAGTTCAATCTCATCCAGCACCAGTGGATATACTGTAGGTATTGCAATTAGAAGGCAGGTTGCACACTGCCTCTACTGTAATCCACACATCAACTTCACAGCTATGTGCAGCCTTTATTACTTGCTAAACAATTTGAATGTCAACACTTAAGCTAATGCTTGGATGAAAAACTGGGACCAAATTTCGCCCCTTTTTGTAAATCTGGCTATGTCTTGAGTTTTCTGGATATTTGGTCTATTTTTATGACAGATGATTTAAAACAAACCTGTGAACTTTGACAGATTTGTTTTAAATAATGAGGGTTTTTTTCCATGCACATCTATTGCTTAAGTTTATTTGATGGCTACATCTTCAGATAAAGAATAAACCTTAAAATTGTAGCACTGCTCAAGAACATTCATCCCAAGGTGTACTCTCAGTTACAGGGTTTAATTTCTATAAATACACCAGAGTAGAATTTCAGCTCTGCTGCCATTTTGAGGCTGTTTCACCATTTCTCTCATTTGCCTCTGCCCATGTTGTTTTCTTTTTTGGAACATTCCCTTCCTTTAGGAGACAGAATAGCTGGGGGAAAAAAATATTCCTTCCCTGTCTCAGATTGCTGTTTAGGTGACCATTCCCTTCCTAAACCTCCTTATTTTCAGAAGCAGATCAACTGATTCTTCTGGATAATTCACATGCCTATATATTACATTAATTATGATAATTCTTGAAAAATGCTAACTCTTGAAAGCTGTTGTAAACATAAGGCTTATTACTTGTAGACTTTTTTGGCATTTTGCAAATGTTCATTTCTGATTCATGAATAAGCTTGACCTGGAGGTTATTATCCTCTTCTCAAGTAAGGAAGAGCTTCTTAAGAAACCTGAGAAGAGAAAAGATGCCTCCTCCTTGTTCCTGATGTAGCAATCACTGTTGTTGTTCCTCATCTGCAAAACAACACTAAGCACAGAACCAGATAAAGGCATTCAGAGGGGGCTAATTAGTTGCTATTTAATGAAATTGGTTCAGAGTGGTAACAGATGACAGTTTGGTGGTGAACAAGTACCAAAGCAGGGACATACACATAGATATCAAAGCCTGTTTGAGCATCATCACGTCTGGTAAAGTCAATAAGGATTCTCAGAAACTGGCTACTGCCAGGCTGGAATACTGCTGGGTGTCTTTTGACATACAAATCACTGACCATATGATGGATGGTTCTCATAACTATGATGAGATCAGTAAGATGCCTCTCAGCCTCCCTTAGGTCATCATTACTTGACCAAATACGTCTTCATGAAGCTGGGGAATAAATGGCACTTTTTTTTTTCTTTTTTCCTTCTTCTTATTTTTTTTTTTTTTTCTTTTTTCCTTTTTAAACCAGGATGTCAAGTAACAAGAACTAACAAGAACTAGAATCAGTGCTCAGTCTGATAGGAATGGTGCTTGAGCTCAGTACAACCTGGTCACATCAGAAATCTACTCAAACAAGATGGACAGATATCCATGGAATTAGGTTAACATGTCCTGCAACTTCCTTGTATCTGGATGACTTTTGTGCACTTCTGATTTGCACTTACCAACGCCAAAAGCAGATAACTTTTCAGTATTGTATGGGCTCCCTCTGAACAGGTAGTGCTCTGGAAGTTAAAGGAGGGTCCTGGTGTAGCTATTTATCCTGGTGTAGCTATTTATCCTAGTGTAGCTAGCTCTCCTACTGTAAAGCACCTTAGTAATGCTGATACTGCTACAGGCTGGTTGGAAGCCTTCTTCCATGAAAGGAATGATTTTGACAAGGAATACACCTGTGTCTCTCAAAGTCCTGAGGACAGTCAAGGGGAGCAGAGATTAACCGTATTCCTCTTAAGTGGGAATATAGTTTGGGGGAGAGATCTATGAAATCCTTACACCTCCAAAACCCTGATGCCATATAATTAGGCAGAAATGTGTGTAACATCTGGGAGAAGGATGAAGACTGAATCATCAGCAAATTGTGGGAAGGGATATGAAAAGAGAGCCCCGTGCTGGATACTGAGATAGAGGGCAGAACAAATCTGTTACCTAGATCAGAAACATGCTTGTCAGGTACCACTAACAGCTTCTAATGTAAAAATGTCCCACTTACACTTCTTCTGTTACCAAAAAGAACCCAGACCATCAATGGCCTGAAGGACCTGCCTTCCAGAGAGAAAGGGGAGAGCCAGTGCAGAACAAGACATGCCTGAAATATAGTAGGGCTCCTATGGAGTTTGCTAATTTAGGAATGGAGGAGCACCAAGAAGCCCTTCTTGGCCATGGAATAAGCCTGACTTAAAGAAGCAAAAGAGCATGTGATTCTAATCCTACATGTCAAGAAACAAAGGCAGACAGATGGAAAACAACAAATACATGGTCACACAGCAAAGCACTGCCAAAGAGGGATTTCAGCTTCAGGTTCCACATGCCCACCTATCATGAAGCCATCTTGCTGCTTCCACCTAACTGCCTTGCCCTGCAGAGGTAAAACAATGTTAAGCTGGTGCCTTTGTGCAAATGTTGAAGGCACATGGTGTCTGCCACAGACATAAATGGTTTTGCCACTGCTGTGGGAAGCGTTAACACAAGTGGTGTTAATGCTTCCCCTCCCTGAGTATCATTAATGCTTTTTATTGATATTATTAAGTTCTGCAACAAAAGTAATAGGATTTGTCAGGGGCCGTTATAAACTGCCCCTGCTGGATAAATACATAATACATGATGGCAAAGGTCCGATGGGCCTTTAATCAATTGCCTTTCTGAGTCAAATAAATGTCACATTAGACATAAGCCATGCTGCATTCTGTGGGCGCCTCTGCTCCCCTCATCTCGCAGGCCTGACACCGCCACGGGCAGCTATGGACACGCATAGGCTCCTACTTATTTGTAGCAAATATATCAGAGCAAAACTGGAGCAGCATGCTGTAAATTACAGATTTGGGACACCTCATAATGAAAGGCAAAGGAGAAGGGAAAGAAATATGGGGACACCATAGGCATGATAGGTCAACTCAAATACGTCTCCTTGGGAGCTGGCATTGTCACACCACCTTTTGCAGCCACTGCAGCAAATCTCATCTTTTTGCCCACAGGGCGGGGGAGAAGGCACTGTGCCATTTCCTTCTGCACTGCAAAAGTAGTGGGTCAACTTTAAATGTTAAAGCCACATATTTTAGGTCTGACATTGGGAAAAGAAAGCTCTTTCATGGTTTCAGCAAGCACCTTGAAAAAATTATGAATGTCCACTTGCACTTTCGCATCACTTTAAAGAAATCCCAACAATCAAAACACAACTTGAAGATAAATTTACAGATTTGCAGTTTTAATTCCTCTCCCAAATATGAAGGAGCTATTTCTCTTACTGTGCTGGGTTTTTTTTTTTAATTCCAGGCAGCACTTTAATGGTCACCTACTTTTCTCTCTGAACAGGTAGTAGACATGAATTTAAATTTTAAAGTGGAGATCTGAAGTAACACAAAGTCCAGGTATATTTGGATGTGGAGTTCTAAACCTAAATTTAAAAGCCCTCATTATTTTTGGCATTCACTAAATAGCTTCAGCTTTGGCATCCCAAAACAGTGGCTTAAAATGCTGGTGGACATTTGGAAAACTTTGGTCTGTCTTTACTTAACTATAGTAAATATTATGAAGTGGTAGTGCTATATTTCTCCTTATATTTCAACAAGAAAAGTCATTGTTTCAAAAGCACTAGGTTTCACTGCCAATATGTATGAAGGAATCCCAGAAGAATGTGAGTTTTTGTTCCAAATGCGCAAAACCACCGTGTGTCAGAACCTGACAAAATTAAAACTCAAATGATAACAAACACTCCCAAAGGCTCCATCCCTTATTCCCCTCTAAAAGGAAAAAACCAAAACTTAAACCATGAAAAAATTAATTTGTCCTGTTCTGGGTCTTGAAAACATAATTATCTGGATAAACATAGTATTTTCTTCAGTTAAAAAGGTCAGCAAATCACCAACCTACACAGCAGCAGCCAAACTCAAGTGAATGTGACTAGGTGAGAAAAGAACTCTTCATAACACCCTCCAAAGAAATCACTGACAGATTTTTAATCCTGATCCTCTTGGGTGTCAATAAGAATACAGCACATTTAATCTACTCAGATAAGAAGAGCAGCTCAAAGAGCAGCCAGGACTGGGTAAGAAGGGTCCCACATGACAGGGTCAAACTTCAGCATGGACAGGTTGCAATGCTAGTTGATTGCCTTCTATACTTGTTTTGCACTTGCACAGCATGGAATACTTTATATATCATTCTAGACTCAACAGCATAATGTCCATCAGAACATGTATATCCCCACATATAAACAGAAATCTTCCATATTGTAATCCAGAAATGCACATATAAATTCTGGATCCATCAATCACACAATGTCACTGAACTAAAATCTGAGTCCCATAAGGTGACACTGCATTATAATCTTGGACTGCATTAGAATAAAAATTCAGTATTGAGTCCTGTGGCCATGGGAAGCAACAGAGGCCCTGGGCTGACTTTGATGGACCTTGAAGAAAAGGCTCAACTTATATCAATGAAAAGTATAAAACATGATAAATACTTACACAACAGACAAGGAAAGGTTCCTCCAGAGAAAGGCCACAAACTGACTGTGAGTGATCTGAGAAGAGAGAAAGAAAAAAGAAAATCAAATTGCTAATAAACACACTAAATGATGCCAATGTAATAATACAAAACAGGGATCAAGGAGACTTAGAGATGGCGGCAATTCCCACGGGAGAGGAAAAAAAAAGTTTTAAATTCACAAACAATATAGATCTTGAAAGTTTTGAAACTACCTGACCCCAGAACTATATAGCTGAAAAAACTGGTAATGGCTGAGGAGCTTTTCAGTCCTGGGATAATTCCAGGCCAGCAGAGACTACATATCCTCTGGTGGCTGTTCAACAGTCTCCGTGAAATAGGCTTGTGGCTCCTATGGACAAATGCTCTTATCACAAAAACACTGCCAGATTTGAACGGCATCCTTCTTAGCAGTCATGCCAGATGATACAGGACTGAAACAGAACTTGCCTTCTTGATCCTGACCTTCACAGAAGAGGGGTTAGGCTTATTATTAGGGCTGAGAATGCTTACATTACTGCTGATAGCTGCACAGAAAAATTTTGTTGTCTTAGTTCCTTCTGTCAACACAGTATCTTTTGGACTTGATTGATTTGTTACCCTGAGACCCCTAAGAAAAAAACGACTGCATGAAAAGTGGAATGGCTAAAGGTTTGCAAACTTCTGGTAGACTACAGGTCTACCATGGAGTATCTAAGCTTTATTGCCAACATATTTATTTCCATATTTATTTCCAAAACATAATAACCTGGGATGAAGCAATAAACAAAATTAATCAAAGCCTGATGCTCTGAATTGTAACAAGAAGACACACTCCTGTTGGACACAGAAAACAAAGGCAGATGCTCCCCAAATGTTCAAAGCTACAAATCAGTCCTGTCTCCCCTTCCCTTTGCCAAGCTGCAAAAAATTTGGGTAGTCAGGCCAGACAGTGCTCTCCAGAAGATTGTTATCAGGGGACCAGGAGCACAGTGGAAAACAACCATGGGATCCATGTGGTGTACTCCAGTACTTAAGACATGGCCCTCAACTTCTGCTTCCTGTCTAGTTACAGGGCAAGATTAGCTCTGTCATTCCTCAAAGCAATTAAAAAAAAACTCAGAGAAATATAGACCTGAGTAAAGAGAGTGAAGGGAAGAGATGAGCTGTCACAGGAGAGAGAGGGAGGGAAGGCAGGCAGAAAGTCTGTTCAGAGTTGTAGCTACTATTTGTGGGAATTATGGTCCTGGTAAAGGAGAGCGTGAGAAAAAGCATGTGTACAAATCCAGGGCTTGGTTTGCAAGAGAGGTGGAGGAAATACAGCAAAGAGCAGAGACAATACTAAAAACTGCAGGGCAGGAAACAAGATGCTTATAGCATCTTTTGGACAGGCCACCCAGAGAGGCCCTTTTAACAGCAAATTTCTCTTTCAAGGAGCTGACTGCTCCCACGTGCAAGTAAGATTTGCATGAGACAGAAGACAGGATGGATTCTGCCCAAACTGAAAAGCTGAAATGACATAAAAGGAAAGGAAGGGCAAGATCAAGCTGGGGGAGAGAAGGTCACTATCTTGCTTTCAAGAATCCATTATTCTAATGAACTGTAACAGGGAAGTTCTCCTGGTGGAGAAAAATCTCCTTTCCTAAGCACGTACCCCTTATTTCCTCTTACATTTCTCCTGAAGACTTAACCATGGAAGTCTGTGGACTGACTCATCTGTAAGAGATGATAGTGAATAGATGATACCAGCCCCACTGTTGGCAGCTGGTAGTTGGGTAGCATTTCTTTCAGAGCCTGGGCAGATGGGACAGTGAGCTACAAACCAGGGAAGAACCTCAGACAAGAGATCTGAGCCAAAGAATGCCTTGGAGTCCCAGAGTTTAAAAAAAAAAAAAAAAGGAAAAAGAAAGTGGGAGGCATCCAGTATGGGAAAAAAAAACCCCACAGAATGGAAAATTTTAGGCTGAGGTTAGAGTTTGGCTCTCTTATAAGCAACATAAAACAAGGTCTCTTAAGGGAAAGCATCAAGCAATTTTGACAACATGGATGCCAAAAAATTCTACAAATTATGGCCTGAGATTCTGGAGGTGCTGAGTAATGACTTACACCAACATTACCAACAAATTTGCTCTAAGAAATCAACAAGATTGTCCTGCCTAATTAAAACTGTAGGGTAATTACAGACAGGCACAACATACTAGAAGCTGCAAACTAGAATCCAGCAAAATCACCAGAACTGAAACACCGTACTTTTTAAAATTATTGCAATTGGTCTGGACACTTGATTACCAGTTTTGTTCAAAAGAAAATATACGAAAACAAAACTTTCTCTGTAAAGTACTGGAAAAACAAGATGTGTCTGAGGAAGTTATGATTCATTCCAGGTTAGATAACTGGAGAACACGTATGCGGGAGAGAAATGGGCCAAATCCTGTTCTCACTGCCCTGTGCAATTATGCTGACTTAATTGAAACCATGAGCAGAACCTGAACCATTTAAATGCTGGGGTGAAACTTCTTATCATATGCCACTGTTGGTCACTAGAGACATTTAACCTAATTACATTATATTAACACAGTAGATTTCTTCAAGATATATTAATATATAACAACATAAGAAAATGAATTTGAAGAAAGCTGACCATTTTCCCCATGTCTCTGTTATAAACAGAACAGTTACCTGTGTCTCTGTTTGTGTCGCTTGTTTTCAACCCACTATGGCTCTCTTTGGTGGAAAGGACAAATGAAATCCACTGATCTTTTTTTAGTATTGAATTCCTAGTGTTAATTAATCATTACTACTTGGAAGATGTTTTGGCCATTGAACAGAACAGCCAAGGGCTAATCTTAAACCTGTCCTTGCTTCATTGTGGTGAGATTCTTCTCCTTTTCTCTTTCTTTGCTACATGAATAAATTCCATTGAAATCACAAACACTAAGAGACAAGAGAGGTCTACATGTTAATGCTATTTAGGAATCTAGTTCCCCTGAGCTTAATGAGAAAAGGTTCCTAAACAGTGAAGAATTTCTATTTATGGGAAGTTAGGAAGGTGAAAAACAGTGAGTTACAGTACATAAGCAGATAATAGATTTATGAGGCTAACTACAATTTTCAAAAGTGACTGAGGCATTCATGTTGAAGTCCATTGGAAGTCAGTAAAACTTGGGCTGTAAACCGTGATGAAATATATTACCTTTGTTTGCTTAAGCATTGCTTCCTTTCAACAACACTAACATCTTAGGTGCCAAAGTAATTTCTGCAATTGGCATTCAGTTGTGTCTTATACTTTATTCACTAAGTGGCTGAAGTTAACCTGCCTCAAATGCCTTCTTAGCAGTAAATTGGGACAGCAATTCTGCTCCATTTTTGCAAAGTGATTTAGGATCTCTCTGATGTAATGCACCACACCAAGGTGAGCAATGTTAGTCCTTTAGCCCCAGACTGGGAAGAAGCAGGCTTGAAGGACTGATAACAAATTTAGATAATCCTAAAATGACTGTTCTTGCCTCAAAGCCTTTTCACCCTTTACTGATAGGGCACCAGTGACAGGCACAGCTTTATCATGTGTAATATACTTGGTGAATTGGATCTAAGATCCAGAGTTTTGCCTCTCCTCCCCTTCTATGTGCACTACTTCAGCTCAGTATGAAAACTAAAATTTAATCCCAGTGGAAGATAAAGAAAATAATTTACTAGAGAATTCCTCAGTCCAGAGGGGGCCAAATGGAGCCTCATGCTGGGGGGAAAGAGCAGACTGGGCTGAAATTCAGTGGAGCCCTTTAAATGATCTGAGGGGGCAAAGAGACTACACTCCATCTCTGACACAGCAGAGACAGATTACAGCAAAATTAAATTGAGGATTTTAGTGGATATAATTGTTGTTTTTATATATTAATGAATAACAATAATACATGATTCTAAACTGAATACCACGTTTGACATTTAATCTGAGTGCTTATACCATCCATAAATGTTCATAAACGTCACATGACCCCTACCCTTTGATTGAATTACAATCTAGTATGCAATTTAGGAAACACGGATTAATCTACATAGATTTATATTTCTGCGGGTTACACAGTTATTTGTTGATTTATACCCTTTTCCCCTAAGTGTCCTTTCCATTGAGAATCCAGGAACATACATGCAAATCTTTAATAGGAGAGCAGCTCAAAATCCAGTGACTAGCAGCAGATGGAAACTCGGTTCAGTGAAATCTATACTAATTATCATCTGCTTTTTGAAGTCACCTCTGCTAATGGCCAGCAAAATCTTAGTCCCTGTGATATCTTCTATTACCTTCACATTACTTGTTACTACAGCCAGCAATCACCTAACATGTTTCTTGGCAATGCTGTGCAATTAAATCGCCTTTCAATCAGCTTGCTGAGGAATCCAGAGATGGAAACTGCTTTAATATTAGGAGTTAATTACAAGAATGCAGAGGAAGGCAGTCAAATGTTATGTTAGCATACCAGAAATATGACAACACCTTAGCCACAGATGTCACACGCGAGGTAAGGGGCCACATCAGCCAAAGCAACGTGGCAACATAGAGAGGAAAATGACCTTCAAGTTCTCCCTTGTTTTTTCCTCCCTGTACTCATGCTACTTGAAGTGACCACCTCTTTTAGCAGTGTCTTGGTTTGAAAAGACAGGTGTCTGCTAAGGAAGGCAGGAGCCTCTCTTGAAATGGAAAATGTAAAACCCCTTCCTCCAAATTACTATAATTTTGAAATTAAGGGGCTCCCAGGCAAAGATATGGGAGTAGGAATAACAGTTCTTTATTAGGAACAATAGGAATAGAAATAAAAATGCAGCAATACAAAACAACACTGACAGAGTCAGAACACCACCTGACACCCTGTTGGTCAGGGTGTTGGTAGCAGTCCCATTAAATGGTGGCTGCAGTCCTCCTGGAGTGGCAGAGGTGGCTCTGTTGTACCAGTGATCCTGTAGAAGGTTGTAGTTTTCCTCTGAAGGTCCACTGGTGGTGTAGATGGGCCTGGTCTTCCTCTGGGAATTCAGTGGAAAAGAAAGCTGCTCCTCTGAGAATCCAGTGGGAGAAGGCTGCCTGTGGTGTTCCAAATCTCAGTTTATATCCAGGTAGGAATGCTTGGCTCCTCCCCCTGGGTGGAGCATCTCACAATGGGATGGTGTAATTTTATCAGCCATGCAGTGAGGCTCAATGGCCCATTAACAGAAGATATTTCTTGGAGGGAAGGTGGGTCATGGAAGACATAAAGAAAACTGCCCCAGTTGGTTTTAACAGGTGGCCCAATTAACAGAAGATAACTGCCCCACCTCTAACAGATGGCAGCAGAAGACACAACCCTGGCTACATCTTGCATTTGCAACCTAAGACAAGCAGTCAAAGTATCTGGAATTTCAGTGACTTGTATTAACAGGCTTCACTGCACAATGGTGTCTGCCTGGGGACTGATAATGACACCCACTCGAGTACTGTGTCAAGCACAGACGTGGTCCAAAAGGCACATCAGAGAAAAAGCAGAGTTCCACAGATCTTGACCCATTCACAGGCCCAATCCTGCTCCTTTTGAAATCAAGCAAGTCTTTGCAAAGGGCTAACAGGGCACATTCCTTTTCTTCCTCTGCATCTTCACCTCTGTGTGCCTACCAGAAGAGGAAGCTCCACAGCGCAGCCCTTGTCCTCATTCACACAAGACTGAGAGAGAAGGAGAAGGGCTGGCTACTCTGTTTAATAAGACAGGAAATGAACATCACTCACTTGAGCTAGTTCTTGGAAAGGTTTGTACTGAGGAGATGGTTTTACATTGGACAGCTTATTGCAGGGAAGGAGAAAGCTCATATGGGAGAGGACACTGCAAATACAGCTTGAGAGCCTGTTACACGGCCATGTATAAACCCTTAGTCTGCAATACTGGAGAATGAAAATAAAATTATATTTAGGAAAGGACAAGATGTCTTCCTATGCACATCAGAATTAACATGTCTGTATGCATTGCCACACGTATACGTATTTTCATTATGCATCATGAAAGAATTTGAAAAAAAAAATCTACTCAACTACAGCTGCATATGCTCTTTTTAATGAAATAAACTGCCAAACTGTGGTTCTGTAAAGAATGCGGTGATGACTTGACAACAATTTTGAATCAAAATTTATTGATAATATTTCCATCTCTCATTTTCCGAAGACAGAGTTTGTTTAGAAGCTACAGTCCACCAAAGATGATAAAAAATAAAACTGTTTCCTCTCTCAAATTTAAAGACAAAATACCTTTCTGTCTACCTTAACACATACTGTAAAGGAATTATGACACAGCTCAAGCTTACATTTTCTTTCACTAGTGTATTTAATATGATTGTTAAATTTGGGCTGTTAAGTGCAATAAAAGGAGACTTTTAAATTTTCTTTTGTAATTAAGAATGCTTGGAATTTTAGCCTTGTCTTTTTCACATTGAGAAATATGTACTGGGAAAAGTAGACTTTAAATGAGCATTACACGTGCACACACACAAAAAATGCTTTTATAAACCAGAAAACTTCATGGACCCGCAACTAGAAAACACAAAAGAAAAATCTTGATGGAATGGATTTTTCAGCACACTCTGCTGGCCAGGAAGGCTGGATAATATGTTTTGATAAGACAAAAGAAATTAATCCAATCCAAATTTGGACTTTCATGTATATCTAAGCTAATTCAAAAAGACATCAAGCTGACTCATTCCACAGGTAACTCAGCCCAAAATAAGTCCTAACAGCTGTTCTCAGTGAAAACAACGAGACGGATGAAATAAGAACAGTAATCTCTTGCATCTGCAAACTGAACTCTAATTAACATCCATTGGAGGTCTCTTGCTCCCTAAGAAGAACTTCAGTCAAGAAAAGTCTCTATACAAAGCACCTCGGAGGAAAACATCTTTAAAAGAAGAGCAGGAGAGTTCTCTGGAAGCAACAGCACGTTACAGCTTCAGCAGCAGCTGCTTTAAGGGGCTCGGGGCTTGGGCAAAGCTAGCAAAAAGTGAGGAAGAAGAAAGGTTAAATATATTCTTGTTTTATAATGTAAATGTAGCATTTGAGCATGCATCTTGACGTAAAAGATGGCCTGGAATAGTACTACTTTCATCTTTCTGTAACTCTAACCACTGACTACCTCGTTGAGGGATTTGTTACAATAAGTGAAACCAGGGCACTTTGTTGGCAGGTGCTCGGGCAGCGCAGCCTCCAGCTCAGCCCGCTGGCAGAAGGAGGCTGCCCAGCACCACCTCCCAGAGCCACAGCACTGCCCTGTTCCTGCTGCCCACCGCCACCCTGGACAAGGAGGTCACTGCTAGGGGACTAATTCTGGGAACGGAATAGCTGGGAAGGGGCAGCCACTGCCAAAATAACTCCCAGCGCCCGCTTCTGACTGCCCAAGGCGGCTGTGCTGTAGGCCAGCTTCACTGCTCTGGTGGCAGCTGCTGCCTGCTCCTGTCTGTAATCTTTCCCAGGCTCCTGATCCCCTTCTCCCTCACCGTGTGGCTGTGTGTGCTCCCATCAAGAGACCATGAAGAAGGAGCAGAGATAGCACTGAGAAAATAATGGTTGCGTTGAGACTGGGTTGATCCCACCCAGCATACAGCCTGCTCACTGTTCATGCGTGCAAAAGAGAGAAAAGAGAAGTCAGCAGTTGACCAGATGAGTTCTCTTTATGGTCCAGAAGCAATTTGGGCATTTCCATTTTATAGAATATTTTGTGTTGGTTTTTCTTGGCACCTAGAACTCAGCTTTGAAACCTTAAACAGAAGAAAACTGAAAACATATCTACCTAACTATATAATGATCTCTACCTAAAGGTTCTGGCTGCCTTTCAGGATCAGACCTTCAAAATCATGTCTTGGCTCTGACTATACCTGTAGGTGAATTTTCTGTTCTGAAGGGAGTGTGGTTGAAGTGGCAGCTCACAAGCTGGATCTGTTGTGTTACACCGCAGCCACATCAAGTCACGCTCTCCTTGCTGCAAGGTGTTTAAGCAATAAAGAATCTTTGCTTCCCTGCTTGGAGGTTTGCAGTCCTAGTGCATGGTCCCTGTTCCCTACACCCTCTTAAGTACCTGTCCTGAATTCTGTAGTTCCAAAACTGGACTGCACAGCATGAGAAAATACAATCAAATAATACTAAATTATTTAGGCAGATGACACTTGAGTAACCAAAACATTAAACAGAGAAAGTAAGGTACTAGGAACTAAATGCATCTTTATTAATAATCGCAATTAGTGAAGTTACTATTAATAATGAGATAATTGCTATAAAATCTAGTGATACATACAAACGGGCTACTAATGTGAGGAAGTGACCCTGAAAAATAAGTTTAAGTTACTGGTTGGGAGCTTTCTATTGCTAATTATTGTTTGCTTTCTGGATATTAATGTTCCTCCATCATGAACTGAGAAATCCAGTGGTGTTGTGATCACTTCTCTAAATGGTGTCTTTGGATCATACATGGTCCCAAGAGCCATGACACTCCACTGTACGTAATTTATTTCCACAGTGAGACGTGCTGACTCTCCATAATATTTCTTTCATTTTAACATCTGACTAACATTCAATTTGGGACATAAGTACTCTGATATATCATTTTCCCCTGATGGCACTGCAGAGCAGAACTAAAGGGCACTGAGTGTACGAGTACTGCAATATCTGGAGAACAGGTTGGGCTGGAGTGGGGAACACTGCTAAGCCTGAGCTGCAAGGGGGTGGGAAGGCTGTGCAGGGATGTGGGGGTCTGCATCATCCATGGCTGGTGGGGCACAAAGGGTTTGAGCAGAGTTCTGGCTAGCCCTAGGCTGGAGTTACTCTGGACTTCAAAAATCCAGCCTGCTCTCTTTGGTGAGAGCTGCATGTTTTAGGACTTGACTGTAAGGGCGTTTGTTAAATCAGGAGCAAAGTGGCAGCAAGATCGTTATGGAAAAGTGTGAGCATGTCAGATCCATTGCCACAATCATATAAAGAAACTGTCAGGATGTTTTCTTGACTGCCTATCCATGAAGAAATCACGACCTGACTCTATGAAGACCTATATGAATATCTTAACCTGACAGATACCATAGACAAGAGCAGCAAATCCTTGAAAGCTAAGAGAGCATATGGCTTCTGCTCAATTTTTTAAAATTTGTACTGCTTCGAACATAAGCTGTGTTCTTGGGAGAGTACACAACACTTGGAACAAGACTAAAAGCATTAAAGAAGGATTTCAGTTGCCTTTAAACCCCTGCAGACACACTGAAGTCACCAGGGTCATGCAGCTGTGTATGCAGTGTTAAGCCCTCGGCATCTACAAAGACAGGTTAAGTATGTGTTTCTTCCGAGTTTTCCAGGAGAACCAACTGCTTTTTCCTACAAGGCCATAATCAATACTTTGGAGTTTATCTTTCACCTGTTTCTTCTCACTTTATGCTACTAAAATAAATCAAAACTACCTTACAAAGCTCCACTAAAATGGCTTCTGGGAACAATACTCTCCATTTCATATGTGGTATGAGAACAGTGTATTCTGCAGCATGCTGTTACTTCTGTGATGTGTGCCCTGAAAACTGAGTTTTTCAGGGCAACCAAACTTTTCATTGCTCTTTTATATGGGGATGAGTGGCTAAAGTGTCAAGAATGCAGTCTCTTACCACAGAATCTCATTCCTCTTATCACCAGACATGATGCTGTTTTATAGGAACCTGTTCCTAATTCTAAATTTTACTGCCAATATATTCAAACCACCTCCCCTCTTGAATCCTTGTTATATCAGTTTAACTTTGAAATGCCTCCCTCCCTGACCCTCACCAGCAAGGTGATGCTGCAGGGAGTTTAAGTTGTGCAACAGCAGGGCAGCTTAGATGGAATTTTTCACCAACTCTTCTATCTTAACTGGAGTATCCATTTGATAATATAGATAGAGGACGATACAGGGTATTGACTGAATCAAATTATTGAAAGCTGTAACTGGAGGAAAAAGTCAGACATAATATAAAAGAAGTCACACTGCAAGTACCTAGCACCTTCTCTAGTAAGACTTAGCTTAGAAGTGACACTCTTGTCCAGTCCTGAACTTCCTCTCCTGAACATCTCGGACTATCTCAGCCTGGTAATTTCATTTGCTGACCCAGTCAACAACCAGAAATAATACTTATAACTGAATTGTGGGATATGTTTTGTGAAAGTCTGAACTATTTCTCGGATTTTCCAAGCTTCCCAGTTTTCCCTAACACAGAACAGCTTACCCATATCTATACAGCTCATCCAGAGAGCAACTAATGTGACTTAAAGTTGTGGAGTTCAATATACATAATCTCAGGAGCTATATTTGTAAAGAGACCCAAACAAACCCCCAATGAGCTAACATCACCTTTTGCTTTATAGGGGTAATTTTCCTTATTCCCAATTTACGTAATGAAAAAAGGAAAGAAGAAAAGCTAAAGTGATCTTGAAGCTGATCAATACTCAGGCAGAACCATGAAATTAATTCACATCTTTTGATGCCCAGTTTAGAACCTGTATCACATCAAATGAGAAGAAAAATCCTCACAGAAACCTGAAAAGCCACCTGCACGCTCCTTTTCTGTGAAGAAAATCCCTTTGTTTGCTGAAGGCCAAACCAAACAGCAGACACCAAGATTTTACAAAGTCTTAGTGGTGAAACATAGGTTATGCTACTTATCAGCTCCCCTGCAAAGCTAAGTGTCCATTTCACAAAGACAAAACCGAAACCAAACAACTCCAAGAACTCCTCCAAACACAGTTTACAAAGTTCACTGCATCCATTCGGTCCAGAAATGTAAACCCCTCTTTAAGGGTTGGATTTAAATATAATCATTATACCATTTTCCCAGTTATCTAAAAATGCAACAGCTTACCATAAACAAATAGAGGTTTATAGGTGAGCTAGTTTAAGAAGCAGCACAATGAACTGGCTTTATAGTCTAAGAACATGTCACTTCTATGTCTGTCTCATAAGTGACTGCAAAGTTATACTCAGGGTTAGTNGAGAACATGTCACTTCTATAGATGGACCCTGTCTCATAAGTGACTGCAAAGTTATACTCAGGGTTAGTTTGGTACATGTGCTGGGGGGGGAGGAAAGACTCAGATCCAATGGATACTATCTAGCATGAGAGCAGTGCTACTTTTATTTTGCAATCCATTATTTTCATATGAACATGAATCAGAGAGATAAACTATGCCAATTTCTTCATAGCTGACTTGTTACAGGATATTGTTTGAGTCTTCACTAATGACTCCTTGAGGCTGGATATTACTGTGATTAGGAGTTGGGAGGATAGAGGTCTGAGACCTTTCAAAGGAAACATTTTGTTCAGAACTGTTACAAGAAAATAAAGTCAGCATTACAGTAACTTTAACAACCTAACCAGGATAATGGTCTGTTCATGTAGACAGTGCTTTTGCTATTTTAAATGAGGGAGATAAAGTTCATGTAAGATGGGAAGCTGAGATATACAGCTATTCAGTCTGGAGGATCAGAAATCTGTCAGCTTGAGAAATATGAGTATCTGTGGAAATGCCCCAGACAAAGGAAGGAAGGCAAAGTTATTAGCAGGTTAAAAAAAAAAAAAAGGCACTTAAAAATTTCCTTTTTGTTTGCGGCACAGATAAATGAATTAATGAATCTGAGAAGCTTCAATGCCCTTGGAAGCCTACTGAGATAGATTTTGGGTTTATGCTAAAGCAGGCTGTAGGCAATGCTATTCTGCATTGACAATTATCCCAGAAAGTCTGGTGGCTTTGCCCATCACTGAGGTTGGCATAAAATGTTCTACTGGCTTCACTGAGAGCAAAATAAAGAAGTAGCTCTACACCATTTTCATTTTTAGCAAAGGCAGATAAAAAGCATTCCTTGAAGACAAACACAGGTTTTGTGGGATCTGATTCCCCTCCAGCCTCCTATCTCCTTTAGCCACAAAATCTTAAGTTTCCTTATTGCCAAAAACTGATATTAAAATAACTCGCTTAGAAAGTACGCTGTGAGAGAATGCATTTTAAAATAAAGCATCCTTTTCTTTCATTACCAGCTCTGTGATGTATCAGCTCCAGTTTTAATCACCAGCATCTAGCACTTGCCAGAATGGCAGGATCAGAACTACCAGTGTTTGTCCAGACCCCTTTAAAACCTCCAGCAGTGCAAGGTATCCAGCAGAGGTATCACCAGACTGTGGTGAACCTGCACTGGAGGATTTTGAGTAAACCATTATTTGAGAAAAACTAGAGAGTTTTGTTATTCAAAGCACTCATCTATTTCCATTTCGGTGCGAGTGGAATGGTAAAAAATACTGACAAATATCTCGTGTTCAGAGCTTTTTAATGCAAACATATCAACAGACCAACCTACACACTTTCAGAGCTAAGACCATGTCTCTCTCCTAAAAGAGCCTTAAAGAAAAGTTAAGGACTACACCACAGAAAAGTCTCATTTACTAAGAGAGCTACACAGAAAATGTCTGTGTTCCCTCAAAATACGTTTTCCTGGGGACAGGTCAGTGATAAGACATAACACGCAACCTGAGAGACAATCACTGTTAGCTAGCTTCAAAGAAGGGAAAACCATGTGAGCAAACAACCTCCCCCATGTGCACCACGCAAACGTGATCACTGGGAAGGGTTTAATGGAATCAGCTTGTCAAAATGATGAAGCTGAAAAAGCTTTTACAGATTGTGTCCATGACAAAAAGTTTAGCATAATGTATATAGTGCAGAGTGGTTTTTGTCATGGCAAAAAGGAAGGAATATCATTAATTTAGACACTAAGTGTAAGGTTCTGCTGAAAATCTCCATGGGATAAATTGCAGAAATACAGCCTTGACCAGACAAATGGAGCCAGGCAAGTCCCAGTTCTTGTTAGAAGTTATCGAAAGTGCCATTGAGTTTTTAAAGTCTGTCATCTCTGGTAGATGATAAGAAAAGGGTTGGGCTGTTTTCTTCAGATCTACAAGCATCTGGCTACAGTCTTGCTGGGGCATATACATGATTGGAATCGAAAATGAGCTCTTTTAAAAGTGCTTCTTAAAGGGACCCTATTCATACACAGTACTTTCTCCCCAAATCTTTTATGGGAAAAAAGCTCATTACGGTCACACAGACAAATGCTGTATAATCTTTCACCCTGTCCACTAGCAAAGTGTTCAATCCAATTTACAGCACTTCCCGCTATTCTACTTCTGGACTCCCCACACAGCTCTCCTAAATGCATACCCATCCTGACCCACTGCTCCCCACCTGCTGCTCTTTCAATTTCAGGCTTCCCTGGAGCACTGACTGCCATTCATGCCTAATAGCAAGGTGGAGCAACTTGATTATACAACTCTGAAAAGTGAAATTTCTGAGCCTTTTTTAGACATAGAAACACCATAATTAAGACACGTATTACTGTATGTTGGAATGCTCTGGACAGGGATGAGAACGGCCTTCACTTCAGGAAATGTCATTTTGTACCCATGACAATATATATTCATCTGAAAAACAAAACTTTCTGATTTAAGTTCCTTTAAACCCTTTCTCAGCTTGCTGACAGATCTGTCCTTTTTCTTTGCATCCATGCCAGCACTAAGGGAAGTAAGAGCTGGCAATTAGTACAGAGAAGTTTTCAAGGATTCATTTACCTGGTAAATTCATACCCTTATCTGCCTTTGGAAGGTCCACCTGTAGATTGCAATTTTTTTCCAATAAAACCTATTTTTTTCTCTACCTTGGGCAATGCTGCTCACTAGGTACACACAATCTGCTTCAAGTACTTGACATTTGGAGCAGGGGTGTGCATAGGTGGGGCCAAGCAGTGCAATGGACCACGTGACACAACTGATGTACAGCACTGTTTTGCATCCTGACAGCATTAATGTTAAACCTTCAGCCCTCAAACCACGTACTCAAGCTCATGCTTAAGTTGAAATGTATGAATGAAATGGGATTCAAGGATATAATTAAAATTCAACCTTTACTTCAGGATCCATTTAACAGAAATGGACTTGAGTATGTGTTTAAATGGTCTGCCTTGTAAAGACATTTATTGAGCTGCAGTAAGAATTGGGAAGAAGAGATGTAGACGTCATTGTGAGTTAGGTACACACAGGATTAGAGAGGAAAAAAACGCTGCTATGAAATTATAAAAGATGGTGACTTCCAAGACAAAAAGCATTTTTGATGTAATTCTAGATTTACTGATACTCTTTAGCTTCCTGGTTAGGGATGTAGTTCGATTTTCTCTCACTGTTTTTCCTTAAGCTAGTCCATCAGCACTTGGAGAAGGTCAAGCCAACTCCTGGGCTGATTCCTTTACCTGCCCAAGGGAGGTGAGAAGCATGTGCAAAAAGCCATCTCTCACAGCACTCACCACTTACAGGGTGAGTACTAAAGTGAGCTGCTGATAGCTCCCTACCTTAAAGTATATGAACACCTGATTTTTCGAGCCTGCCTGCTTGAATGTTTGGCCAAAGCAAACACACAAAGGGTGTGACTGGAGCTGGAGCAAACTCATTTGGAAAAGTAAGCGAATACTCCTGGACTTTTTGCCTGCGCATGCATTAATGTCCACACAGTTGTTCTTTTATTAGGTATAAGAGGCCTTTCTGGTTGACACTGTGAACCAGAGCATCAGTCTCATCCCAAGGAAATATGCACATCTGCCAGCTTCCCTCATTGTCAATATGCCCGTGCACAGGGTAGGAGCAGGAGTGAATCAGAAGGACTGAGTGGGACCAACAATAGGGCTTGCATCAAAGGTAGCATTTTCCTGTCTCTCTGAAATGCAGACATTTTACAAGCCCTTCTCCCTGAAGGAATTAGGATTAGACTTCAAAGCTGCAGAACAAAACAGAGTCATACAGGCACACAATTACTGGACTAAGTCCATGGACAATGATACCAAGGGGTTTAACGTTCATGAGATCTTTTCAGGCTATTGTAGTATCCTTTCTGTTCTGAGAACTCTCCTGCCAGAGGAAGCCTCCAAGCCCTCTGGTAGCCACTGCACTGGCTGGCATGACAGCACCGTGTGTCCCCAGCCTCACCGGTGGCACCGTATTCCCACTAGAAAGATTCAGCATGCGTCTTTCATGTTCCTTAATAAAGGAAAGGATTACAAGGTACTAAGAGTATCAGACTTAACCCCACCAGCTCCTCTTTCACCCCAATTCTCTTCTTCCAAGCTGCTCATTACATCAACTCTAAATTAATTTATCTTAGGTAAACAGCACAGGAATATTATAAGCAGCAGAATCAACTCCTCTTCAACTTGCAACACTTTTTCTATCTTTTACATTCTTTACTAACAGAAGTGGGAAAAAATAATATATGTACGTAACAGAAAATGTTCTTTTCACTATTTTTCTTTTTGCTGGTTTTTAAACTGTTTTTATCTTATATAAACAGTGGTGATGGAACTATAAACACCATTATTCCACCTCCATGTTAATACTCTTATTATCTTGCATAAACAGAAGTGAACGAATATGTACATGACACCAATCAATCCTTAGGAAAAAAAAAGGAGCGAGAAGTTTTTATCTTTTATAAACAGCGGAGGAAGAACTTAATGAATTCAAAATGTAGTTTTCCTGTTTATATTATTACGATCCGAAAGTAGAAGCCAAATGATGTATATTCAACATCGTGCAAGCAGCCAGTTATGAAATACTTTCTGCTGACTTCAAGAGTAAATGCAGCACCAGTGAAATCTGCAGGTCCGAGGGGTTTGAAAATTGGTGGTCTGACTTAAACCACAGCAGGGAACGTGCTGTGTTCTCCTATGATACTTTTCCAAAGTTCTTCAGCCCCTTCCTTGAAGGGCCACCCAAGATAAAGATAGCTCAGTCTCTAAGATGAACCCTTAGTGCTTGGTCTTTCTGGTGAGATTGCCAGATATAGGGAAGTAATTAATACAGATGGGTTTTGTGTAATGCGTACACCTGCCACTAGAAACTGGGCTCAAACCCCTAAGTCATTTCACAGAGGCCACCCAACAGCTGTTCCACAGTAATGACTTTGGGGCATGATTGACCTAGGTCAGATTTAAACATGTAACTTCAAGCTGATAGGCTCCATATGTCAGTACTAATCCCCATAACCACCCACGCCTTCTGCTTTCTTATTTTTGTGTGTGCTTTTTTCTGGCTGGTCTTCTAAAGCCCATCTCCGAGCCTGAAAGATTCTTCCCTCTAGCTCATACATCAGCCTTAACCAGGATGAAGTGTAGTTGCAAATTTTTCCCCTTTACCACAGTTTTCCGTAGTTGGATCCTCCCTTCCTTTGCTTTAGTCATGCAGAGTCTACATCTTTCTCATCCTAAATTATCAGCGATGGCAGCTGGGTTTTCCACAAAGGATGAGTAGAGGAGATGTTTTTTTTCTAGGGCCTGTCCCTTTTCCAAAAAGGGGCTGCTCTTTGGGCTGATGATGCTCTTCTCTGCTGTTGTCCTTTGCAAAAGTAACATGTATTTTGTTTCAGCCAGTCTGGCCATAAACACAAGCTGGAGTCTCCTACACAGCTAGGTGCAACTGGCAGACCAGGTGGTCAGCCTTGCATAAAAGCATTTGCTGTGAGGTTCCAAGACTGAACACAACTTTAACTTGTATCCTGCTTTCCCATCCCTAGCAAAGCTGAGATCTATGCACATGAAGACAAGATCACTTGAAAAATTAGGACCCAATTCTATTGTGCAGATTTTAACAGGATGCATGGTCTGAACCACCTGCTAAAGGGCAAAAATCTCTTCTATGGGTCACTGTATGTACTAAGAAGATCACAAAGAAAAACTTCTGTAAGAAAATTTGGGATATTTGGGCCGATCAGGGAATGCAGATTCCTCCCTGTTCTAGGAATGAGAAGAAACAGTTTGCTTGGTGTCAACCTGCTTTGCTGCACCTCTGAGACTGTGAAAAAAAATTTCCTTAAAATTATAATTGCCCAGATAATCATGATGCACTGATCATGAATATAGGAACAGTGTTGTCCCACCTGGTTTCCCTCCTTTCTTTTCCTTGTATTCCACTTACTTTCTATATTTGTACATACTCTGAGACCCACTTAGTGACCCTTCTGATTGCTATTAGAGAAGATCCCTGAGATTCACAGTTCTGGTCAGCAGGATCTGTGTCTGACTTCTTCCTCCTCACAGGCATGTTAAGTCTACATTTTGCAGCCTCTGTCTAAAAAGGCTTTTTCAAGCACCAAATTAAACACACAGAGAGAAGTAAGGCCTTTCAGAGGAGGGTAGCCAGAAATAGAAGAAAAAACCCCATATTTCACCATTTGTTTTGAAAACACCAAAAATGATTAAAACATATTATAAATGAAACCAAACTAAGAAAAAAACATATCTTACCATATGAACAAATTCCCTGCCAAGTTCCATTTTTAAATCAAAGCCATTTTAGGCTCATATGTCGAAGAAGAGAGTCTTAAACTAACAAACTTATGTAATGGATTTTAAAAATCTGCACAGACGTGCTTAACTGAAATTGCCAAATCTGTTCGGACTACATGAGGATAGAGGAGGAGGAAAGAAAGAGAAGGACGCAAAAAGGTTTGGGATTCATCTGAGCAACTGCCCCCAAGTTGAGACTCCCTTTGAAGTTGGTTCCAGCTTTCAAGGAGCCAAGAATGATGACTCCAATTTAGTTTCTCCCCCTGCCTCCTTTCAGTAGACCTCAACATTTGGGACAAATACAAACGGGCTTCCTTACCCATAATAAAAATTATGAACTTATATGTAGGTATCAAAGGGAGAGAAAAGGGAAAGAGGTGAGTGAGTGAGAAGTAAAATACAAATCCACAAAGATGCTCAAACAAGAAGTAACAAAGGTTAGGGAGCTTTTGGGGTTGGCAGAAAAATGTAGACTGTAAACCAGGACAGAGATGAATTGAGTGGTAAGCAAAACACTGTTATGTAGCATGAACAGAAAAATGTGAATGACAATTAAATACTTGTTATCTAACCCATCTTTTGAATAGTTCTTTTCACCTAAGAAATACCACTTTTGCTTTAATGAAGAGGCTATAATTGAATTCTTCTAGGCAAGAAGAATTATATTTTATAAGAAAATATAAATGGTAAGAGAAAGGATTACTCAGCCTCTTGCGTAGCAACTGAAAAGGCAAAACTGGAGTTCTCATCCTGTCAAGCAAGGACTCCCTGTTTGAAGCACTAAACATCTTTCCCTGTGAAAACTATCCTGATACTCCAACCCCACGCAACAACAGTTACACAACTTCTGTGAACTTCCCTCTTTGAAGAACCGAGATGTCAGACCTGCCTTGTACCTGCCCCTTTGAAATTCTCCAAAGGACAAGTGGAACACCCTCTGATCTACTCAGAGGTGCACCTGCTTCTCTCTTCATGCCAAATTTTGGGTGGCCGGGACGGCCTGCTTACCCTCTCTCAGACTGCCCAAGTGACCTTCCAAGTCTTCCTAAGAGTCGTTTGCATTCCTTCATCTGACACCTGCCAAGGTCAACTACTAGCAGGCCTCCTTTCCCCTTCAACAGATTCCCCAACTAAATTTTGTTCCTTTAGGATTTCAGCATTAGCAATAACAACAAAATTACATCTGCATCGATGACTGCAGAGCCTTGCCTCCCTGGCACGTTTCTGCACTTGGTTTCCTGTGTTCAGACAAGATTGTGTCTGGATCCAGGCTTAAAAAGCCCTTCAAAGCCCACAGCTCATGAGGGGGCTCAGGGGCAGTGTCCTGATTTAAGCCTCTCTCTGTACTAATCTGACAAGAATGCTGTGAAGACCAAAGGGTAAAGAGTTATAATTGCTTAGTATCATAATCATGGGAGAGCAAAGGGAGTTCTGCTGCTTTTTAAAAATTAAAAATGTGTTTAAGTTCAAGAATGCTTCTCTGTTAAATTTACACAGAAAAATAATCTCAGCTCATAATGATGAACAATGACTTAACAGGAAAAATAAATCATAACCAGAAGGCAAGTCCCAGGATTGTACAGTCACTACAAGATATAAAATATATGAAAAGTTACAATAGGGCCACAATAAAATATCCACATTTGGTGGCCTAAATCACTCTCTCTCTGTTAACTCCTGTACAACCCAGACATCTGCAGATGTTTCTTCCAGTCACACTTCTGCAACAACAAGGCCTAAGAAACACACCATCAGTGATGCATGGGTGTAACCTAGGGAGAATTCACCTGACTGGGATGAAGGAGTTCAGAAATCACCTCAGGAATATCTCATTACAATGGGATTTGCAGACTGTTTATACAGGCACATGCAGCACTCTTCTTTAGATTCCCAGTTTGGATTAAGGTCCCTTCATGTGAGGCACTGAAGATCTGGGTTCCAGGGAGCCTGTCTCTCCCAACGGCACAGAACCACGGCCACTTGCTGCCAAGTGCATGCAAAGGACATGATGTTTTCGGTCTCATTTCCCCAAAAGAAAAGGCTGGATCACGAATTTCTTGGAAGGTCCCAACAGTAAGTGGCCATCAGCTCAGACTGAGGAAGGTCTCATCTGAGTTTCAGTATTGCTTTGTGCCCATAGCTTTAGCCTAGGAACTACCACGTGATATTAAGGTTGGACTTGATGATCTTGGAGGTCTTTTCCAACCTTCCTGTGATATGCCTTCATCATCATCCCCAAAGGGAGGAGTTGTACCAGGTGTGTCTGGCCGCTGATCCTGACCAAACCTTTAAAACAGACTCGGAATCCCGAGGGCAAGTGGCAGTGAAACAAAATATCCATGCTAAATCATCCCATTCTCACGGTGTTCCACAGCAGGAAACACATGCTTTGGTAAGTTGTTATTTACTTCCCTAACCTATAAACACTGTATTTCAGATTAAGCACCCCTGGGATTTGTTCAATACCAAAAGAAGATGGACATTTGAGCTATAAAAAAACTATAAAACAAAATATCAGCAAGACAAGAGACTGAAATACACCTTCACTTACACTTCCAGTTGTATAGTTGTATGAAATCTTCTTTGTTGTGTAGGTATAGGATGACTTTTGTTTAAAACACCTTAGATTACTGATTTTAGAATGTCCAAATGCTCTTGGTTTTTACCAGCTTCCAAGAAAGTTGTGAATGCTCAGCACCTTATCATAAAGATAGGGAAAGCATCATGCATATTCAGATCTTCCAAATTTTAGTAAAAAAAAAATTGACACTTTTGTTTAATAAATTAAATAATAACAATAAACCAAAAGTACAGCTCCCTCACCTTTTCTGCATGTGTAGAAGTGTCTTTCTGGGTAGAAGACCAAGGCTGTGTTAGGAAAATGAGTAATTTCCAGCTGGGGTAATGTAAAAACAAAAAAATAAATAATTTGATCAAGGGAGTGATATCTTTTCCTTTCGATTGGTAATTTGCTGCCAGATATGGGAAAGCTATGACTCAAATCTGTAAATGCTTCTGAAAACATGACGGCTTGCAATAGAATGTGCAAGCCCTTACTTACAACCAGCTCCTTAAAAAGAAGTAGAGAAGGATGGCCTAGGGGCTAGTGAGGCTTTGCAGAATTATCATGAAATTCCATCACCCCTGTGGTCAATGGCTACTCCAGAGCAGTTAGCCTGCCACAGCTACCTGGCACCACTGGCCCGATAGGTCAGTGATTAGCAACAGTGCAAAGAGATCTTTTAAGCCCTCTATCCTGCCAACAACCTGCCAAACCCCAAACTCCCCACATTCCTGCACCCTAGAGAAAACTCAGATTATGCAAGACCTGTTTAGAACAAACTGCTAAGAAACAAGAACATTTAGGCAGTATTCTCTGAAATCAGGGTGACTCGTAGTGAATCCCAGGGCAAGTAAGTTTGTGTGAACACTTCTGACCAGTTGGAGGAGAACTTGGTTTTCCACAGGGCTGAAAAAGCATGAAAAAGTATAGCAGGGGACAATTAAAATGCACCACCACACTACAGCGACGCTGTGTTCTTTTAATGGGCCCATTCCTTCAACAGATGTTTGAGCAGTGGGCTGCAGCCTGCTGTAGCTGAACCCACAGCAAACGGACATGTGCATTGTTCAGTTTTTGGAAAGTGCTCTGTGGCCTTTTAGAGCTGCGGTACAAATGCGAGCCATACCTGATCCCAGCTCCCAGGAATGATTAAGTGCCAGCGCCAACATCTATTCCAATTCTGATTTACAGCTCTTGTCCGTATAAATACAACTGTCCTTTTCTGTCATGGGGAAGGGTGAACTGCCTTACAAAAAAATGCAAACCAGCCTGATCTTTTACTCAGAACGCTGCTGAGTAACTAATCCTTTAACCATGCCAGTTTGAGAGGGAAAAAACAAAGGCAACAGGAATTTTCTTCTGGGAAGTGCTGCATATTTGGACTCTGAATCTTCTTCAAACTTTAAAAATGCTGATGGAATTTCTGAGCTCTCTATTACTAAATACATATAATGAACTTTTGAAAAGACTTTGTTTAGACATACAATGCATTTTGAGAGACCTATCATGCTAAGGGACAAAAAATATCCTGTTCAATACAGTTATTATATAACTTACAGTCTATTTTTGAAAATAGAACTATTCAAAGGAATGCCTACCATTTTGGATACTTAGCTAAACTGAACTTCCCAAATTTAAGCCATAAGAACTCAGGCAAAGGTGAAACGGACAGAAAACAGATGAAGAGTGTGGAGCTATCTTTAGAAAAGCTCAGTCAAAGCCCATCAGTCAGCTTTCCCTTGGATTTCAAAAAGCCATCACTAAATGTGGGATTTCACTCTCTGCTTTGATACTCACTCCATTGCATGATTTAGTTGTTTTCTGCCTCAGTTTTTCCTTGGCACTAGGGAATAAATTCAGTTGTAAAATAAACTGTTGTTTTAAAATATGAGAATGTCACAAGAAAAAGACCTGGATCCCTGCAACACAGTTCAAAGAGGGTGGAAGACCCAAGTTCCATCAGCCCTAAGACAGTCAATGTCAGAGATACTGAGAGCCTTAGCATAAAGGTTGTGCTTCGAATGAGCTTTCTTGCAACTTCTGTTCATATTTCTGAGAATCAGGAATCCTTTGGGAAAGGAAAACCAGAGAAAAGAAGGGCTCTAAAGGGAGCTTAAAGAAATCTTGTTTGCTGCAGCTCTCCTGCTGGCCACTGAAGTTTAAATGTTTTCAACCAAACCTTTAAAAATACTTATACATTGTGGACGTCCTCAGGGCCTTTTGTCCTTTTTATGTCTAATAGCAACACAGATATACTGCAATAGGTACAGAACACCAGATCAGCATTCTTGCTGAGCAGATGGAGCACAGATGGAGGATGCACCTGACCTCAATGCTAGAGCAAAAAGAATTGGTATGACTTAGAATCAGTCCTAGGCATTGGGATGTCAAATGTTGCTGCCACCCAGCTCTCTATCCACTGCTGCTACAATGCTGCCTGGAATGCTCACAAAGCAGATTTTGAACTGCTATGGCTCAAAATTCAAGGTAACAAAACAAAGCATAAGTGGTTATGGTTTTCTTGAAAATGTTTAGTAATAAACTGGTACAGTTCAGGGGTTGTTGCTTCAAAAGAATGTCAGATGTTTGTAGAGCTGGGATAGGACTTGGGCAGTTAAGTTTGCTTACCACACCAGTGCAAGCTGTCTGCACTCCTGAGTCAAAATGTACTTGGCTTTTCTGTCCACCTGAAGTGAATCTCTCCCCTTTTAACCCTAGTTAAAACTGCCACAGCACTTCTGCCACAGCAGAAGTTGTACAGCCAGAGAAATCTGGGCTTTCTTACCCCTCTCCCCTCCCTCGCTCCCCTGCAAATGGCCCCAGACTCTGGGCTCATTCTCTTTACCTTTTTAAGTACTTGTATAGTCCACACTTCTCCATTTTGGCAACAATTATTTTTAAAGTACCCTTTATAAATCAGAGAGATGTATGTACAGGTGGGATATGGTGGCACAGAAAAACTAAGCCTGAGGTTTGCAATGGTATTTTGATGCCTATTTCCTAGGAATTCCAATCAACTTTATCATCCACTTCATCTGCTAAGAAGAGTGGAAGCTCAATTACCTGAATATCATGCAAAAACCACTAATAAGTATCTGGCCAGTAAAAGGCTCAGATAATGTAGGCATTTTTCATTGGAATAAACAGGCTATAAAGGAAACAACCCAACTTGAGATAAATGGAATTTATTCTGTATCCTAAACCAAAACAAAAATTACTGAACTTGAAGCTTTAAGCGGTGCTTGGACTCCAATCTGCTTATTCTGAAGTGCAAGCACAGGCCTCAGTGTCATTTCCACTATCACTTTCTTGTTTTCCTCTCTCTGCACCACATACCATACGACAGAACATATCATGAAACTGAGTATCATCTGGGTGCATACAACTAGGACGACTTGAGGTTTTTCCAATAGAACATATGGCCATTGGAAGATGCCGATTTATCAAAAGTGAGGCACTGAAAATACAACAATTTCAATGAAATTTTGTTTAGGGAAAAAAAATTGAATGATCTGCTACAATCAAGTCAATATTGCATCTCAATATTGCACCTTCAATAGGGTTTTTTATTCAGATGGAATTGCACAATAGAAATTCAAAATAAAAGTAGAAGTCAGAACAAATGCAGGAAGTTTGTAATGGACTATCAATTAATTTTTTGGAGCAAAACCAGGGGCACTTATGCCAGAAAAGGAAGAAAACACACACCAACCCTCCCTCCCCCTGAACCAACCCACAGAATCCTACAGTGCTCTGAAAACCTGAAAATGAATTCTTTCTGTTCACCTCTCATTCTGTGCACATGCTAAAAGAAATAAAAATCTGTTCAGCTTTGTTATGCAAATGAGAGTGGGATACTTGGAGACAGGTCTGCATTTCCTAAATGCCATGGAGCTGCAATGTTTCAGACCATTTTGGGAGTGGCAAGTGGAGGAAATAACAGGGAGGAAATAGTGTGGCTTACAGGATCTGCTGCCTAAATGCTGCATATATAAACTCAAGCACTATCAGTGAAGTCTGTTGAAGTCCAAGGGCTACAATGATTTCTGCAGTGGCATCAGTGTGTCTGTGGGCTGGGATAAAAAGGTCCCTTGCAGGAGGTGATAAATGGGCAGAGGTTGCACAGCCCCTCTGACCTTTTGCCTGTCACTACAAGATGTGGTCTGCAGAAAAGTCTTGTCTGAAACACACAGTCGGAGGATGAGACTTTGCCTCCTGATGCAGATTTCAGCAAGGCCCAGGCTGTGATGTGCTGCTGTGGGTCAGGGCCAGCTGGGTCTGTGCTTCCCAAAGCACCGCTACTGAGCCCATGGCTCTATGCAGAGTTAGCACAAGGATCAAGGTAAGTATTTCCAAGCATGGAAGCATGACAGATCCCATAGAGCAATATAACCTGAGGTTAAACACCCCCAACTAACTCTCAAATCTCCGCCCTGATAATGTGTAAAGCCTCCAGCCCTGCATTTGTCTAGGCGGTATGGCTCTCGGAGAAGAAACACTGCGTTCTGCTCTGACTCCATGGGGGACAGAATCACCATTCCCACAGCAATCAGAAAATGAGAGCCATATGAGGACATAGTTCAGGCCTGAGAAAACCTTACTCTAATTGCTGATTACTAAAGTACCATAATGTGCTAGAGAAGAAAGGATTCCTGAGAACATCAGGACAGGACATTAGCAGATTAATATTAATCTCTAGAGTTCCAGATTCATTTCCTGTCCATGCTAATGTCCTTTTGATTACTGCAGAAAACAATCACACAAAAAAAGTTCAATTACAAACATGAGAAGAGACTTAAAATATTAACATTTTTGAAGCTTTCAACCAAATATGTGTAATTAAATGAAAACCTAGGCTAATGCAATGTTAAAGTTGAGATTTTAATTGTGCAAAGGTCATGGAGTTTAGCATCGAAGTTCATCAGTACATTTAAGCATACTGGGCCAAATTCTGCTCTCAGTTAAACTGGCATAAACTTCCAATATCTTTACTTTAGTAGGTAAAGGTTACTATATTTTCATGCTACATCAGTGTGCATAAACATTAGAACTTCTTTACAATGTATGCAACAAACAAAGCATTACATGTGTACTAAAAGGCACATTGTAGACATGAGACAAAGCATAGTTGAATTTAATTACATTGTCTACGCAGAAGTTCAATGAAAAAAACAAAGAAGAAAAAAAGCACTGCCTTTTCAATTGCACAAGACTTTATCACTTGTCAAATTATTGCACATTGTCCAGGACAGCATGATGAAAAATGGTATCCCATGCCTGCAAGACAGCAGAAGTATATTCAGTGTACTGTTGCACAAGCAATATCTGAATCTTCATACTGAGTTAGCATCATTGCACAACTAAAGACCTGTATTCAAAAGATGGCCTGATTTTGTCTATCTACCCTTGCACTGTGTAGTCAGACCTGCATATGCAGTGCCAGCTATCCACCAGAACCACAAGGGGCTGAGCTGTTGTTTTCCTGCAGAGAACAATGTGCTCAACTCCAAAAGCTTTTGCACCCATAAATAGTCCTGTTTGTGAGCTCAGAGCAGCAAACAAGTGTGCTTGCCTGCACAAAACTGCATATGGACAAACCTTGCTTGAAGCCCGTCTAAAAATTTGTATAAAATGTCCTCATTCTCTTTTAGAAGACAACATAATTTAAAACAGGAGAAAACAGAATAATAATGTACTTTATTGGAATAAGTAGGTCATCAAAAAATAAATGCGCCTACGTTTATTGGAACGTCTAGTCCTCATAAATGGCTTAATGGATTTTTTTCAACCTTACTGAAACATTATTCACCTCTGAGCTTAGAACAAGCTTGAGAAATTTCAGCCAAAAAGGTAATTGTTTCAGAAAGTTATAAACCACTGAAGATAGGGGGCTTGCAATAAAAGTGCTGTCTCAACCATAACTACAATAAATACAGCTAATGAATAAATGTGGTCTGGCAAGAACAAATAAAATATGAAAAGTCTAATGTGGCCTGCACAAAATGCAGGAAGGTAATTTAGTGAGTAAATGCCAAATGAAGGATGATCCTGTCTTCCAAAGAATTCATCTCCGTGAATTCATCTCGATGAAGGACCTCAGGACCCAGAAGCAAGATAGCTACATTTTGAAGTGAAGGAAAACCTCTCCTCATTTATTAACAGCAGTTGTCTCCAAAGCCTGCAAGCAGCAGGGATGCATCAAATATCACATGCTAGAACTCCCTGCACTGGTTATGTCTAGCTGAAACACTGTCAAGACCCTACCTTCTTTCTCTTCCACAGCTTCCTGTGCTCAAACAGTACCAATCTGCACAAATACCCAGACACTCTTTCCAGATTGCAGCTCCTTCTGTGGCAACCCTCAAACCTAACTCCTGTCTTAGTCATTTTGGGTATCTGCACTACAATTATGTGTACACATCACATCCTTGTGCTCTAGAACTGTACAGACAGACTCAGGCACTGCTTTCCAACAACTTTATCATCTTACGACACAGTCACAAGTGCCTGTATTTATATGCATGCACGTGCAGTCTCAAAAATCCCAAACAAATGGGTACGATTATTTAAAATTGGATTTCAACTTCCACTGTAAACAACCAGAAGGTGTGCATTCCCTAGTGCCATCTGGGTACCACCAAAGTTTTCTTCCACCAATACTTCTTGAAAAAGATAGTGCAGAAATCTTGGGAGAAAAGATAATCTTACATCACTTGGATTCAAGATACGCAGACAGAAAATGACAAGAAAAGCTTCAATATGACCATTGATTCTGCCTTGAAATTCAGTCACATCCATACTTCAGCGTGACCTTTTTTGGTTCAGCTGTGGAATGTGGTACTTCAATTAAAATGTCGTTCTCCCCGTCCTAAGGCGTCATTTGAGGAGGATTTGGCAACTGAGAGAGGTGTTGTTTATTCCTCAGCTGCCTGGATGTTATAAACTTCTCCACCAAAATAAACTAACAGAATCAAACAAATTCCCAACTGTGATAAACTATAACAAGTTGCTCAATTTGTGAAATCATGAGTGAAAAGGAATTCGAACTCCATTTCACAGCTGATATTTATACCTTCCAGGTAGGAAAGTCAAGGGAGAATTTGAATGAGGAAAGGATGGTGGAGTCCTTGTATTATCTCAACCTTTACGAGAAGGATGCTCTTAAGGATGTTGGGCCACCATTTCTTTAGACAATTCTGCTGAACTTCCTATACAGCAGAAAAAGGAAAGTACATAACAACGTAACCCACGATTGCCTGACAAGTGTTGCACTAGCAAACAGTGCCACAGTTATTTAAATATTAAAGCTTTAGTTCAGTCAAGGTCTTCCTCAAATCCTGCATGTTAAGCAGACTTTTGCAGGTGTTTTACCAGCTAAAATCCCACAAATATCTCATTCTGTAATTCACTCTGCCATACACTTTGTGTAGAACACCACCTTCATCTCTGAAAAACATGCACTGGCAGTTGTCAGAGAACTAAACTAACTCTGACAAACAAAGTCTCTTACATTTCTGGAAGAAATGTAATTCAATGTTTGTGTTGCAAATGTACCTTTTCAATTACAAGGTTCCCAAAACCTATTTCTTGCTATTATCAGGAGTTCTGAATTGCCATTAATCTGATTTAAGGCACAGTGAACTCGATGGGCATTTCTCTATTAATCCAACATTTTTTAATGTGGTTCTTCTGAAAAATATCAGTAAATAAAAAAGATATATATGAAATCATGGTATGTTATTTCATCTTTTAACTATTTCTTATAGCATGCCATCTAAAGCACTTCCAAAACGCTTTCCAAATTATGAAAACTCCCAAATTCTTGCAAAATGCCAAGTGTGTTGAATTCCTCCTGGTGTAACTGCAAGTATTCTATTGCTATTTGACAGAGCCACTTTGCTTAAAAATCTCTGTATTTTTGCTTCAGTCACTAGAGTAAAGGTATCTACAGTGCTGCAATTTTTAGATTCAGGTTTGTCTCAGGGTTATTTTTAGATATTTTGCAATTCAAAAACCCCAAAGAACGAGACCTGTTACAAGGAGTGACATTTCCCTTTGATTTGGTTTAAAAACCTGTGCTTCAAAGTTCAGAACATCAACACCCCTACAGAAATAGTTAACCACACACAGGGATAAAGCTCTTACTTACATGAATTATCACAAAGGGCTGGATATCTTGCAAGTATAACTTAGCATGTTTCAACTAAGATCTAAATAATCATACTGATTTTACAACATCTAAAAATGTGGCCAGACATTCTTTTGGCTAGTCGATATGCTATTTCAACAGCTTGGTGTTTTATCATTTCCTTCTTGCTTGATACTTAGAGGCATCTTTTCTCTATCAGTGTCACTAAATGTACCATTTGGAAGCACGCAATAGTCAAAACACAGCATAAAGGAGAGCTTTTCTCTCTGCCTGGACTGGTGACGTAGGTATCTTCTTCTGGGAGGCTGTTTATCAAGCCAAGCTACACTGCCTGTGGAATGGCTCAAGTTCACATGGCAGCTGATTTGTCTGCTCAGTGTTTCACAGTGTGAACGTGAAGCCCACAGCTAGCCTGCCATCCCTCAGAACCATCTCATCCCTGCTCAGCAAGCACAGCACAATGACAATGCTGTGGCTTTCAGTGCAATGCTCATCGTACAGGCTTTCTCTACCCTTTGCAAAGCCGGTTCAAATTTCATATTTTTCTACTTCCCCCTTATTTATGCCCTCTTCTCAATACTTTTCTGGTTCTTGGTACTTTGAAAGAAGCAGGCCATATCACATCCTCACATGCTTCATACAGGAGAAGCCTAGAGGGCACTCACAACTCGGGTGGGCGAGCTGGCAAGCCTTGGAGGTGGCAACAAAGATCTTTAGAGAAATTTTTATAATCAAACAGAACAGCAGGCAGCGACCAGAATTTTAAAAGGCACCCAGTGCCAAAGGAACGACCCTAACCTGCTAATGTACTCTTGAAAGTACCTTCAGGCAATCAGTGACATCTTTAAACATCTAAATGCTTTTGATAATCTGGTATCCATCAATTAGATCCCTCCATTGCAGAGTTCCTGGAGATGGGAAAAGTGACAACAGTATGCATGTGTTGCCAAATGCAACACACAAAACCCTGCTGTAAGGGCTGACATTTATCTCTCATCCTGAATATCAAGGTATGATCCAGAGAGGCTGCACTGTCCATCATGCAGCAATCCACTGTCTGGTTCTAGGTACCAGATCATCCCTGCATGCTACAGAAATAACTGCAATCCATTTCTTTTCTGTATGAAGTGAGGGTGTTTGTGAAGCTCCAGACGTTATTTGCCCAAGGCAAAATTTCCATTTACTTCACGGGTTCACAAAGTATTGTTCATTTACTTTAGTATTGTTCATTTGCTTTATTATAAGCATTTGTTCCAGTTTCAAAATATAGCAGATCTAAGAATTAAGAAATTTGACTAGTCAGTCAGATGTCTGAGTGTCACCAAAAATTGGGATGGCAGACCATTTAGAATCCCTGTTTTACAGGCAAAATCACTGTTCAGGAGATTGTTTCCTTTAGCAAATGATGTTTGCAATTCAAAGGACTAAGCAAAAAATAAAACAAAAAAAGCTTAAAAACTATGATTAGTTCAGATAAGCAAATGGTTAAACCCTGTCAGAAATCAGGGTTGCTCTCCAGTTTAGTTTGGTTTTGCTCTCTAAAAAAGCACTGGGCTCTTCTCTTACAGAGAGCTAAATACCAGCTATTCCTGAAGCATTATGAGAGTGAAGAAAGGATTCAGGAGAGCTCTCTTCTCTGAACCTCTTTATTTATCTGTCTGGGATTAGGTATAACACTGTCATCAGCACTTGCTCAGCTCGAAAGTCCTGGGTGCATCGTGCCCACTGGCATCTCCAGACTCCCAAGGGGGATGACTGTCTGTTGAAGAGCAGTGCCAGCCTCCTCCTATTCCCCCATTCCTGCTGGCACCCTGAGGCAAGCATCTGGGAGTGTACGCTGCCCCTCTCTGAAGCAGGTGCAAAGAATGGTAGTCAGCGTGTTTGCTCCCCATGAGCCTGCTGCAGGCAGACAGAAAAGCCTGGAAATCCCTCCAGTAACCCTCCCGGGGGAGAATGAGAATTTAGCCAAGTGCACTTAAGACCAAAATTGTTGCAGAAAGGAGACACATACACTTGTTAAAATCTGTCTGTAACATTCCCTCCCATCCTCCCCTTACTGTGGACCGATCTGGATTTCTAAAGAGTATAATTATGTCTTGCACAATGATTATGAGCTTTGGGAGCTCTCAGAGAAAATTTCCTCACTGCACATGTGGCCATTGGCTGACACACCAAACACATATCACTCTATTTTTTTTTTAACTCCACATTTTGCTGAGAGAAAGAGGCCAAAGAAAAAGGATGGACACCCAAGCCCAGGGCCAAGTTCTGCACTAACCTGATGTGTTCCTGAAAGCCAAAGGGAAGAGCCACTAGATTGCCTTTTGTTTCCAAACACTCCTGTTCCTCTGTCTGCCTTCCCACTACCAACAGCAGGACATCTCATCTATCTGTACATTACCAGCAGACCCTATACCAATGATTACTGACAGATTCTTGATCTACCCCACTTATTTAATGTTTTCCTTTAACAGCCATATGAAATAGATTCTGTCTTCCCTAAGGCAGATGCTTGAAATTCACTGTAAGCCCATGCAGTGACATCAAGGTTTACAATCATTGTCAGGCTACCTGGAAGCTTTAAAAAAACCCCACTGACTGACAAAATGCCAACAGCAAAAATTACTATAATACACTATCCTCTCCGAATGCATCACTATGGGCTGGACATAAACTTTGTCAATGGGAGATGTCTTTGTACTGAGTACAATTAATGTTTTTATTAAAAAAAATCTTTCCTGAATGAGGGAACACATTGTCCACTCATGTGAAAATGGCACCACTATTTATCACAAATGATACAGCCAGTCAAGAATAAAAGAAATTATTTCACCTGCAAGCTGTGAAAATTTCAAGGCATGTAAAGAATAGCATCAGTCAGCTTGCATGGCTGAGGGTAATGGACTTCATCTTTTTCCCATCCCAGTCACCATCATTCCCATTTCCAAAGGGCTTCCAAAGATGAAAATGAACTTGACAATCATTCTGCAAGGCAAACTGATCCTGATTCTTCCAGTCACTTTGTAATTCACTGCAGATGGCAAGAGTGAGATGTTTACTGGCTGGCAGGTAATGAGCCTCGTTGTAGATAATAGTGATGGACGGGCAATCTCGCCTGCTGACAAGGAGGCAACTCAACATGGGCACATGGCATTCATCCATGACTTCATGGAAAAGGATCGCTGTGACAATGTACACAGGTTGTGAACTACCCTCCTCTGTTAATGTCAGCATGCAGCTACACTTAAGCCTTTCCAGTTCACATTTAAGTAGCATAGAATTGATCCTGATTGTCCATGAAAGTAGAACAGTCAGATTTGTGACCTAATGTTTACTCTTCTCTAAGAAGAAACTTGATCTGTTTAAACATCTAGATATTCCCTCTTCCCAGGTAATGCCATTCATCACAGCTGTCAGTGCTTCTTTAAAAGAGAAATGACCCTCAGGCAGAGTATAAAACTCTGTGGAAGAACTATGCACACCTTTGCCAAAAGAACAAATAGCTCCTTTTTTTTTCACGGGGCTTGTATACACTTTGTGAAAGGCCTACACACACTGAATTACAAATCAGTATTTCCATTTCCCCACCCCTGAATAAAGCAACTCGTATTAAGACCTACACACTGCCCTGTTTTTTTTTTTTTTAATCTCAGACATAAGGGTAGTGGATTTGGACAAGCTCAGCCATTTGATGAGATATACTTAAGCAGCTGGTTCCAAGGGAAAATCAGAGTAATTCAGAAATGCAACAGAAGATAACACAAAAGCTCTAACTCTGTTTCTCCTCTCCTTGTAGCTTTATGAAGTAAAAATAAAAAAAAACATACACTCAACCAAATACCACTGATGCCTTTTGTTTCACCAGAATATATTCCCCCTGAAGAAAGCAGGTATGGCTAATATTCATAAAATATATGTTTTAAAAATGCATTTGTTTATGTACATATATGTACATATACACACATTTAAACATGGATATTGTTATTCCACAGATAGAAACTTGGTCTGAGTTCTCCTTTTCTGAACTGAATATCCTTTCCCTCCTTCCCTGGTGAAATCTGATCATTTGTACTGTACCCGGGCTTCGAGACGTGATAAACGATCCCAGTGCTATGCAAGTTTCATCCAAAACCTGTCTCTTCACAGATTCACTCCACATATTCTTTCCACTTTAAAGACTCATGTGATCATCGCTTTGATCCGTTCTCCCTCAGCTCTATTAGGGGCACCATCTCTTCAGGGCTTGCAGCTTATAAAAAGACCACCATATTTTGATATGCCTTTGATGTTGTCTTCCAAAGTATCTTTGATTTTTAAGTTCTGTTCAACTCTTTCACCATTAACCTTGATTTCACTTAGGAATTAATAGATCTATAGTTTTATTGGAAGGCTAATTTAGAAACTCTGTTTTCTCTGGCACTGTTTTTCCCGTCTTAGCTGGAAAGGTAGGTGAAACAGTACAAAGAAACTGACCAGTGCTTTAAAAAAACTGAAAGAAACTATAGATAAGCTAATACCTTTATTGTGTTTTGAGTTGTGCTTTTCAAGCAAGTCTCTTACTGAATCATTAAGCTGCCAGCAAATGAAGTGGTTCTGCAGGATGATAATGAGCCACACAGACCCTCCACACAGCCACTGGTGACTGAGAGCTGTTACTAATGGATGACTACTCCGTAGGACTGTGGTCTCAGTCCTGTGCTTGAAGACTGTCTCCTCCACACAGGACACTTGCATTTCTCCTTCTTTTGACACTCAGCAAAGATGCTGAAACTGTAGAGGCCAAAGGAACCATATAATTTGAAGTAAACTAAACAATAAAGCAGCAAAACACATTCTCAAGAGGAGAAACTGGCACTGTCTTTCAAGTCTCTTTAGTAGGTATTTTCAATTTTTAGCTTATGATAGTTGAGATTTATTCCCCCTCCTCAGGCACCACTAACTGTGACTGAAGATTCATTTTTGCTAGTATAAAGAGACAGATGAAGGGTAAAACCAGGTCAGCCATATACCCATGCACACTCCCCCCACCCCCGTATTTATTTATACACCCTAACTACGTTCAGGTGACATTCAGATACATTTCAGGTTCTTCTAAAAAACCAGCTTCTGTAGATGGAGCTTTGTATCTCAGCGTGCCTTCCCTTCATTTAAAACTATCCTGCTTTTCCTCCATGACAATGTTTGTTTCCTATTTTTCTGAGGAACAACTTAGCAGACTTTATCCCCTCTCCTCAGTTAAACAGAATTGCTTCTGATGAAGACAAACACACAAAGTCCTCGCAGCAGCTGGCATGGGCAAACCCGCCCTTTTCAGTAACTGCATAGGGCCATCACTGCAGCCTGTTGCCTTTGCTAAGGCACCACCACACAGTTGAAGGGTTCCTTCCCAAGAGCACTCGTAACGCTGCCACAATTATCATTCTGGGCTAACACTCTAACACCTAACCCTTGGGACACACGGAGCTTCCGATGAGACGCTGCGATGAGAGAATCCAAATGCAGCTCATCAGATCCCTGCCCTCTCCAGTGATCCCTCCTATCACTCATCGCACTTGCTGTCTCAAACATCTTTGGCACAGAAGCGCAGGCTGGGCGCTACGCGACCCCTTCGCAGCACTTCTCGCCCTCCACCGCTGAAGCGCACAGTCGCAACGCTGTAGCAAGAGAGTCCCAGCCCGGGCTCTCCACGCAGCGCCGTGGCCCGGCACAGTTCCGACTGTATCACGCCTTTCCCGGAATCTTAGCCCCGCTGGAAAGCGTTCAGCATTGAGAGGACCCATCTTTATGCTGATAACACTAAAATATAAAATAATGCCAACAGCTGGTGCTACAAATGGCTTTTAAAAACGATGTTCATTCACTAAAATTCCTCTTGCTACTTTTGACATGAAACACGCAGTCTCTAATTATTCTGATCAAGACGGTGAAATACAAAAACAAACTTTAATTGTGTTTAACAGATATTTAATCAGGACTCACTGAACTACAGATTAAAGCTGAAATTCATAAACCATAATTACCCAATTGTCGCAAGCTTTTTGGTCCACATTCTGCTTCCGTCTGGGCGTCTGGCACTTTGCCCCGAATTTCTTTTAGTGTCTTCTCAGTTTCATTGCTGTTCATGTTTTCCAGCAGAGATTTAGCACAGATTATAAAATATCTGTTCTTGGCAAATTTATTAGTTGTTTTTTCTTAAAAAGATTATATCCCACCTATCCCCATTCTGGGGCTGAATGAACAGGCATATACCATGGGTTATTTCTTGTCATGAGCTGTCCTTCCCAGCTGCCTGGGTAATCACCTGTCCTGCTCTGGGCCTGATTCCTTGCCCATGGCCCTGCCACCAGAGCATCATCCAGATATTGCTTTGAGTGTGCCATGCAACGTAACTGCCATGAAATACTCCCTTCTTTTCTCTAGAGACAGAACTGGGTGCAATACTGTTTCCTGTTTTGGTAGGGTTTTTTTTTTTTTTTTATGTGCTTGATGCTCTTTATTTATATTTAAGAAGACACGAAAAAAGAAGTACGTTTCCCATGGGAAGTAGGGGGTGGTAAGGTACACATTAACCCCCAGTTCCTCAGGGATGTAACTGCACGGGTTCAGACTGCCTCCCAAGCAAGTGACAGATTGTCCTTCAGCACAGAGAGAATGATTGTGCCAGAGAAGCTTGGCTGTTGACTGCAGTCTTCCGGGGACCTTCACACATTGTGTGCAGGTTATGTTGGTACCCCTAAGGCAAGGATTCTCTCCCCAGAAAGCATTCTCAGGACCTTGCAAGGGAAGGCTATGTGGCCCTGCAGACAGAGGAAAAACAGCTTAACAAACCATGGGTCAAAGGGGTGAAAACAAAGACACTTCACTTTATCAGAACGGGGAAGGGGGTTCCACACACCCAACCTGCTCTGTTGTGGGGAAACACAGAATTCCTGTCAGCCTTAACACCTCAGAAATTTGTGCCATGAGACAGAATGGAGGGAGATATGGAAAAGATGACAGTGTGGAAGACGGGATCTCAGCTCTCTGTCAAGATACAAAAAAGAGTGAACTTGATTAAAAACCAGGATGGCTTTCTGCGAGTACTTGCTATAGATTTTTCTCTTAATAGCTTGAGTGCTCTTGAAGAATTACTAGTCTGGGTGAAGATATATGGAACCACACACTGAAGTTCTAGCAGAGGTGTTAGGCCTTCATGGCCATTCATAAAGTTTAAACAATTTCCTGACAATAAATATGAGAATACAGGCTAAACCTCTACCTCTTCCTTTGGACCTTTTTGCTAGTGTGCAAAACATACATGCCTTTTTTTTTCTCTTTTGCATCTTCCAGAATTTTTTCATCATCAAAAATAGTATTTCATACAGTTATTTCTATCACGGTCATTACGCCCTATCTCCTATCTCCACTTTCACTTCTTTTGAAGAGCCAGGCAGTGAATCAGTCACATACCTCCCTCATCAGCTCCTCCAGAGCAAGTCCTAAACAAGAAGGAGTGTACCACCTTAGTAGTCACTGCTGCATGTATATCAAATTGGTTTTTGTTTGTTTGCTTCTGAAAGCTCCTCTAAGCTTTCATGACTTGACAGTCTCTGCAAGAACCCATATCTCACATTTCACAGCAGTCAGATACCAGCATGTGAACACAGAGAGACAGGGAGAAGTACACTATTTCTTTTGTTTCTTTTCGTACAGAAGAGAGATTTGATTCTTTCTGTCAGCCACACAGTCTGAAGTCCAGTCACAGTTCAGTCTTTCCAGCCTAAGCAGAAGTCTGACAAGAACACAGGATAGCTGATGACTTGCCATACATTGCAAGCCTGATTTTTCACAGGCAAATTGTTTTCCAGTTTGGCACCCTTGTTTGTCCAAGGGTTTCAAGCTCCGTATTTACACAGCGATAAAGAAATTGCTATCCAGTGTTAGTGTCATTCTTCATTCAGACTGTTCCTCTGAAAACAGCCTACAGCCTTTGAGATGCAAAATGTATCGTTTTAATGTAGTCGAGGTCCCTGCCTGCAACATTGCTAAATCTATTTAGCAGATTCTTCCTGCTATAATCTGTCCCCAGACCTGAAGAAGCTCAGTGATTTTAAGTGTTTTAAGCTAATGATAATGGTTAGTGCTGAGAACAGATGTACCTGGCTGTGTTGTGATCTATTCTATTAGACTGTTAGGAGCTGTGTATTCATATTGACTTAACATTTTATGTCTATTTTCAAGGTGTGATGGCTGCATGGGGTGTAGTCTTGTTTTTTTGCCCTCACATATGAGGTATTGTCTGTCTGTGCTTTTGATACACGGTGACTGCATGGAGAGATGAAGAACACGTGCCTGTTTGTTCTGATGCTTTCCCAAGGTTTTGTATGTCTATTCTTGCTGTCCACTGGCACGATTATGGGAAGCAATAATGTATACCTGTATTCACATTAGACCCGAACCCAGGAAACAGTTGCACAGATTAGATGTGCATGCAGAGTTTGATGACTATGCTATGTATTACAGAAGTTTACTTTCCCTGGTGTGCAGGCATTGTGCATGACTGAATTCTCTATAACTGGTAGTTGCACTGATAAAATGCCAAGTAGAAGCTGTTTTACTGTTTTTCTCTATCCATAACACAACAGAGTGTAAAACTCCTCAGTTGTGTCAATAAATGGTGCTTCCCTTCCCTTCTGCACAATGAAGTGAAATTTTCACTGAGAATGATTTTCTTGATCATTTTGGAGGCTTGGTCTTGCCATTCACAAACATCTGCTATTGCCACCCTCTGGGGACAATGCACTATTTTGGGCTGTAGAGGAGGTTTTGTATTTTAAGAGCTCACCACAGCCTTCCAAGAAATAAGCAAACCCCTCCTACTTATGTGGACCCTGATCTTCTGCTAGTGGGGGTTACAGTTCAGCTCTTGCAGAATAAATGCAACCTTAACTGTTCCACATTATCACTGTGTAACAGGAGATATGTCTGCTGAAAATGAATGCAGCCTCCTTGAACAAATCGCGTGCCACCTCTTCCCTGTGAGAATCCAAAAAGCAGACACAAATGGAAACCCATGTGGGGCTCTGGCAGAGGCACCATCTCCACACTGACTAAATGAATGGAACTTTTAAAGGAAGATCCAACAAGTTTAAAATCCAAAACCATTTAAACAACTGTAATCATGGACAGGTTGAGAGATATGCAAACACATGACAAGACACAAGATCTCAAGAGACATTTAAATTACTATCCTGATCTGGAAAGATCAACTGAAGGTGCCAAAGTGCAGCTCTGGATCAGCACACCACACTTCAAGTTCTAAACAATACTTTGAACAGTTCTTCTTCTACAGGGCAGTGCAGTGATGTGCTGCAGTGCGAGAAACAAGAGGTTAAAAGGTTAAATTCAGAAGCCTAATTTTCTCTGATAGTTTGGCCAACTTGACTAAAGCAGAGCCCAACTAAATGACAGGCACTATAAGCTTAATTCTATAGCTTCATGCCTCTCCATCAAAGAATGACAGCAGTATCAAAAATTTAATTTTCATTCCAGTACAAGGAACAGTTACTCATATGTAACTGATACACATTCTCTCCAATCCCTAAACCATGTTCCGGGCTCTTTGTCTCTTTGAAAATAGGAATGCATTCTTATGAAAATATTACAGGCTAAATAGCTAGGACATTGCTTCATCAAGCAGGTAACTTTACTATGAAAAGAAAGAATATAATTTAATTCTGACCTTTGAGGTTCTGCATATACATTAATTTCTCTTTTTTTTGCTCTTGTTACCCCATTTCCCTCCTAAGCCCATGTACCACAGAAGTCAATTTGCCCTGCATAGCCCCTCAGAACATGTTCTATAAACACCTTCCCTTTTCCCAAACCCCTCTTTCCCCTGACAGGACTTTATACAGATGTATAGGGAAAAAAAGGCCTAGCATCTGACATTTAATAAGAATCTCGAAGAGAATACACACAAAGTGCATTAAGATTTTCTCTCTGGTACTCAAAAGTAGGTGGTTGGTGTTAGCCCACTGCTAGGGGATTCGTCTGTATCTGAAACTGGGATGCCTGTTTCTGCAGCCAGTACAGCCACTTCTCCCTTACATTTTACATTCCAGCTAATAAAGTTAATATTTTTGGTCTGGGAAGAAAACATCTTTGCTGGTAGTCATGATTGTGGAATTGGGTATTCCTTAATAAAAAAAACAAAACAGTTTAAGTGGCAGTAATCTGGGATCCTACACACTGGGACATGACACTGTACCAGCTATGCTTGGCTCACATTTTAAAGGTATGTTTCTCAGCTATGATGTTGAGAAATTTCTGTGGCTGAAGTTTCAAGTGCAAATTGCTGTTGATAGAATTTACACTGAAGTTCATGATGCCAAATAGCATATGAGAGGCTCTAAAAATGCTTCCTTACCTTATGTCACTCTAGTGATCCTGCTCATCTCCCGTGTGTTTCTTATATGCACCTGTTACCTGGGTGTATTAGACATTGGGTCTTTGCAAGAGGCTGCCTGGACTCGGCCAACAGCACCTTTTAAACTTCAAGCAGTAATAGTGACTAGGAGCATCACCTGGACACTGCAAAATTCATGACCATAACCTCTCGGGCAAAGAGAATAGCCCTGCAGGACCACCCCAGGCAAGGGGTGGCACGGGGGCATTTTGGGTAGACCAGCAGCTAAAGGGACATGTGGGGACAGTGGGAGAGGAGCAAGGAGTTGGGGGGTGCTGCTGAATGACAAGAGGCCTCAAGGTCAAGGCAACATCAAAAGACGAGCAGAGACACCCTGCTGCTAGAGCCCTTGCAAGGCAGAGATTTCACCAGCACACACAGGCAAGGGACTGCATTTCTTCTCCTCACAGGGACTGCAGCCCACAGAGGAGGAGTGAGGAGCATGAGGTGCAACAAGGGCAACAGAGGAGACACAAGACGGACAACTACAGACAGACAACTTTTCTACCCCAAAGTCTAACATGAGAGGGAAAATACTCAGCTTCTTTAAACATCATTAGGCATGAGTTCTGCCCAGCAGGCAGTGCGGCCAGAGCTCCTCGCACACTGACGGGGCAAGTGGCAAAGCTGGCACTGCAGCCAGCTGAGCCAGGACCTGGTCCCAAACAACACTATGTGCTGTGTGCCAGGGAATGTGTGCCATGGCTAGCAAGATACCTGAACATCTGCCTCGTCCCACTCTGGGAAGCAGTTGTGCCAGTTACCACTGGTGGCAACTCGTGGCCCAGAACTAAACCAAACCTGACTGATTCCATGACAGCGAAGGAACCAGGGGCCTGGGGAAGATGGTGCCACACCCACAGGGAAGATGATACTAAGCAAACAGGAATTGTTTATGTAACCAAAAAGGAAAAAACGTGAAAATGTCAAAAGCCTATTTTGACATGAGGGAGAAAGGAAAGCATTCATTAATTTCTAATAATAGTCTTTATTCTTGTAACAAACTTTATAAACTGACCAGAGTTCACTTGTAATCTGTTTGTCAACCCAACACTCTGAAGAAACTTCTTATAAAGGAGGAGAAAATCCCAAATTATTAAAAATAACCCTAGGCTGTGCTTTCAGGTTTTGGTTTGAATCCAGTACCTGCAATAGAAACCTTTCAACAGAAGACACCAAGGAATTCTCATGGAATAGCTACAGCATCAGGACACACATTTCCAGTAAAATCTGGCCTTTCTTTCCCCTCCTCCCAATCTCCTTATTCCCAAAAGATACCAAGAAAACACAAGATTGTTGGGATATCTATAAGAAGATTTGGCAAGTTTTTCATATTTGTTTAGACTGTAAGATACAATTTGAATTTGGGTCTTGCCTCTCTCTCTTTGAGAAGAAGAATGAGTTATTTGTTCTCTGAATAAGTATTTGTTATTAGTGGATCAGACATGGATAAGGTATATTATTACAGCCACGTTTGTTAGGTATGATTTACATTGTTTGCTGCATATCATCTTAGGCTGTCTTTAATTTTGTTATACTTTAGGGGGTTTTTGTTTGGGTTTATGCATTTAGTCACAGTTGGTTGTGTTTTGAACTTTGAAAAAAATTAATACAAAGGAAATTAAAAAAAGAAAAAGAAAATATTTTCAAAATGATGTGGAAATCAAATCTATCCCTGAGTAATTTGATTTGTAGGAAATGGAGAGCAAAGCATTACAAAGCATTACAAACAGAATGCCTTGAAGTGCATCATAATTACTTACATGTGCAAATACATTGTCTAGGTTTAGGAATTCAGCTAATAATAGTCATAATAATTCTATGCCCTTACACCAGGTCTTCCATCCAAGCTTCTCCAGGTTTGTGTAAGCAATCATTAACTAATGCCTGGGTACCTGTAAGTACTCTGCTGCCCTTATGGATGGAGAAATAGGGGCAAAAGCTCTCCAGGGTCAAGGAAAAATTGTAAGTTGTTCCACAGGTGGGAGACAAATGCAGATGCTCGTCTTCTAACTACAGGTGGATCAGAGGTGCAGGAGTTTGTAGCTGATCTGACATTACTACTGCTTCGTGGCTCTCTAAGAATGAAGGAGTGTAACAAATGCACATCTTATACCTTCTGTTCCACAAAGTTTAAAGGTTGAAAATTGACATAAGTCAGATCCATGTTCCATCCTTGGTGGAACACTGTTATATACAAAAACATACCGATGTTTTGTATCAAAGCACAAAGATTAACAAATTTGCCTTGTTTGGAACTGTTTACCAGTGCAAATAGTTTTCATCTGAGGCTCCACAAATGGTTTTCAGACTAGGCATCCTTTGTGGAAATCTGGGTTGAATGTGGAAGGAATCTGGAAAAGGGTAGCCTAAAAAGTTCAATTGTTATACAGAGTCCCAAACACCAATGTCACGCTTGTAGACTATTCTCACATTGATCTCTTAAGTTTTAAGAGATCTGAAACTCCTAACAAAAATCTGAGCATGCCACATTACCCTAAAGCTTTTCCACAATTCCAGGCTGTAAAGAAAGGCTGGATTTTACACTCTTCTGCTGTTTAATTCCATGCCACTTCCTACGTGCACACCTCCGCTGCTCTCTCTCGCAACTCATGAGAGGAACCCACGGTTTCTGCAGCTCAGGCCCTTAACACTCCATCCTTATTTTACAAGAATATATGTTTTCACGCTTCTCTAGATGACCAAAATCTTAGACTGCCAAATATTTCTGCTTTTTCATTTAGCCATGCAATAATTCTAATGCTTTGAACTAGTACCTGCTGAAACAGCAGTAAGTTACTGACCCACACAGACACTCCACTGCCTGTTTGAGGCTTTTGACATTCACACATCCCATTTTCTCTTAGCCTACATTTCTGTGCTCCCTGTAGCTGCAACAAGAAAGTGTGTCTCCATACATTTTTATTACCTGTTATGTTTTACACTAATAAAAACACTGGATATTATTTATTTGTCTGGCTGACTGACAAAGCCAGGCATCAAAGCATCATTCCAGTGTCACATACTTCAACGCTCTAATCTTTCAGAACTTGTAAAGCAATCTCTTACGGCGCTTTGTGGGCTGTGAGATCACCCTGACAAACTGTGATAATGTTGGCAATCTCCAAATGGGTGTTCATTTGCAATCTTACTACAGAGGAATTGCTATGTTTCCAAATTTGAGGGCTTGACATAATCTGTCTTCACAAAGCTATCAGGGTCTGTCATAAGGCTGTCTGTGACCCAGGGATTTTATGGGGTCAATATCTATCCCCAGTGAAACTTCACTGCAAGCGCTGGAATTACCTAGAGTATGTCTTTCTCTATCTATTTGCTTTCTTTCTCTTTATTTAAAATACCCTTTCTTTGTATTATATTTTTCGAAGTGCAAATGGCACCTACTAACAACATCTGAGCCAGGTAGGGGAGACTGCTCCTCCAAATCATGGCCAGTTTCTTACAGTTCATGCCATCCCTCTGCTCCCCTCATCACACTGAGTGACTGAGAAACAATGCAAATGTCAGGTCAAGCTGCAGAGCTATTGCCATCATCTCTTCCCTTCCGTATGCTCCCAGCACTGGCAGTCTCTGGGCTGCAGTCCACAGGATATCCACAATTATGGCCCAGATTGAGGGAGGGGTAGAAAAATGATGGTACTCTGCCAATTATGTCAGAACCTAAACTTGATCCATTTTAAAACTGAAGCTGGGGACTGTGGGATAGCACTGTGTTTGCTATAAATTGTGTGAGGACAAAAAATTTATTTAGCATCTCAAAAAAAAAGAAAAAAGGCAGAGTTAGTGCAGACCTATAATAAAAGTTTTATATTTGCCTCTGAACCTTATCTTTAAGTAAAGACATCTGGACATATAAAGGAGATTTTTAAAATGCCGTAAGACTGTTGAGCACCTCAAGAAAAAGCGAGACAGGGAGTGTCAGGCTTTGCTATATTCACGAGGGCCACACAACTGCTAGTGAAGTAATTCTGTTTTGAAATTACTTAGGATTCCTTTAGAAAAGCCGGGAACACAGGATGGAAATAGAAAACTAAAAAAAGTGCATCCAGTGTTTCAAAATACGCTCGCTGCACAACACCCTTTCCCTGCTATCATCTCCTGAGGCAAATTTCCCAGGCAGTTCCTCGCACTTACCGAAAGATGCTCCCCAAATCCTGCTCAGGGTGGGGGTGAGCAGCTGGAACCTGGCCATGGTGGGCTCAGAAAGCCCATGCCAGGCAGAGGCACTGGAACACAAGCTGAGATTTACACACTGGCTTGGATACTCTGCTGAATTTATGTTGGGATGTTTTGCTATGTTTACTATGGTTTTACAAGCAAAGTCTTCTTCCTTGGATTATTCCATATAATCAAAACAAAAGTTGCTAAAGATGCACCATACTTTGTTTTATCCCCACTTAAGCTATTTTCTGCATTTCATTCTCTGTGAAAAGGAAAGCCAGTGTCACTATCCAACCTCAGGATTAAGGACCTAGCTGCAATGCTACTGGAAAATTTTGGAATCCAAATAAATTCCAAACTTGTATTTTGGCCTGAATTTACTGCAAACTTGCTCCTGCTCTCAAAACGCCTACTGCTTTTACCAGGCGCAGCAATTATCCCTCGTGTCTCCTTAATCTTTCAGAAAAGAATGCACAGCCTTGGAAGCCTAAGGTAAATGTTTTAATGTGTGCACTACCTTGCTGAAGGCAGTTGGTTGCATGGATAATAAAAAAAGGCTGCATGAAAAGATAGTACAAGGATCCACGGGCTTCAAAAGGTTAAGCAGCTTCACCAGTACAAACACTGCAGTTGGGACAGTCCTGAACAGAGCAATGCAACTGGTATGTGCTTTTCCTTCCTAAAAATTCTTTCTCGAGGGTGAATGTTTTTATTTTACAGTAAGCGGAAAATGGTTGACTTGTGCACTAGTTATTATTTCACCCTTCTACAAAAAACTATTTTTAAAGACAAAGAAGCCAAAGCAAAGAGCCCTACCTCTCTGCTAGTGCCACTTCAGAAGGTTTTTGCTAGCCACAGCTGAATTACAGCAATGTTTCTCCTTTTAAATTTCCATGTTTTTTACTATTTTCAACACTGACAACAAAATTTTCCGAAAAATAAAGAAAACAGACTATCACTGGTAGATCAGTATTTATAGATGGAAAGAACACAGAAATATATTAAATTTACCCTAAACAAGGAGGCTTATACCATGACAGCAACTTCTAATGTAATTCACTTGTCTTATAAATTACATCCCTGGGGACATCCCTAAAAATTAATTAGGTTAGAGAGGGAAGGAAAACAAATTGAAAACTTCTCAAAACTCCAGGAAACAGCAAGTTTTAAACACAACAGTGTCAAAAGTCTCACTATGAAGTTCTTCCCTCCTCTTCTCTCCTATTCTTTCCAGGAGAGCAAGATCCTCAGATTGAGAATCATTTTGGCACACCAAGGTCAAAGAAACCATATACTTTCAAATACAGAACATTTCTGAAATTGAAGATTTTGCAAGCAGCTCTGCCTTTCCAAACTGCAGATTCCCTGGAAGAATTCTGAAATATAATTTAGTAAAGACATTTATTGTGCTAATGTGGCTTTAAACACAAAGCTACAGTCATAAGATGTGGACATGATGCATCTGTTGTGCGGACATCACACAACAGAGAAAAGCAAAGGGGAGGAAGGCAGAAGAAAATAAGAATTTTAGACAAATTTTAATACTGGCCAAACTCATCCTCAAATCAAAACTCTGAAGGTTTGCCTGTTCATTAGCTTCTCTAGAGTTTAGGCAAAAAGGAATTTGGCCATGTACTTTTCCTCTAGTCCTTGTCTTCATTTTGTGCAAGAAACAGCAGTTAGGTTTTTTCAGTCTTCTCAACACAGTTCATCAGATTGGAAGTGCTGGTACACATACACAAAATCCAAGACATTTTCTGATTCCATTTGTGACACAGATCAAATTTTGTACTTCCGGATGCCTGTGCCATCTACCAGGACTAAGGGAAGAACAGAAAGACAACAAAATGTAGGGAAGTAACTGAGTTGATGGTGCTTTATCATTGAAACTTTAACAGACTGCACTAATGGATAACTCCACAGCACAGACTTCACCTGGACCATGTGAGGGCATGAGATGCCATTTCTGCCAGCCCTTATATGTGTTAATGCTAGCAGCAAGGAACAAAAGGTATCAGATAAGTCACAGAGCTTGCTGGTAGAAGTCAACACATCAAAATATATTTTTAAAACTGCATCAGAGAATTTATAATGGATCCGTGCTTTGCATTTTGAGGTGACAGAGTTCTCGATCTGGTAGAAAGTTCCCAAAGCTCAGTTTACTACATTGTCAAAATATAGCCTGAGGGGACAATCTGACTTACAGCATCTTTATGACTGGTGATGAAAGAACCTCGCTTGGCTTTTAGATCCCAAGTTTGGCTCAAGATAGTGCAGAAGAGAACAGAACATCTTCTATTTTATGCTGGGTGTTCACAGTGTTCCTCTTCAGCACAGAATTAGGTTTTACTCTATAGAATTCTCACACAGCTCGCTGATGGGTTAGAATTCACACCTTCAGATTTTGGGGATATACTTCACACCCTGCATTGTTACTGCTACTAAAGATACAGATTACACTGTCCTCATGTCATTGTAGCATCTGTAACGGAAATCTTTAGAAAATTCAGGGAAAAACTGCATCTTTTAGAAGACCACAGCATGTCTTATTCAGCCTTGGAGAGACTTCAGAGTACAGTAACCGCATTCATTGGACATTATATGGACAGCCAAGTAAAGCTCAGTTACTGTGCAGATTTTACTGCTCTTTGTCATGTTGCTTCAAACCACATTTCATGTTTCAACCAGTCATATATATACATATGAAAGCATTTCGCAACACTGGACAATGCTACAGATCCACAGGAAATAATCATTTCACAAACATGAAGCAATCTGCACAAATATAAATAGCGTGGCTCAAATCTGTTCTAAATTATGCTTGTGCAAACCCATGGAAGTCAACCAGTACCACTAACAGAATAGAACACATAAGAGCATGTAAAAGTATAAAATATGGCTCTACTGTTCAGCTATTCATGGTTCAAACCCTGCCAGCCTGCCATCACTTACATTCTACTATTTTACCAGCATGGCTTTACAGGAAATAAGAAAAATTCTGGAATTTCTAGTTCTCTCATGCACTGGAGGACACAAGTCCAAGAACATATGGGCTTAAATGTGTCAGCATCCTACATCACTCTTATTTGAAGACTGTTATTAATTTTTGTGGGTGGAGTCCAAAATTGTAATGCCATATTAACACACAGTGGCTGTTTCTGTAATGCGTATGTCACAGGGAGCATATGTGTAGCAGTCCAAGGATAGCATTTTAACTTGATTTCGAGTGATTTTCTGAATTGTAATACCCTCAAAAGATGAAGTACTGATGCTGCCGGCAGGGTATTTCACAACTTTTGTCTTCACAGTTTCATCCAGTCACCTCAATTCTGACCTCTAGGATATCATGCTATTGCAGATCTGGACTCCACACAAAGCTGTTTCAACAAATCTCATTTTTCTCTCTAATACACAGCATGTGACTTCAGGATTGGTATTTTCAGTGCTGAACTGAGTTATACGAGTGATGTATGCTACTCCAGGCAAAAAGCAAGACTAATAGCAGAAGATTCTTTGCCATGCTAGCTCTAACTGAATTTCAATCCCAATCTTCTCCAATGAATTAGCCTCTTTACCAAACTCACAGGTACAGACAGATACTGTGGGAATCAGCCATGTAACCATTCCAACTGGATACAGTGAGGAAAGTATTGCCAAAGGCTTTTCGGCTGCGACTCAACAGGTGGTTTGGCACTGAGATTTCTACCTGTTTGTGGTTTTCATCTCTGGTTTCAAGACAGAAAATGAGATTATACCTTTCAATGCTGCATCTCAAGCAGGCTGTACGCAGAGCAAGGTTTCATTCCAACCAAATCTCTCTCTCTCTTGCAAAGTTGAGGAAAACTGCCAACCACTGCTGCTCTTGACATCAACATGCGATGCAGATGTCAGGAAAGGGAAAAGAAAAGGGAGAGAAGAAAAAAGGAAAATCAGACTGTAAGTTTTACGTAAACAAGAAACTGTACTTAATGACTACATCTGAGGAAAACAAAATAAAAAGTACTGGCTTTAGTATAAGGAAACAAACAAAACCTTGGAACAGCCTAATCTAAGAGGTTGTGGTGGTTTTTTGTTTTTGTTTATGTTTTTTTGTTTGTTTGGTCGGTTGATTTGGTGTTTTTTAGTTTATTAGAATTTTTGTTTACATTTAGTTCCAGGAGATAAAATGCCTTTATATGATAAACTTAAAGGGACAACATAAAAGAAACAAATCTATCACAGCATCAAAATTAACTACTCCATTACTCAGAGAAGAGTCTAAGCACCTTTAACAAACACCGTGAAAAGCAGCAGAAGCACTCACAACATATGTTCTTGCCTGCAAATAGCCCAGAGTGCAAGAGGTGGGTTTCATTTTTCAGTTTTTAAAGCCTTCTGCATAGGCCTAACTCTGCCTTTGTTGAAGGTAGTGTTAACACACACTGAATGCAGAAGGAACCAAATGTGGATAACTGCATACTTTGAAAAATCACACCCAATATGTTCAACTGATGCCATCGTTTCCCGAGGACAAGAGTAGGCTATGGAATACTACAAATAATAGAGAGCAGTAGTCTAAAGCAAGCTTCTCAGAACCAAGAAAGCACATTTCAATGCTTTTTCTCAGATAATTGGGAATGTGCATCTTCAAAATAGTAGTCAAGAGTAGGTAAAGACTGTCAGGAGATGCTTACTGTGACAAAAGTCTCAGTGCCTTTTCATAAAATAAGAGTTCTTCAAAGCAACTCTCAACAACCATTAAGAGAACAGTCAATGAATCTATGCTTTTCAGATTAAAGCAAGAAAATAAAAGTCAGTGCTTCTCCACAGACAAAGATGCAATGAGAATTACTTCAATACATCAGCATTTGAGTCATCAAAATGGGCACACATTCACCAACGCACAGAAAAGTAGAATGACCAGCAAAAACTTCACTTTGCCCCAATAAAACCATTTCAGGAAGTTGTATACACTAATTTGCCTATGGAAGATGAGAACCTGAAAATTAAACTGTATTAAATCATCTATACTAAGAAATTCTGAGCTGAAGAGAAAATGGAACTATTTTATCATGATGACGTAATCACTTGAGGGAAAGGGACCCCAAAATGTTCTATTCTTGAGTTGGAAAAATCAGCGAAGTGGGTCTTTTTTCCTCATGAAAAGGTCTTTCCACAAAAATACACCTCTCAGATAAACAAAACAGAATTTTTTCTTCAACTACCTAGAAAAAGGAGGGGGAGAAATTGAGTAAGGAGTCTTTCAGAACCAGCAGTTGGCAAATATTTATTTGACTTTTCTTAGGTTAAACAGTTATACCCCAAGAAAATTTTCATTTCAAGAAAAAGAATTGCCACTGAAAAATCAGTCTGATGGAAAAACGCCTGGCCATGGCTACAAAGGGTAAGACCACTGGCCTCAGCCAGGGGGAGGTGAATGCCAAGGCCAGCGGACTGGGTCTGCCACAGTCCTCTTGCAGAATCATGGGCACAAAGCCTCCATTTGCTGTGATGTTTGTTCTGCTCCAGTTTTTTGCCTTCTTAGAACCTCCTCCCACCCCCCCACACCCCTTCAGGGCAGGAACTGTCTCTCACTGTATGTTGTGCACAGCCTACTGCAACACGTGTGTTTGATGACTTTTAGCACTACAGAAGCAACAGTGCCTTTTCCTCCTACAGCAGCTACTCCCCAATATCAAGATGAGGAGAAAAAGGTGACCTATGGCTGCAGCACACTGCTAATCAAACACTATTGTGTAGCGTGGGGATGTGGGGGGATGCCTTTTCACCACAGAACTAATCAGGGTTTATACACACAAAATCAGTAAACTATATAGTTCAGTCTTGTGATCTGTGTTCCAAGCTGCCAGAAATAAGGCAGGAAAGAGGGGTGGGGAAGGGGGGTAGGGGGGGAAGCATCTTCTGTGTTCATAATGAAAGAAGAGAGATGACTGGACTAAGAGCTGATGAGGTTACAAGGCAACAGCAGTGCCATGAGTTGTTTGGGCTTAAAGCCAGATGTCTTGTATTTCCTTTGATTGTTTCTAAATAATTAATGGTATTAATTTCATCATATGACCCACCCACCCCCCTTTTAGTATTTGGCTCTGTGTACTAACACTAAATATAAAGGAGGAAAACGGTACTGTCTATAGCATACTGAATATTGATGCTGTGTGTTTGGACTGCAGCAACAGCTGATACTCATATCCCTAAGATTCTATATTCCCCAGCACTCACACAGTGTTTGCACGAAGGAGATGGAGTAGTATCCTTCATACTCCATCCATAAACCAACTCAACTATGGCATATGGACACTGCATGTTTGAAGTAGTAAAAGAGAGGGTACATCGCTCCCTCTCCGCCCACACTAAGATGAACCTGCCACTACTATTTCACGTTACGTTTTCTGGCAAGCTCCCAGTTTTCAGTCATGCTGGTTTGCTTGAAAGAAACACTCAGAGGAGACTCTGCTTGTCTTGCTGTTCGAACAAACAAAATAATCACGCATCTTGAGTTAATGGCCCAAAGCTTAATGAAGATCATAGAAAAGAGGCTGCCTGTGATGGGAGCATTCCCTTCTGACTTAGCCACATAACCCACTGCTGTTGGCAAAAGGAAATGGATTATGAGGATACTAAGTAGCCCTGAGCTCTGGTCTAGTCAAACCTTTGCTTGGTACTGTAGCAGTAAGTGAACAAAGAGAACAGCAACAACCAGAAATAAAAATTTCACTTCTCCACAGTTTTTTACCCCAGGGCACTGGCAGCATCATCAGGAGGACCCGTGTTTCTTTCTTGGGTTTGGGTTGAGTGCTGGACCACTGGAACCTAACAGCGGAATTCCTGAACAAAGAAAGACTAGGGGAGGCAGATCCCTATATGCATGATTCTATGACATGTACTCACGAAAAACGTCTGCCCACCCTCCTGTATATTGCAGCCTACTTTCAGCTACCCATGTCAAGTCTTCAGTACCACCCATCTTATCTATATTTTTTTCCTACCACATTCTCACACATCTTGAATCCTGTGGTAACCACCACAGAATCAAAATCATAGAATCATCTGAGTTGGAAGGGACCTTTAAAGGTCATCTAGTCCAACCCTACTGCAATAAGCAGGGACCTCTCTCTTCAACCAGGTCAGCTTGCTCAGAGCTCTGCCCAATCTGACCTTCAATACTTCCAGGGATGGGGCACCCACCACCTCTCTCGACAACCTGTTTCAGTGCTTTATTCACCATCAGATAGTACTAAATGGGGCAGCTGGGAGGTAATGGAGAAAGAAATCTGACAGCTTGGAGCAGACCCTTGTTTTGTCCCGTAATGCCTCAAGACTTCTGAAGGTAAGGACAAAGTAATATGAGGCCCTCACAGACGTCAAAAAAAGTTTCCAGAAGTCTGTACAAAGCTAACTTCATCAAAGCATACCTGTGGGGAGTCAGAGAGGGCTTGGTCAAGTCTCATTTCTTAGATTTTATCCACGGCTCCCTAGTTGGGTGTCATTCTGCAGCTAAACTATCAGACTGAGACTGGTGCATTGTACAGTGACAATTCTTCAGTCAAGGGAAATGAAACCTGAAGAATTCTCCACTAGAAAGCCTGATCCTAATTTTCAAGGACTTGACCCTGAGATTAGCTCAGCTGGTTAAAGCATAGTGCTAATAATACCTAGATTGTGGCTTTAATCCCTGTGCGGGCCATTCACTTAAGAGTTGGCCTCGATGATCCTTGTGGGCCCATCCCAACTCAGAAAATTCTGTAACTTCTGTAAACTTTGACTTGGCAGTCAAGGCCTAGCAATCCTTAGGCATATTCCTTCCCCACACATCCACTGCAGGTTCATAGGAAGAAGTCTGTCTCATTATATGAAGATCATATGAGAAGTACACTTGAGCCCTTCAGCTGGGACTGGAGCAGCACCAAAACCAGCACTGGCCCTGCACACTGCAGAGAAATCACCTGGAGGGAGCATCACCACTGCCAACTCACAGCATGAGGCACTGCAGACAGGGTGGCAGAGCGCCCTGGGTGCCAGAGCTCAGGCTGTGGGGCTCTACTGCAAGAAAGCAGCAGGATGAATACCACACTGGCTGTGCTGGGAAGAAAACATCTCGCCCTCTCCTATCAGAGCTTCTCTAACATGGTTATAAGGGTGAATAAATTTATGGGTTTATTGCTCATGGACACATGCAGATGGAGAAAGCACCAAACCAGATCAGTTTAAACAAGATGAGGAAGAGTACAGCCAAACTTCAAGTGACTCCTTCATTCCTACCAGCTACCTACAGTAGAGTAGCAACACTTGCGCAAGCAAAAGCACGTCAGGAATACCTGATGCCAGAGCCCTCCTCCTTGGAAATCATTCACAGAAAATGGGCTCTGCAGCTTTGAACTGGAGCAGAGGAAACTGCTTCTAGACAGGAATGATCACAGAACTGACTACGCTGTTTGCAAGGTAGAAACACTGCAAACAGACAAAAAAACACCTGAACAGTCACAGCACTTTATGAGCAGCCCTTGTACCTAACTGCTTGGTTTTCAGGATTTTGGGAGGTCATGGCAGAGTGAGAAGACAGCATTTTTCCTATGGCATCAAGGGTCTCTGAAAGTGTCTACATGTCAGCCTTGGCTGAGAACGTATCCTTTGTTCCTTCTTCTGCATTATTCCCCTTTAATGATAGCTTTGCAGTGAATCCCATTTGTGAGTTGCTCAAATAAATGCAAATTTTATCTTGTAAGCAATACCCTCCAAAATACAACTACCACTGAAAGGAAAAATTGAAGAGCTAAAAGGCACTGGGTCATCCCTAGTGCCCCCATCTCCCCAGTGCACTCGACTGCTTGCTATTATTATATATGGAGTACCAGGCAGGGTACTTGCTATTATAAATATGTACTGTATTGAAATATATAGCCCAAGTCCCCAGGGCCCAACATTCTAATTAGAACTACAGTTGTGCAAATAGCTGATTTATTTGGCTAGCTGACCAAACTGAGAACATGGAAAGGAAAAAAAAACCCAAACAAAAATCACCTATGTGTTTAATGAAATGGGTTAGTTTTTTGTTTGTATTCAATATATTTCGATTAAAATTGACTAAGTCTCAAAACAAAACCAGAAACCTTGTTTAGAAATATCAAAACAAAACCAGAAACCTTGTTCAGAAATATCAAAACAAAATCTTCTGGCTTTCCAAAACTTCTTATTTTCTTAGTTTATTTTTTTTTTCTTGCATAATTTTGGCTAACCCATATCTGAGGTGAGCAGCTTTCAGCAAATAAAAAATTTAATTCAACAGTTTTACCCAGATTTAAATCTAAGGACTGAATTGTGAGTCAACCAGCTCCTGACTTAATGAAAGAACAGGGAAGCAGGGGATCTGCATTCCCTTCTTAATTCACCCCTTCTTTGCACCCAAGGTGAGTTATTACTTCATTTCTTTATGGTTGTCTCTCTGTCCACACTTTGTCTCTGCAGCCTCTGAGCTTGTTGGGGTTACATGCACCTCCTACAGCAGGTTTGTACAGTGCCTAAAACAACAGACTGCTCATCTCAACTGGGGCCTATATGATTTACTAAAATATAAATAACTCAACTGCAGTCAAATCTCTTTTTAATGCCAGTAGTTTCACTCGCATATATTTAGCAGCCCATCATGGGAACATCAGCTTCTTTTTTAATTAATTACTTATTAATAGATGTAAAATATGAACGGACAGCAAGCCTGGATTTTTTCCTGCTTCATCAATTTCAGCACTCAAAGAAAGCATCTCGTTTACAGCTACCAGGAACCAACAGGGACACGTAATGAATGAAGCCTGAAACCCAAGATCCCCTCAGCACTTTTGTACCCCCATTATTTGGGGACAAATCCTCTCTTCCCTCCAGGGAAGGAAGACTAGCTGGATTGAAAGAGCTGGAAAAAGTGGAAAGCCTCACAGGCAACCTTTAAATTCCCTGTGCAGGGCTTTAGGCACACAGGTGTCACCAGCAGGAATGGGAAATGCAAGTTCAGTATCTGCAGAGAGGTGGAAACAACCTGGGGGACTGCAGGGAAGAGGTGTGCCTGCCTCTCTTTTGAGGACCCCATGTATCTCACAAGGCCAGCTTACGTAGCTGAAAGACAACTGGAGCTTGTTGGAAAAGGAACACCACAGAAACAGAAAGGCCAGCAACACTATGAACTCTTGAACTTCTACGTAAGAGCACTCGGGTTTGGGGGTGGGGAGGTTTCGCAGAGCATACATGGCTGTCACTGACAATAAAGTCAGTCACGTTTTTAGAACACTGGGGACAGAATTCAAATGTGCCCCATTATGCCTTGAGATGTACAAAAGGTGCGTGGGTTACGCCAGGCTCCTGTGCTGAGACTGTGAAGGGCAGAGCCAAGCGCAGACAGAGAAGGAAGGAACTGTGGAGCACGTGGGACGAAAATTCCTACTGCAGGGGCTGGATTGTGGCTGCCCCCAGTGTCCTGGAGTCCCATGGCAGCTTTAACCTCACGTCAGTTGTCTCCATCCCTGGGGCTGCTGCTCAGCTCTCGGAGACCCCACTGCCATTTCTGCTGCACCTCAGCCATGGCTCCTGCGAGGGGCTGCGACAGGGACCAGCCCGAGCCGGCCCGTGCCAAGGCAGTCCTGCTCTGCCCGTGGGCAGCTCTCGCAGGCAGCCATTCCCCTCAGCATCCACATGCCCCCCACACCATGCAATTATTATCATTAAAAATCAATCCTCCTCCCTGTCGATTGACTGTACTTATTGGCCATTGCTGCCATCTAGCCAGATGCATCTTCAGCATTCGCAGACGCCTTGAGCCTGTTTATTTTCTCACTGCTGCTCGGCCTGAAGCAGGGATAAATGCATCCCTTGGTACTCATTGCCTCTGCAGAGACATTTGTAAACTTTCACAGGGTTTTCCTTTTTTCCCAACAGGTGAAAAAATACTCTATAACTGCAGGTGCACTGGGACACAAACAGGAAAATGGAGATCATATGCAGCTGTAGTTGGAGTAAGGGAAAAATCAAGATAAAGGCAGCAGATGAGACAGTGCTAAAACAAGCAAAGAAATGATTAAGAAATGGTAGTTAGCTATTTTTGTTGCCAACTTACTCTTACAAGGTAGCTCTAACACAATAATTTTGCCTATTTTGTTATCGTGCCAAATTTTTGCAGGTGCTACCAGGGGAAGTTTGTTGAAAAAACAGTTTTTGAACATTACTGCAAAAGGATGAAGAAGTTGTCAACTCAAGCTAGCACTGAAGGATATGCTGGAGGTCACATCTAAGGAGCACTAGCTGGTGTTACTGGACTTGTAAAGTAGGAATGATATGGAAGTGGTTTCAGAGAGCTTCTGATTCAAATATATTTGTCTAAGAATCTGGTCCCAAAATTCAGTCAGGAAAATGTTCATAATGGGGGGCTTACTTTGCTTCCATCCCTTCTCCTTTTGGTATATATGGCATAAAATTGGTTGAAAAAAAAATAGTATTCTAAGGAGATTTAGAAACTGAAAGACTCAGACAGAGTTTCATGGCCTGATTTCTGTCCACAACTCAGCTCTAAAAAACCATTGCAAACTTCCAGACACTGTGGCCTTTCACTTCTCTAGACAACATGGGTTTCAGAGCCATATCCAGCAACATAATAAGCAAGAGGTGAAGCACAATGGGTAAAGAGAAAATAAACATGGCTGTATCTTAAAATACAATGATTGCTCTCTAGCTATAATGTTCCAACCAAACAAAGGGGAGAAGGAGGATATCAATAAACATCTGCGAACTCAAATTTATTTTACTGTACTTCCCATTCCACCAGAGAAACGAATAAAATGTTGCATTTTGCTTCCCTGGTTTTCTTAACTCTGAAAAGGGAGGTTTCATGGATAATCCAGAGTAATATTCAGCTGTGAATCCAATTTATGCAGTGGGATAGGATTAAAAAAGGAACAGAAGGTCTGGATTCTGAACCTGCTGTAACAGTTTTGATTTGAATAGAACCCAAGTCTTGAAATGGCTTGTTTTCCACTTCTGGTTTGGAGCTGGTTGAAATACTGCCACAGTAGCACTTCCTGTAATATTTTAGTCCAAGATCCTCATTATTTGGAACTGAACTCTAAAGATTTTGGCACCATGAAATCCAAACAAAACTCTGTTCCTGACTCAACTGGCCCAGAAGTCAACCCAAGCTTAATCTGGTTCTGGGTCCAAATCCAGCTTCAGCCCATTTCCATTGTTATATAGATAATGCCATAATACCACCTCTAGCCCCAGGATTTATGATGCCTCCTCACAGGATGCATATTTGTGTGTAAATACATAAATCACATCAGATAAACAAAGCAGACATGCCAGAAAACAGGAGGGGAGGGAAGAGGAGAGATACCTACCAAGCAGTTTGTCTCTAAAGTGTTGCCAGTTGTGAAAGGACTCGTCGTGCTAATATCCCCTCATTCAGACCCTCACGGACACGCTAAGAGCGTGACGGCTGGCAGGCAGTGCATTTAAGTGCTGTTACTGAGGCCCCCAAATATTGACAGAGTGCCAGACTCTGAGAAACTATTGATGTATGCAGCCGGCCGCTGCTCCAGACACCTCTCAGACAGAGTCTTTAAATGTCACAGATTAATGAATTTTCATGAAACGGAGAGTGAGAGAAAGAATTAAAAAAAAAAAAAAAAAAAAAAAATTATATCCCACAGCACCAACATGAAAGCATCTTTTATCCCTACACAAAATTCTGCCCTCAAGCCTCAAGATTCCTAATAGATTATAGCAGATTGTAAGTCGGCATGAGATATGGGATGGAGGAGGTTAGACCCTCTGGATCACGCAGAGCATCCTCAAACAAAGCCAATATGCGAGATGTTCATTTACAAAAAAACAGTGAGAGTCAAGGACCACTCAGACCTCTGTTTCATTTTAAGCTAAACCACAAGTTACAAAGCTTAAGGGGGAGAGTTGGTTAAATATTTTATCTGAGGTGCACATGGTGCCAAACTGCAAAATTTAGCTGTTGACTTTGAACAACCCTAACTTTAGAGACATTGAGATAGACAGATGTACTTGGATCCTCTCTTAGTATTTGATCTTGTGCTTGATCTTACTCAAGAAATTGCCAAAGTTATGATAGAACATTTTTATGCCATCAGATAAACCAAGTATGCTGATTATTTCTCTTTTTTCATTTATATCAGGAGCTCAAATATGTATGCAAGAACTTCAAATATCATTAAAATGTAATAATGCAAAATGCAGTTGGAGTGTAAATGACAAATCTATGCATAACACATCACTTAAAGAGGAAGGAAGTGAAGGGATGATGCAGATGATGTATGCAGAGGTAAAAATGGGTCATTTATACCCAACCATGTTAAAAATACAGCTTCAGTGAGTCCCTCTGCACACAGCCCCTTGTAGGTGGGGCTCCATGAGGCACTTTCTCCCTCTTTCCCACAGTTAAGGATTCCTGCAAGGCTCTACTGCCCCCACTGCCCCTGGGCTGTCCCATAGGATTTGTTGTCAATGCAGTGACAGCAAGTGGGGTGAGCACCAACACAGCCAGCTCCTCGCTGGCTGCCTCCCTCCACCTCAGAATCACAGCTGCCTGACACCAGGGACTGGGAAATGGAAACTGGTGCCACCACAACAGCCAGGCCTGCTGCAGGAAAAGCTGGGGAAGTGACAGCATCCTGACAAGCAAAGGGAGTGCTCTAAAGAAAAGCCAAGCAGCAAGACTGTGGTTTTCTACTCCATTGGAACAAGTTAAGAGGAGGGCCATGAAGATGCTCAGAGGGCTGGAGCACTTCTGTGATGGCAGACTGAGAGAGCCGGGGTTGTTCAGCCCAGAGAAGAGGAAGCTCTGTGAACACCTCAGAGCAGCCTTCTGGTACCTAAATGGGGCTGACAAAAAAGATGGTGAGGGACTTTTTACAAGAGCATAAAGTAATAGGGCAAAGGGTAATGGCCTTAAACTGAGAGAGCGTAGATTTAAATTCGGTATGAGGAAGAATTCTCTATGATGAGGCTGGTAAGGCAGTGGCAAGTGGTAAGGTTGCCCAGAGATGTTGTGGATAGTCCATCCCTGAAAGCGTTCAAAACCAGGCTAGATGGGGCTCTGAGCAACCTGGTCCAGTAGAAGGTGTCCCTGCCCATGGCAAAAGTGTTGGAATTAGGTGAGCTAAAGACCCTTCAAACCCAAATCATTCTATGATTCTATTATTATCACTGCAGAAAAGTCAATGTTCTTCACTGAAAACTGTTCTTCTAAGTTCCCTCTCTCTCTGGCCACACGAGGCTTTGCTCACCACAGCATCTATAAAATCTTACTATAAGAGCAGGGATTAACATGTGCAGTGTTCAAGAGGCACTTGTTTTCACATCATCTTACCAGTCAGATTATTTGTGGCAACCTTCGCCAAAGGAAAAAAAAAATTCAAAAAACAAAGCTGCCTTTCTGTGTGTGTGAAGCCAAGCAGAAAGAACTGCAAGGACTCTGATGGCAATGTCCAGCTCCTCATGACAGAGGAGTCTTTGGTTTTCCAAAGCCAGTACACTTCTGTAGGTTGGCACATCTGGCAGTTAACTGTATAAGGGACTATGACAGCCATTTGTGTTATCCACTCCTGTCACCACCCAAAGCATGTCCTCCTTCCCACCACAGATCCCAGGACCAACAGAGTTGCAGCAGAGTCTCCAACACCCTTATCCATTACCTGCAGCTCTACAAATGATCTGGATGAAGCAGCAAGTAGCCAACCTTTGCCAACAGCCAGGGAGAAGACAGAACACATGTGTGTGTAGGAGGGAATGACACAAATGACTTATTAAGCACAGGAGAAGGCAAAATGTCAAAGCCTTTCTATTCTGAGAACAATTTCTATACAAACAAAGCAAAAGAAAATCAATACAGATTTTCACACAGAGAACTATTTTACACATCATTGCAAACTTACTTTAAAACAGTTGGTACTTTTACTTCATGACTTTTAAAGAGCCTGTCTAGTGTTACTGCCTGCTCTGGCCTGTTATTTCTCCTCACATAGACCTTTTCCTTTCTCCTTTCTTCCCCTCTCTTTTTAAAAAATAATAACTGAGGAGATATCACAAAACACTAACCCAGCATTTCACTCAGTCCATCCCAGTATCCCATCCTCGGCAAAGGCCAGCACTGATTAAACTGAAGGAAGATGTAAAAAACCTCAGCATTTCCCTTTTACAATAGCCTTCATGTACCTCAGCAGAGATGAGCTTCAGTCTGAAGACTGAAGTTGAGCGTTGGTTGGGATGATGCCTGAAACACACAGAGAGGCCCAAGTGCCCAAGCTATGAAGTTGCTACGAACTTATGCAAAGCCCTGCCTTCTTTTGCAAATATTAGAATACATAATAAGCCTTGTCCCTGTTCCCTTTGCCTGCCAACATATGAGCAGCTGTTCAGGTTCCATAAACTCTGCACCATCTCAAAGACTGGGATAGCAGAGGTGGGCAAAAATTTAGAAGAACTGGAAGTATTAATGATTGCACAAAATTTATCATAGAAGAGAAAAAAGCAGAATGCAATATGCACAGAAAATAGCAGTTGCAAAGTAGTGAATAGAAACAAATGTGTTACAAAATTAAAATTATTAGGTCTTAAGGGGTCCTTGGAAGTTCCTAAGTTCAACCTCCCTCAGCAGGTTTAGGATAGTACCGAAGGCCATCTTCCTTTGTCTCATCTTGTCTCTTTGATTGTCACCATAAACTTTCCATCAATAATTTAATCTCTGGTAGTAATTTCTGATTGTCTTCTATCTTTTTCTTTCCTTTCCTCTGTGTGCATGCCTGTGCATACATCACAGATCACAACCAGCTCACACCCCCCCTTCCTTGTTAAAAGTCCCACCTCTTCTGCTGACTTACTGCACTCTTAATCAAAAGGGCAGGAGGAAGCCGCCAGGATTCATTCTTCCCCCTCTCTCCTCCTCTCTCCCTCCCTTTTTTCAAATGGCACAAATGTCAAACTTTCTAAAAGGATGTTTGGCATAGCTGAGTTCAGTCATGTAACGTACAAAGTCGGCATGATCAAAAGGTTGCAGGGCTGCCCACTGCTAAAGAAGAGAGGGAAAAAAGGAAACGGGGATCTTTTCTGAAGTGTGAAAGAATGCATGAGACAACTGTTGCCACTGGAAACACCATGTCTATTAGCAGCAGCAGTGGGTCTGAAACACCAAAACGTAGGTCCAGAGTCCAGATTCCCTGAAAAAGAAGGGCTGTTCTGATCCCATTTTCTGCCTGTGAAGAAACAGGGATAGACACAGCTATGGAACTGAAGACTCTTTTTTTTTTTTTCCTATGTGCTTTGCATCATTTCATGGAAAATAACTGATTCTATGTGGAAATAACAGCAGTTAGTTTTGCAGTCAAAGTTGCTGAAACTAATCAGATGGAACACAGATTCACCTATCAAAAATACATTGTCTCTCTGGTATTTTTATACTGCTACCTTCCACCACAGTATTTTCATTCTTATTCTATCCAGTGCTGAAAAGGAGAGAAAATTATTCCTCCCTTCTACATATCTAAGATTGTTATGATTTCGTAAGGCAACTGGTTTGCAATTGTAGAGCACTTCACAATTGCACACTCGCATCTTCCTCTGCATTTCTGACGCAACTCTTCTGGTTTTATTCATCTGTTTATTTGCTCCACTTTGCTGAAACCTTGAGAAAATGCTTGCATCTCCTTACCCAACATCAACATTAGAGAACAGTCCAGTTATGCCACCGGCTCCTGCAAAACGTCTGCACCCCAGTGGCATGAAAATTGGTGGTCAGAATACACAGCGTGAAGAATCTCTCCATGAGCTCAGATGGATTTCCTTGCCAGAAGATAACCCCAAAAATGTAGACGAAAAAGCTCATTGTCAATATCCATTTAATAGAAAAATCTTAATTATAGATAGCTTTCAGTCCCAGAACAGTAGACGGGAACTTGAGATTAATTCCCCCTATGACAAAGTATGTGAACAATAACCAGAATTTGTAATCAATACCCAGAGGAGAGAGCATCCAAATTGTAATGGGGATTTGGGAGTCATTCCCAGAGGGTGTAATATATGATTTGGAACAGGTAGACTGGGATTAATTTTTGATTATGAAATATTTGAACAGCAATTTTCAACTTTTAATGAAGAGAGGATGTGGACACTACAATTAGTATAATTTCTAAGTCTCTCCATCATATTTCAGGAGACAGATAATAGATCACAAACAGCTGTTCGGGTCATACACAAGTTAATGTGGGAGTGCCACCTAAAGGAAAGTGCACTAGGATGAGACTCTGGAGAAAGGCAAAGACCAGAGTTGCACTTTCCCCATTTCTAATAAAATTTGCTTATTGCAAAGTCTGCATTAGAAGTCATTATTCCATGTTTGCTGACTTTACATGGACAACTGTAAGTCAGAAAACATCAGTATGGGAACACGGCTTTTCTCTTACACAGGGAAAAAATATAAAGGTGCTCACAGGAGAAATAATTCTCACTCTGAAGGAAAATTTCAAAATAGGAGTGTACAAGGTAAAATATATAGAACCTCACCATGTCCTGGGGGGAGAATACAACCCAAATTTCTGAAGTCCCTTAGAATATAATAAAACAGCTAATTGTTTGCCTAGAATGAAGATAATGAGTAAGCTGTGAATCTTACCCTTTTCTGTTAGTTTCCACAAAATAATTTTCTTTATGTTTTCCTCACAGGCCAATGAGTAATTTTAATGATTATGAGCTGCATCTGTAGCCATGTAAGACAAGACAAATTTTGTTTATCTGCATATCTTGCCATTTATGAATGACTGCAACAAAGTGATTTTTCAGGACACAGGTTTATTTTCACAGGGGTAAGCAAACCTAGCCTCCATGTCCAGCATTCAGTACTGCTCAGCTGGAAGGAAAGTATCCAGAAGGAAAGTGTCTTGCCCTGAAACAACTGATGGTAGTTGCTTCAGAAGCAGGAATAAAGATGAGATGAACCAAAATCCTGTTTCAGCTCGACACATACTTCATTCCTAATTTATCTTTTCAACCTTGTAAAGTATTTTAAAAAATGTTCTGAATTTCTGAAATGGAAGATTTACCTTTTTCATTTTATGCCTGCTATGGTAAACTTTTGGGTCTTTCACTGAAAAGAGATGAAACGACTCTGGTTCCCTGTGGGCCCACTCCTCCCCTTTCCTCTTAAGCCCTCAGACCCGCATCTACCCAAGGATCATTTCCTAAGTCTCCAAAATTATATATAAGTATGCTGTCTCTGCCAGACCCTATTAATCATAAACTTCTTCTCATTTCATTTCAGTATTAAACTCATCTTGTTCAAATCTCTAATTTTCCACACTGACAGAGAAGTTCTCTATACATCATTCAGTTCTATTTCCTAGATACGTTCAGAATTACAAAATTCATTCAAGCCCATCTGATCTCTTCTCACTAAACCTGCCTTGCACTGACTGACAGAGAAGAATTAGCCTTCCTCCTGTCAGGTATACATCTTTTCCCCACAGAAGTATGTGAAAACATCCAAATACAGCCAATGACTCAGCTTGCCCTTGTACTTGTGTCTTTGCTCTACAGAGCAGTCATTTTACGGAGCAGCAAGTCCCACTGACATAATATCAGATAGACTACTAATATTTTTAAAGGAAAAACAGCTGTAGCTGCATGGCAGGGTACCACACACTGAAAGCAGCAATAGGGATGAAGTGGTAGCATCAGCACCCCTCATTCTAGTGGAAGCAGGAAATCTCACAATGAAGTCATGCTACAGAGTGACACTGCTGAGCCTAATACAGCACAGGTCATTTAAACTTATTAAAAAGTAGAATTTGCCAACCACAACTTTCCTCAGTGATCCTATCTAATATTAAACCCAGGTACAGATCTTAGGGTAGGGAAGAAAAAGCATGTCAGATATTTTCTGCTCTTTCCCTGCTGCAGCAATGTCATCTATCTCATTTCTAACCCAGTGCCACAGCTTCTCTCCAGTTTTTCAGACACTGCAGCAGTATGCCACCAAAACAAATGATGGCTTGCTCTATAGCAAACAGGAGATGGGACTAGAAGAGCACTCAAGCCTCTCTCTGTGGTTTTTTGTTTGGGTTTTTTTTTTGTTGAGCCAGACATTCAGCAGAAACAATTATGATTATGCCTTCCCCAGAAGATAGGTGCAACAATAAGTTTGGTGCTTCAGAGCTTCAGACCAGCCCCTGCTCTGCCCCAGGGCCAGGTATCATTGCTCTGAGAGGCTCTGGGTCCCAACAGCGAGTTGCAACCCTCAACATTACTGGGCACCTGCAGAGCCCTCCACTCACACATCACACACAGGCTACAGCAGCCCTTCTGGAGAGTTATTCACAGCAGCTATGGCAGGCAACTCAGAGCCAGATGGGCTCCATGAGGACACGGTGTTAGATGAGTCACCTCACCAATTTCTGCCTCAGTATCCCCAAGTGTGAATTAGTTTTTGGCACCTACAAGTTAAGAGGGCAGCAGCTTTAGAAGAACTGCATGTTAGAGAGACAGATCAATACTTCATTTTAAAGAACAGTTTCTATTCTACTACACTTTTTCTGATTTGAAAGAAAACAGACTGTTGCAGTATTTTTTGACTAAAAACCTGTAGAAGAAATTGTTACAGTCTTTTACAACCAGAATCTGGAAGGGTGTCCCATTGTAATATTTTCAAAGAGAAGTTGTGCATGCAGTATGTATGTGCATATGGTGTTTATGAATTGTTTTTTAACTTTAGATATTTTATTCATTTTTCCACATGGTACAAGTAGAACACACATCTTTGTTGGACAGACACCAACACAGTAACATAGCTTTAGATTTCAGGCACTCAAGACTCAGTGGGACAATAGGCTACTCTATCTTCATGCCAGGACATCACGTCCTGAAATTAGGATGCATGCCATCAGGCAGTTCATATCTCACTGAAGATACTCAGCCCTCAATACATTCAGTTATACTAAATGAAGGAAACTGTAACCACTTCCAGTTATTTCATACAGAGATAAGAACCATGAGAACTTTGTGTCTTGGCATACAACATCCTATTTTGATTTCACTGTATTGTGGGATCTGCTGTTATCCACAGTTTGTGGACTTCATTTTTTTTTTCTTACTTGGAGCATACACACAGCCAGCATAGTAACTTCAGTCATAACAAATTTCCAAGTCCCTAACGCAAAGGGAAGGGGGTGAGGAACGGCACAAAAAGACCTGGCTAGAGCTTCTCAGGACAGCAGCAGAAAGAGCACAGATGCTACTGATACCTGCATCCCTACCCCCAGAGCCAGCAACGTAGAGTTCAAGATGCACTTTTGTTTGCAATGTGTGCATATGTGTAAGCTGCTCTTGCAGACTCACAGAGAACACTGAAAGCATATTCTCCAGGATAACTGCCTGTCCAGACTCCGTAATGCTCAAAGTCAGATGAAATGCAAGTGTGAACAGCTTACCTCCAGAGCAGAAAGTCTGCCCTGCTACTGCAGACTGCCACGTCTGATAACTATATAAACCTTGTTTATTTAATTTCAAAGCTCCTGTTTCCCTTAAGCTGTACCATGGTCTCAGGAATCACAAGATGGTGACATTTAAGAAGTAGAGGCAATTTAATTGCTTTTCCATGGAAAAGCTAGGTTCAAAAGCAAAATAAAGTTTCCTTTATAAAGAATGAAAATACTAATATTATAACTGAACACTTTTTATAATTTAACACTGTAAACCATCGTTCTGTTAAAAGAAATGTAAGAATGGACAAACCAGTTCAGAGAAAATACATAAATATGAATTCTGTTCCCACTGGTAATTTAACACCTATCTAGTACCTCAAGGTCTTGAAAACACTGAGTACAAAAATAGTTCTTTCCTACTATCTGGAAAAAAAGATGAGGATAAGAGAAATTAAACATTTACATGAACTTGAGATGCACTGGTTTTCAGACAGACAAACTAAAATGCCTACGCTGGGTATCTATGGCACACAAAACTTATCCATTGTCCTACCGAAAGTTTTTTCCGGTGCCTGGCTTAAATTTGAGATTTCTTGACAAGCTCTAATGAATGGTTAACCCTGCTTTCCTGATAAAAAGCAAATGCTCCCTGACTTCACTCTTTTCTTGAAGTAAGTCCATATGGATGAAAGATACGAACTTCTGTCAACGCGACTGCTGCCTGCACATTATTTAAATGCTAAAATAAAAAACGGGGATTTTTTTTTTTTTTTCTCCACTCAGGTGGTCCCTGCTGCAGGTCCCACCACGGGGAAGGCCAGCTCTGCTCTCCCAGGCCCAGACGTGGGGCAGTGCCAAGCCCTCTCCCCTGACCCATCCCCTCCCCTGCTCCCCCAGCAGCGGCGCTGCCCCGGGGCCGCAGGCAGCAATTCCAGCGAGGCGGGGAAGAAACAGGAGATGTGCTGTAGCCTTGTGGATCGCAGGTGGCACTGAGCATTTATCTTCACACGCGCCAGGGTGGGTATCTACAGCTCAGGAGTGGGAAAGGTCAGCTATGTCAGCTATGACGGCAACAGACAGCCCCACCAGCAGGCACGGGCGTGCTCAGCTCCCGCTGCTCTCGGCCGGCGGGTGCCACCGGAGCGATCCCCGGGCATCTCCCGCCCGGGCTTGCGGCTCCCTCTCCTTCCCCTGCCTGCCGGGAACGCGCCGCTGACAGAGAGGGTGGCAGATAACGCCAGCATTTTGGAAGTGCTCTCTTCCGAAGCCACTGAAGAGATTTATTATTTATAGGCAGAGGGATGAAAACATGAAGCGCGTACACGGGGGCCCGTGTGGGGAGGGCCGGTTGCTGCCAGGCAGTAATTTCCCTCTGAAGTTCCTATGACTTAAATAGCCACTTGAGCTCTGCTCTCGCAGTTTATGATGTCAATAGAACCCCTAAATGAAATTACAGCCTTCTGATACGCAGCGGGGTAGCTTTTCTTCACTGTGTAATATACACGGCCAGAAGAAATTGCACTATACGCAGAGTTTCACTAAAGCTGAGTTTATCATAAGAATGTTCCCACTAAAATATGATTAGGCTTCTTGTTTGCGGGATAACACTTCTAATGAATCAGGGTATGCGTGATAGTCATGTTTTGTGAACGCAGACATATACCCTGAGGTGAACTGGGCACTCCACCGCCTCAAAGCACCAGCTATTTCATTTCCACCGTAATTTGCACCTGCTTTGTTTTGCCAGCAGCACAGACCCATGCTAGCTCTGGAACTTGCCTCAGTTCCAGGAACTTGAAGCTTGCAAAGATGAAAAAAACAAGCAAGGCAGCAATGGGGGGCGGATCTACATGCTGTATTTACAGGCACTTTTATTTTTTAAGCGTGCCTGAGCCTGGCTAAACCTGATCAGTAGCCCTGTGAGGGCAGGGAAAAAAAATCTACTTTTCAGATGGGTGAGAAACACAGAGACAGAGGTAAAGATCATAATGACACATCTGGGATACAGATTCAGGTCTCCTAAAGCCTTTTCCATTTCTCTCCATTCTCATTATGTTCCCCATACATTCCCCTTCTCAGCCCAGGACAGGAAGAAAACCCCTTCATCTTACCATTCATAAACCTTGCTATTTCTTTATCCTTGAGGTGAGGACTGACTGCAGCTGATAATTAGATATCTGTGGTTAGTGGGTGCTTTGCCTCAGTAACTTGCAATCTCTTTTACTTTCCTAACTTTTCTTGTCATATGACTTAATTCAAAACCAAGTTTCACTTTCTTTTCTGAATTACAGGAAGGCAAATTAGTGCTGTTTCAATGTTGTTACCCAGGAAAACGAGCTGTTGTTCAACTTTTGGAAAAGAGAGGCTTACAATATAATATAGGAAAACAAATTGAGAATACCTTAAAATGGGAAATGTACTCAAAACAAGGCAGTTGCTTTTATGTACTTTTATTGCAAAAATTGTCTCTGGATACTGCTTAAATTCTTGTACTTCTGAAGCATCCCAGTACCTATGAATCTGCCTGCCTTTATCATTACATCTTTTTCTGTGCTTTGTTCTTGTCTGATGCAGTTAACACTCACAGAACAACAAGCATATCACGTCAAACAATTGTTGTGCAGAAAACAGTAGTTCTCATTCTACTAGATAAATATATATTCTCTTCCCCAAAAGCATAAACTGGTGGTTTGTACATGAGGGAAAGAATACCATTTTCTCCTTGCTTGCATCAGGCAAAGGAAGATAACTTTCCCACTTTATCTACGGGTAAAAGAGAGAGGTTTAACTTGGCAGTGCATGCAGAGCACTTTGAGATTGCTAGTTGGAAGGGATGCTGTAACTAAAATGGCTACTGCTAGAAGCAAACAGTGAATGTATAAAAGAATGACCGTAAGTATTAATTTTCTTTTTTTTTTTTTAAAGCAACTATGATAAACTATTACGCAGTAGATAAAGAAGCTAGTACTAATGAGACAATTGATCATCTTGCCATCCTGAAGTGTTTAAACGGACAGCTAGAATATGATTTGAAATTGCAGATTTTCACCCTAATGATTTTAGACCACAGACAAACCATTCTAACCTTGGCCTACCGTCAATAAGTGGCTTATACCATAATAAGAAAGACTGATGAATTTTTCCACATTGCTATAAATAAATACGAGCAAAGACAAGTTCCTTTGCTACCAGAGCGACTTGGAGAATAAATAAATTAATGAAATAATTTAAACATGGAGACATTTGGAGCAACACAGAGACTCTTAAAAAAGAGATTAAACATTGTTTTTCCTTCTTGGTGGAAGATGCCAGAGTGACAGCCCTTGACTTCAGTATATCCAGAGAACAAGTGTTATACAGGCAGAAGTTTGAAGTTTCAGACATTTAGCACTGTGCTTTGAGAACTTTCCATTTCAGAAGTACTTATGTCTTTCAGACTTACACTGCCTGGAGGGAGAAAGTAAATCAGAGATAAGCTTCAAAGATCAGACCCAAAAGTGTGTGTGGGCGTTTAGTATAGCCCATTCAGAGAAGAGAAAAAAAATCCATTATGTTTCTATCTGTGATGTGAACTGCCTGAAAGTTTGGGATGTTCTGATCTGTCAGCTGCTTTGAGTACACTGCAGAAAGGTGATGCAACAGCCAAGTTGGGATCTTAACATCAATTTAGTCAAAAGCTGGGACCATTTGGATTGAGGCTTTGATGTATGTAAAGGTTATTTCTATGTGCATGTAATACTCTTTACTGAAGGGATCAGCCAACTTAATTGCGGGTTTTGTTGAGAGCTGGTGATTTAGTTTAAGTTCAGAGAGAGGTCTGCAGCACCAGGGAATGAAGAGAAAAAGCTAACCCTTGCTGCTCAGTGCTGAAAAATGTCTGCGGTCAGCTTGGGGGTTTGTACATGAAAAAGGAGGAGTTCACAGTTCTTAATGGTTCTAATGCAAAACCAGATGGAACTCTGAGGTTCTGTCCATCTTCCACTTGAAGTTTTCAGGCTTAGTAAAACTTCAGGCTGAAACTGATGCATGGGGAGGGACTGACAACCCCATTGAATTGAATGGATTGAATACAACAAAAATATTTGCAAAAAATTGCCAGGGAGTAAAGCCACCAAATTCTTCATGACTTTACTTACTGGTTGTAAGAAATAGCAAGTACCTTAACACGGGTTGGACGTGACTTGACACTGAGATCAGTTCTGAAGTCAGGGTCAAAGCCTCTGACAATTTCACAGGAGGACTGCTCAGCACCAGCCTGTATGTACAGTTCTTAGGAGTTAGAATGGGCACGAAACCAGGGAAAAGGTGACTGGAGTTCTCTGTATGTCACAGGTGACCAGCAGGAGTCAAAGAGGGGCTGCCTCCCTGTGTGTCACAGAGACAAGCTTGTTGAAACATCTGCTGAATAAATGCTACTCAAAAGCAAGGCAAGGGTGAGAAGAATGCTGCCTAGTTAATACCCTGTGTGAGATATGTTGGTTCCATTAAAGATCTTGGTCTTTTGCCAGGGACATGTTTCAAAGAACAGGATAATAACTAAAAATAAAAATATTTTGACTGCTACCCTCTGTTTCTTATATGCCTACTTTGTTAGAAGTAGAAAATGTTAGTCAAGAAATGATTCATTTCTTCAAGTCAGATAATATGGAAGATGATGAAGGATGAATGGAACAGCCCACGCATTGCCCTGGCCTTCTTAAGCATTACAGCAGAAAAATATTAACAGAAGTGATGTTCAGCGGGCCAGAAGACGACAAAAGGAGACAATCTGGGCCTGGAGCTAGAGGTGCTCATCTTACTATTTTTCTTTTTTTTTTTTTTTTTTTTTTTTTTTTTTTTTGCTGCCTTTCCCATGCTGCCATGAGCAAATCACTGCAGCTTCCTAAGCCTCCTCTTCCCTATCCAACAGCTGAAAATAATTCTAAGTACCTTGATGTTGGCTGAGACACTCAGTTCTCTGGCATCCAAGATTTTGTATATGAAGTTCTACAAAGTACGTTTTTTCTCCTGATTCCCAGTTCCCCATACAGACACAAAGAGAACAGAAGGGAAGCGAGAGAGTTAAAAAAGAGGAAAAAAAAAAATAAAAAATCCAACCTTTCCTGCTCCCTCAAATGGACCAGCAGCCTATAAACCAACTAGTTCTTCCTATTCCCAGAGGTGGCTTCCACAGAAGCATTTTCNCCCCCCGCTCCGCCGAGCTCCCCGCACTCGGCTCGGCAGCCGCTGCGCTCCAAGCTCCGTATTCCTTCTGTGCTCGTCGCCGATTCTGTTTTCACATTAAAAAAAAAAAAAAAAAAAAAAAAAANCATGCTGCCATGAGCAAATCACTGCAGCTTCCTAAGCCTCCTCTTCCCTATCCAACAGCTGAAAATAATTCTAAGTACCTTGATGTTGGCTGAGACACTCAGTTCTCTGGCATCCAAGATTTTGTATATGAAGTTCTACAAAGTACGTTTTTTCTCCTGATTCCCAGTTCCCCATACAGACACAAAGAGAACAGAAGGGAAGCGAGAGAGTTAAAAAAGAGGAAAAAAAAAAATAAAAAATCCAACCTTTCCTGCTCCCTCAAATGGACCAGCAGCCTATAAACCAACTAGTTCTTCCTATTCCCAGAGGTGGCTTCCACAGAAGCATTTTCTTTTACTATGCATCCACTGTAGAGTTTCTTTTCTGCTTGGCTGGGCAATCAGGTATTCAGAGCATAATGTAAACGCTCAGAACACAGAGGCATGAAAACTTGCCAGACAGAAACTCCAAGCGAAGGATTAACATTCCCCCCCTCCATTCNAAACAAAACCTTTATTTCCTGCTTCGCCGCGGCGGCCCCGAGAATAGAAGCCTTGACACATCAATTTCTGGGAGCTCACCACTCACCAGGGCTGTGGTTCCTGGTCCAAGCAGTGACGAAGGAGAATCACCTCACAGTCTCTGGAGAGTGGCAGGGCTTGGCTGCGAAGCGCGCCCTGCGCCGATGGGCTTTTTGAGTTCGCTCTGTTCCAGAGCGAGTGCCGAGGCAGAGAAATTAGGGAGGGGAGAGGTGGGAAGGAAAATCACTGGAGCCTCTTACGATCAAACTTCCACTAAGCAAGAGGAAATGTCTTATAAATAAACAACAGCAAGAGAAACAAAAAAATCCATCCCGTCCTGCCAGAGGAATGTACATTATTGTCTCTCGACGGAAAACTTTACACCACACCAGAAAGCAAGAAAGCAGCCATTTCTCCTGAAGCTACCCTCCCTTGGGTGGGGAGGAGGAGGGCAATGCAAACTTGAAAAAAAAAAAAAAAATTGGGAAGTTCATGCGATCTCCCAGTAGACAAACAAAACTGTCCAAATTCAACAGACGTCACTATTCCAAGGTTTCACGCAGCACTAAATTTCTTTAGATCTGATGATTGTCACTCCACCATTAGGACTCATTCAAGGAGGAAGTTCAAGGCAAGGGGAAGGAGGAGAAGGTCACAACATATGTATGTGTGAGTGTAGATCTGTATGCATATGTTTCTATATTTATTTATGCATAACACTGACATTTTATGCATTTTATGATTCATATTTATAAGAATAATTTTATACATGTATTAAAAAACTTGAGGTACATGAAATTCTCTTCTCTCATGCCTCCCCATAATTTTTGAGATTTACGGGTCAGAGTTCCAAGGTCTTCATTCTCATCTCACAAGACTGCAACTGTAACCTACTTAATGCTAACATGTTATTGTACCGCAGCTCACAAGTGACACGAGTTTGGTGATTTCAGTACAGTCCCTGGCTTTGCAAAAAACTATTGCGTGATTTGGCACCACGCACGGCAAATAGCAGTCTCTTTATGAGGAACTACAGATGGCAATTGAAAGAGTAATTCAAATAATTTATCAAGCACATTTGGAGACCTAGAATGGGGGATGGCCCGAGTCTACAAGAAACCAGTATGCTACAAGTCATTATTAGCAAGCTTATTAAACCTGCCTCACATGCACAGCAGTAAAAGATCAGAGATTGCTGATGGGAACTGAGGTGCTTGGTAGTGCTGGGTTTTGGGTCATGACTTGGAAAGCAGAGTACAGCAGGTAAGGACCTACTTGAGAGGAGAAGTGAGACAAAAGACTGAAGGACCATGAGATAACTGAAAATGGCTTGGCAATCTCAACCTGCACTTCTGTTCTAGGGTACTTCACCATTTGAGACAGAGATGCAGAGCTGAAAGAACGTAGCGCCCACCCCAAAATGCAGCTTACCAAGTCTCAAAAAAATTCCTAATCTGTTGAATTCTTGAGGACTACTGTATTCACAAGACACAAATGAAAACGTGTTTTTAAAACTAATTAGTTTTACATCTGTGTGTTCTTGCTGGCAAAGTAATGCTGTCATAGATTTTGCTAGCAACCTTCAGTCTACAATGCAGGTGGGTAAGGCAGAGACAAGCTTAAGATTGAAGTATGGCTGAAAATAAAAGCCAAGAGCCTTTAATGGAAAATTTATAGTAAATCACAGCTTCTTCAGGCCCAGATCTTTAGGAGAAGAGACTGTTAAAGCATTTGTAGGCTCCACAACACCAAAGTGATCTTAATAAAATAAAAGAAGAAGGAATTTCCAAGTGATTTCTTAAGACAGAGCAGTAGAAGTGACATCACTGACAAAGCACTGGGAGAGCTGGGAAGGACGAGAGTCTCATTCATCTCACCAGATTAATTGGCAAATTGTAAACCTGACCATCCAGCTCATATGAGCTGATACCAAAGAGGTCCTTACCCTGGAAAGGCTCTGGGTGACAGAGGGAAGCTGTCAGCTGATCTGACCTCTCTAAGAAATGCTTTGCTCATTTACAAATCAGCTCAGCATTCACTTCTCTCACTACCTTTATGTTTACCAGCATTGCCAGAAATACTGAAGAAAACTGAGACAAATGTGAGCTCTTGCAAGTGAAACCTTATTAGTGAGAGGTGTCCAGAGAGCTGAGTGCTCAGAGAGCAGAGAGGCACACAAAGAATAATGGAACAGAATTTGAAATAATAGTTCCTGTCTGTAGTGAGGAAAACCTTTAACATTTCTAAGCAGGAAACACAATTAGGAGGCTGATCCAATGACCTTAGGTTCCCAATACCTTATCTGCCTTTAGGAGATTTACATAGATGGAAATAGGGGCAGTATATGGCCCTCTGTTTAGTAAGGCATTTGCTAAACAGTCCAGAGATCAATAGCAGACATTAAATTAAGCACTCTGGCATTCTTATAATTTAGTATCATTAAGCATTAAGGATGGCTGTACTCTAAACACAGGGACCAGAGAACCAAATGAAATCTTCTATCAAAAAAAAAAAGCCTATGAAGTTTCTGAAAATCAGACTAAACAAAAAAACACATGCAGTGAACAGATCATGCAATTGTGATCAAAATCTCAGCAAATTCCAACTGTCTGCCTGTCAGCATAGACTATTTCCATTACAGACTTTAGGAGACTGAATTGTGCCATTCTTGCTTCACTAGCATTAACAGTGGCCACAGCCTCAGAACTGCAAAATAATAAGAGCCAGGAGGACAACCATTTTCCTCAGATTTTTTATTTTGACATTTCCCATTTGTGCCCTTTTTCAAAGTTTTAATTTGGTAAAGGCACTTTTCAGCCTGTCTTTTAACAGGTCACTAATAACTTGGGATGCAAGATCTCATATTTCATTTTTTTGCTGCTGCCACCACTAAATATTTCATTTACCTTGAGTACAGCAGACCACTCTGGAAGGTTAATTTTTTTTTTTTCTTTTCACTGTACTGTTTACAGACTAGTTTTTGTGACTCATTATTTGCATTAGGCTAGTTTGATTCTACCTGTTAAAGTGAATTAATAGACTGTCTATCAAAACACTTTAATTCTTTTAAGTAGCTCAGTGAGGCAACTGTACTGACTTTCCTTTTTCTTGAGAATGTCCGTATTTCCTAAATGAAAATAACTGGGAGTCTTGGAGGTGGTACCTAGTTATAATACAAGCTTCTTCTAGATGATATTTTTTAATACTTGCAACCATGTTACGCACACAAATATAAATGTACACATTTGTGGACGTACATGTGTACATACACACATACATATAAATAAAATCACCCGAGTTTCATTTTCTCCCCCTGTCTTGGCTGTTAGTCCTTGAACTAGAAGACTGAATGTGTTTTTCAGCAATTGTACATATGCACACACAGAGAATACAGGGCTAAACACAATAACCCCTAAGGGTTTCTCTGCCTGCCTTGTATCAGTATAGAGAGGATGAGCCTCCAAAAGGGTGATGCTTTCCCCATCTCAGGAAAGAAAGAGAGAAGAACCCCAGCAGAGGAAGGAGAGTGCTTGGAGACCCTGACTTTTCTTTCCTCCCCTCCATGCATCCCTCCACGAGCTAAAGCTCTGTGCTTAGAGAAAGGCCATGCTACAACCAAACCTTGGGAGCAGCTGCAGATAAGCACATGGAGGTTAATTCTTCTTTTTGCTCCATTAACCTCTGCTCCACCTTTGTGACACCCTCAAGGAAGAAAGACAGGAAGACAGCGTGGCCAGGAGAGCCAGGCACGTGCCAGCGGCCAGGCAGCGCTGCAGGGGGATCGTACCAGGGCAGGGCTGCCTCTGGATCCCCTGGATCCCCTGGATCCCCTGGATCCTGGGCTTCACGGGCTTTGGAGACCCATTTGCTTTGCTCCTGCCAGTTCTGCCTCAGCGCTGGACACTTGCAGGATGCAAGTATTCTCCTCTGCAAGGCAAGCTTCATGGCAGTGCCCTGCAGCTTTTCCCTCTGCTCTCTGTTCCTCTATATAGCAGGAGACACACAGCCTTTGGCAGTGGGTGCAAACAGATGAGATAAACAGAGATGAAATAAACCTAGTGGAAAAGTCTTCTCCAGCTGTAGTGTCTCTACCTATAAATAGATATTCTCCTGCTGTCCTCCACATGCGAACACAGAGTTGAGAAATTTTTTTTTGTTGTTTTCTTGTTTAGTACAAAGCAATTAAAATGTAACAACCTCTCAAAATCTTCCGTTATTTACAAAAAATAGGTCATGGACACAGAAGCAGTCAGTCACGGTTTGGAGTGGGCAAGCAAACAATTTTCATTTGATTGTGCCCTTGTTTTTGTAACTAGCTTTTCTGCTGTGACCTGCTATACTTACCCTGTCTGCTGTGCTAACCAGCAACATGCCTTTTTAATCTGCCTTCCTGGGGTCTGCATTTGATTACAGCATTCATGTTCTATTTAGATTCTTTTGAATCATGCCCTGTGGTGCTAGCACGAAAGGTGTTATTTATAAAATGAAATTCTGTTGTATTGCAACTTGGATTCAAAGAGGACAAGCAATATTAAATACTTACTTTATTTAATAATATCTTGGATTTATTAACTCAATTTCATTACAAGATTAGAGACGGTAAGCTGGAGGGGGTTATTAACTAATAAACAGGCTTCAGGCAACTTTGCCCTATACAAAATAAAATAAAAATACATATATATGCATTTAAATTACTTCTGAGGGCCCAGATACACACCTCTGGCTCAAAAGTATGGCTTTCTTGATAAATAGTCCTGCAGAGAGCTCTTGGCTAGAATCCACTATGCTCATGGTCCATTTAGGACAGTGGGCATCCACACTCAACAGCTACCCAAAGCGACCAACCCTATTTAGTTGGTTGCATCCTATGTGAGATGAAGTCTACCACTCAGCTGTGACAGAACTGATGCAGGCTACAGTCACTTCAAACCACTGTGGGCAGCACACCAGAAACCATGAAACTGTGCCAACCCATCTGCCCCTCCTTGACTTCCCCAGCACCTCAAGGCTCACGTTTGTGAGTTGTTTCATGGCCCTTTCTCTCCCAGCATCAGTCCTGCAAATTGCAGGACACACCAAAGGAGAAGCTTCCCCAAAGTATCTGGGAAGACTCACAGGCATCACGCTGCATCTCCCAAAAAAAGCTCCTGAGCTATCAAAAGCTTCTCTCTCCAGAAGACGAGGTGACAGAAAATTCCTGACTGTGCATACAATATGATATGAATCTATATTCTGATACTTAGGTTTTTTATGGTAACTTTAACAACATTTCAAACCAGTACATATTCTGTTCAGGCAGATATGGCACAACTGGCAGCTGAATTGAACTGCAATGTCTTCACCTGGTAAGCTGCAGCACGTTTGTCAGCACCCCAGCCTAAGAACAAGGGCCAGGTTAAGAAATTCACTGAGGGTTGAAAGCTCCCCAGGAGTACAAGAATACTGAGATGCAATTTTTTATCCATTTCCTAAATAAAACTAACAAATGCTAATACACTACTAAATGCCTCCTCTCTGAAGCACTCTACGACAAGAAGTAGCTTCTGTGACTTTGAACCTGTCAGGTCCACAATAAAGCCTGAGTCTGACACGGGAAAATAGCACAGTATCAATGTCACAGATACCACAGGCAGGGAATTCCCACTTGGAAGTGCATGGCTGCTAAAAGCTTTCACCCCACATCTGTTGCACAGTTAGCTGTGAGTCACCTGCAGTCAGCTTCATTAGACCTGAAGTGTCACTCAAATAAGACAAGCTTATTGCTAGAACAAGAGAATTCAGATTTTTAAGCATTTGATAGATTAAAAGGAAAGTGTCACGATATGTTAAATGGATATTCAAATACTTTAGGTCTCAGTTTTCATCTGCTTACAGATCATATGCCTTTGCTTAAAGCTGCATGGAAGGCAGAGACCAAAAATAAAGGGCAAATTATTTTTTTCACCCATGTGGTGTTGTTCATTGCAGTGACTCAGTGAAGGATAAAATCCAGTGCATGAAGATCATGAAAAGAAAGAAAGACTAATGGATTAAATATGATCAGAAACAGATTTGATTTCAGAGTGATCTCTAAAATTCAGGGGAGAACACCTAGAGCATGGTGGTGCATGGATATTCCCAAGCGAAACTGTGGTTAAGTAACAAAATTGTACAGAGAAGAGGTTAATTTGGGTCAAAAATGAAGGGAGATTGAGAAACAGATTTATGGTAAAACTTTCAAAGGCAAAAGCAGTAATTGCACCCGCAAAAGGCATGTGCATCATTGCTACAAACAAAAACACATGCTTGGACTCTCTACAGGCAATCTGGCATCTGTCTCTCATTCCCTCCCTCCTCCTGACCCTGAGACCTCTCTCTCTGGAATTTTGTTCCATGAATATTCCATAATGCTACACTCAGCTCCTATTTTCAAGAAAAGTCAGCATTAGCTAATAAGTGGAAGTTCACAGCATTACTGTCAATCAGTGGTTGGTTTCCATGAGAATGCAGACAGAGCTCAACAGAAAAATAGTGAGGTTCAGGCACAAGTGATATTCTGTCTACATATGTTATGTATGTACCACTTTGAAACTATGGAACTAACTTGTTTGGCACTTCATTTATTAGCAGACTCTCAAGGGTATCTACAAAATAAGCCAAGTTTAAACAACATTCTTTTGGGTCTTTTTGAAGTGAGGCAGAAACAAAATGTATTATTTGCTAAGTTAGGAATACTGCAATTTATTCTTGTTCTCATTCTCCTCACTTCTTTCTATATGCTCAAAACCACCATTAAGAAAAAGACTGAAGCTTTTTCTTTTTTCTAGCTGCCTTTTTTTTTTTTGTTTTTAAATTTCACCCACCAGGTCTCAAAGAACAACAATTTCTATCCTAAAATAATTAGTGAGAGACATTTCTAACTGATTCTGTGGATTATAAAGGGAAACTATTTCTGTTTTATTGATAAAAGCATGCTACTATTCCTGAATTGATACAGTCTGTTTACAATAAACATACTAGGCAATATGATTCAAGGGCACAGGGTATGCATGGGGTAGAACTTTACAGAGGCACATTTATCTTCTACTATTTTTATCCACTCATCGAAGTTTCTGGCATATTCTCCACTAGAACTAAACAAAGTAAACAATGTAAGAAAATAAGGAAGTCAGTTATTTCCTTTTATAGGGAACCAAAACCCAGAAAGCCTATAAAATGTAGATACATTTCTAAATTTCAAATGTCATTAAAATTTCATACGTTTGGGTCAATAGATTTATAAGGATGTGCTATGAAAAGAAGGTAATTTCATAACTCTAACATAAAGAAGGATTCTGTTTTAAAATACAGGCCAAATTTAAGACTATTTAAATAGAAGACATTGGTCTTACTTCTGATTAAATTAATGGAAAATGAGCTCATGGGTGATGGGAGAGAAGCACCAGCAAACCCAAACTAGTTGACAGACACAGTTAAAAACTCTAATTCTGTTCAGTTGTTTCAGTGTGACTGATCTCAAGAAGAATGAAGCAGTTCTGCCGGGACAGACAGTCTGAGCAGTGGATGGAAAAACAGGAAGAGACTCTGGGGAGAGAACGTCACTTGGGTGAAGCCTGTACCAGCTAGAAATCACTTGGCCTCTCCAAGATCCACCAAGACAGCAGAAGGATAAATGAAATGCCATTTGTATGCATTCTTCCAAGTCCCCACTGTCTCTCCATTTTCCTCAGCCAAGAATCTCTGCATGTATCTACCTAATGAAAAATTTGTCTTCTTTTCCTCAATGAAAATCTAAGAAATTCATGGGACAGGCCTGTTTCAAAGGCAAACAAGAATCACACAATGGCCACACAGGGGGGGGATTTTCTCCCTCTTGGGATGCTCACTTTTTGGCCATGTGAGGTCAGCCTTTGAAGCCCACTCACGCAGCTCTATAATATAATGTAAGAATTATTTAATCAACCAGACACCCATATAAAACTGGTACTTGATTTCTATACTGGGATTCAAGTGTGCACTGCAGGAAGCTGAAGGACCTGGGTCCAGCACAGTCATAATCCTGTTCTGCAGTATCCAGCAAAACCACAATTTCAAATTTTTATTCTAGCATGTTTTCAATCAGCATTCTGTGGAAGCACAGAGGCCCATTACAGCCATATTACATGGCAGAACAAACCAGTCTGACCCCAGGCAAAGGCTTTATCCTCCCTGTATCTCAGTTTCCCTGAGTGTCAGGCTGGAAGAGTCATTCTTTTTCACTTAATAGGGATGTCTTGGGAATTACCTACTTAACATACAGATAAAAAAAGGCTCTGAAAGGCAAAGTACTGTGGGGCTGAGTGAGTAGGCTTGCTGCAGTAACATGGCTGTTGCCAGCAGGCAGCAGGTACCACAGATCTCATGAAAGATCACTCGTTGATTTTAAGTTACGTTCATTTTTGTGCCTGTTCCGGAGGCCCCCAGAGATTAAATACAGCTGAGTGCTATTATACAGTTAGCTCCAGCGAATGAAAAATATACTCTTTTAGCAGTTTTATTCCTTTATCAATTACTACTTTAAGAGACTTGTACTGTATTATTTTATATTGGCCAGTTGTAAAAATAATTTATTCCCTGAAGAGTTTTATTCCTTTAACATTTCAAATTTTTTTGTTCGATGTTTAGCATGTGACCATTTTTGACAGAGAATGAAAGGAATACTTTATTAAAGGAGCTAATATAGCTCCTTTTCTTATGTACATTTTGACCATTTTTTAAATAAAAGATCTGAATAGTATTTCCAGTAATGCAGAAAATCCAGTAAGATTTTTCTGTTTTCACGTTTCTTTGCATCACTGCATTATCACTCTGGAGGAGAAAAAGATGGAAATCCTGACCAGATTTCTGGTAAAGTACCAGACCTGTTGAGCAGAAAGCCCCCTTTCCTCCTTTCTTCTAGGTACAACTTTTGTTTTTAAGCTTGCTCCTACCAACGTGTTTATAGAAGAGGGACAAGTTCCTTACAGACTTGAAACCCTGTAGAAGAGCCATTGGGATGAAAACCTGTCAAGTGAGCATAGAGAGCCACTACAGAACTAACAGGAAAGCATGCTTGAACACTGTTCAGTGACTGACACTGTCAGGTAGCTCTGTGACTTAGTTTTCTCTCTAAGTGGCTCAAACCACAATGAAAAGAGCTGTTGTGATGAGGAAGATGCCCAGTTGGATAGAAAGGGCAAATCTCTGTTTCATTTGAGAACATGGTATCACGGACACAGGAACCCAGAGCAGCTGCCAGCTCAGCAGAGATGTGTGATGTCACAGAACACGGTGACATCAGTACACATGCCTCAGTTGTGGTCATACACAGTACAGAGTCAATCAAGGATGAAGCCATCTGGGATGAAGTTCATCTAAGGATGAAGAGCAGAATGCACAGGGTGTGCAACACAGCAGAGCTGGTGTTTGAGCGCTGCTGAAATAGAACTAAGCTTTTGTGGAGACAGTGTTGCACAGCCTCATAAAACCTCTGCTGCTCAGCAGAAGATGTTGATTTCCTTGCCAATTCATAATTCAGATCAGACAATGAAGGATTTCCTGAGGTTTGCAAGCCCCGTTAACGATGGGGAGCCCGGCTCGGAGTAACCCTGGAGCTGGTAAAGTCAAAACATGCTGTATACAAGGTTTTGTACAACTTCAGTGCAAACCCTGGAGGCCCTGAAGACTCACCTGAGTTTCACTTTAGGCTACTAAACTCAAACAAACTGTGGGAGGAAAGACTGGCAAAGCTCATAGCCAGCATCTTTCATCAGCAGTTCTCAAAGTAGTTTACAAAGGGATTTCCTATTTTTTGAGGGCAAAACCACTACAGTGTGGAGGAACACCTTGCTCTAGACCATGGAGCACAGCAGCAGCAGAGCAGGGACCTAACTTGAGTTACTTGTGGTCTAGGCCACCTTATCTCCCTCAAGACACTACGCCTGAAACAAATGAATACTACAAGCTAGCAGCAAAGTTTTGTACAGCTCTGATCAGCAGCCACAGAAAACCAGTCCCCCACAAACATCTGCTCAGTCATATAAGTTTATTCACTGGATGTGGATGAAAAGAAGTCCTTCACTAACTGGAATGACTTGTGTCAATCTTTAGCCCTTTAAAACATTAACTAATTTTAGACTTTCTGTGGCTAAATACATTTGTAAACTATTAAAATAGTCTCCTGGTACATGGAAAACATATGGTTCCAACAATGTTATTCCTTCATAAAGTCCTGTTTCTTCAAAGTTTCCTTTAGTTGTACACTAAGCTTGTTTGTTGTTCAGAATGCTTGTTTTTATAACTATTTTTCCTCCTTTCCACAGCTATTTACTGGAATAATATATATGTTCATGAGTATATATATATTAAAGACACATCCTTTTATTGACTGAAGATGTAATTATATAGTGCTAGTCAGAGAAGAGTATAAAAGATGCATATCCCCAGGAACACATTTCCTCTCATAGCTGGTGCACTGTGAGTCTGCAGGGAGGAAATGCTGCTCATTGTGCAGTTTTAATTTCTCACACATTTGGTGAATACATGAATATACAGGGAAGAAGACAGCCTGCCCAGGCCAAGACCTACACATCCATTTAGAAAGAATCCCTGCATTTTACTGAGGCTACAGTCTACTAACAAAGAATGTCCATTGTTTCCCTCACCACTCCCAAAATATTAAGCCGTAGTTGCTCCCTGTTTTAACTGGTTTTCCTGGGACAATTTTCCGTGTTGGACTGTAATCACCGTGTTTGGCTCGCTCTACAGCCACCCTGCATTTGCCTTCCCTCTCTGGACTGACCCCAGCAAACCTCCATAGCTCTGATCACCAGTTGGTTTGTGAGCTTGGAGGAAGCCCTGCCTCTCTGGGGCATCTGGCTTGGCCCTGCAGACTGCTGCTGGGTAAGCTGGTAACCTTAACCTTAATTTGCACTTCATGGTTGGAAGGGAGAAGTATAGCAAACAAGACCAGGCTACTGTGAAGTGGGAAACAGTCATCCTTAACCAATGCTTGGAGCAGGGTGCAAACCCAGGAACTCCACGAATTCCATCAGCCTTTGGTGGAGAAAAATTAAGTAGGAGGCCATTTCTCAGCAGCCAAGTGGGCTACAGTGAGCACCACTCATTCAGTTCTGAAGAACAATGGGTCTGGCCTAAAACCAGGCCTAAAAACATGAGAAATGGACAAGAACAGTATCACTTACGTAAGAGCAAAAAGCCTGCTTGAAAGCAATTGAGAGCTGTGTCTCTTGGGAACACGCTAGACCTATAGTGACAAATTAGGAAAAATAGCTGAGAGAAGTGAGTAAACAGGATGGAGCAGAAACAGAATTGGAAAAGCCATGGTGACAGAAATGCAGGATATAAGTTTGGTACTGGATTCTATTGCTGGATGAGGAAAAACAAGAGCCAAACAAGTCCATAAATTCATTTCAGATATTAACTGCATTGCTTAATGAACTTCTGCAACATGCTCATATTACGAGTGCAGAAAGATAATCTATAAAATAGATTTTAAAACTTTTTCAAAGGTGTTTTTTTTCCTTGCATTTTATGCTCTTAAGATCAAATTTCATTTTTCTGTGTGAATTTATGCTGCCAAGGCTGGGACTGACTGATGTGTACGCATCTTGTTTGTACAAAGAAATCTAGAATCTTGCTCATGCAAAAGTGTGGATGCAACTCCAGAGGTCAGAAGGAAACATTTGTCCGTGGAATCAGCATTAATAAATTAATAGATTTATGGCTCAAACAGTTTGCCCAAGTAGCACTGTTTTACCACCAAGCCACAGACTTTCACTTGGCTATGTCCGCATTCAGTCCATAAGGCAAGAAGTGTCTTTGAATTGTGAAAACAGAAGGGAAAAAATTGGTAACAGAGAGACCAAGGAAATGAGAACTAGACCTGGCATGGGAGAATAACTGTCAGTTAAGAAGAGGTAATGGAGGAAGAGAAACACTTGAAGGAATAGGTGTCTGTACACTGAGTGGAGGTACTTTCAAAAGATCTAATAAATCTGTAAGGCAAATAGAGAGAATGTAGCACTAGGACAAGGGAGTAAGGATATATAAAGACAGATTCCCTTTATGCCTAGAAATGACCAAGGACATAGTAACTATCATACATACTTTTTAAGTGAGCACATCTGAACTATTGTACTTGAATTCTGACCTCTTGCTTGATGTAAAATTAAGTTTCAAAAACGGGAAGAGAAGAAAACAAACTTGGTCTCCCAATGGGATGCTGAAAGAAGTGCTGCTTACTTTATTTATCCATGCACCTTTTTTGCCACTCCTGCTAGAACAGCATGAAGGACAATTACTTCAAGTGTAATGAAATGAGTGTCCTAATATGAACACTTCTCCACAGGAGATCCATGATGCCTTGACAAACTGAAATGCCAGAACCCTCTGCCATCACTGCTCTGTCCGGAAACTGCCCTCAAATATTTGAGACATTCCTGGAATTAATAAATAAGTGCTGATTTGGCCTGGCTGGTTGCTGCCTGGTATCTCTGGCTGGCTCTGCCTTACAATGGATGGCATTGTTTTGTTGCAGCAATTCTTTTGCTTTTCTTCTTAAATTTCCCAGTGCCAGCAACAGGAAGACTGATTAATTTCAACTAATGTGACCGTTGAATCAAAGATATGACTCATTTTAAGGAAGCTTTTGTTGGATGCTTAGTCTATCAAACCATGCATACTTTAGATTATTTGGCTCTGTAGACAACATGATCAGGCAGACACAACCATTTTGGTTGAACTAAGTCACAAATTATTTTTGTACAGAAAAGCTGGACATGAACAAAAGTTATGGTGCAGCCTCATGTAAAGTCTATAACCAATCCTTTCTGTGCTGTCTGGAAAGACATGCCTAGTATACATTGTGTTGGACTTCTCAGAAAACTACAAAAAGCAAGTAAAAGGGGGAAAAAAAAGTTTGTCAGCCTCAAGTCAGTGGAGCTGTAGTACTGAGAATTTGCTTTATGCAATATGCATAAATGTCAGGTCACAATGCAAAAACTGGGAAATGAAAATGGAGTATTTTCTCTTGTTACGCTTTCGTGCCATGGAGAAGCCCATAACACATCAGTTAACTTGGGGCTCCTTGCTGGACTAAATAGAATAATGCATTTCAAACATTTCTTTAATGAATAAAACTAAATGTAATACTACAGATATTGTCTAGATGTTTTGAAGCTCACATATACAGAGCTAAGTTTCAGGGGAAGTTCATCAGAATGCCTTTGGAAAACACAGTCTAGGATCATACTGTTTGCTTTTTTATCCATGCATTTTCATAACCAGCTTCCATGTGCAAAAATGCTTCCAAATGTTAGTTATTCAAGACTCACAATGGCTGAAATGGAAAAACTGGTAAAGGGCCATTGTGATCTATTCAAGGCCACAAAAAACCCCCAGAAAATTTTCTTGGATCTGAAACATGCTTTCATTATGATAGAAATAACTGCTCGGATCACCCACACTTCTGTAAGAAAAATACAGTCCTGATCCTATTATTGTAAAGTGTTTAGAAAGAACTGATTTGCAAGATGGATATACATAACATGCATGGTCCTTTTGATACATGTAACATGCATGGTCCTTTTACAGAGAAGAAAGGAGGACTGCTCTGGGTATTCAAATTGCCTTCACTACCAGGTCATTTGACTTGAAGCTACAAAATACATGCATAAAGTCTCCTGAATAAAAGGGGAATATAGGGGGTCAGATGCTCCATTTAGCCCAGTCCTCCCTCTCCAGTGGAGGTCAAGAGTAATCATCTAGAAGAAAATGCAGAAAACAAAAGCAAGCCTCTCTACGTCCCCAGAATATTCGCCTTCCCTTCAGTGATTTAGCAGAGATAACAGGGAGTTTGGAAATAGAGAGAAACAAACAAAAAATTAAACCAGCCCTGAAAAATGGAACATTACCCTACATTAAAACCTGTGTCCATGTCAAACAATGTCAGCTCAGGGGAAAACCAAGAGGAAAGCTCCAATTAGAAATAAAGAAGACCTGTTCTTTTGCTGACCACAGCCAAGTGCAGCAATGTTGGATAGTGTTCAACCCTCTTATTTAAGCTATCTGTAAAATCTGCATGTAGATAAGAACCTGTAAAGAGAAATCTGTCATATCATAACAGGAATATAAAAGGAGGAGAATAATTCACCCCGGAAGGGCCAATTTATCTTAATTTATTTTAGAGAAAAATCTAAAATTCTGGCTTTCAGATTTTCAAAATTAAGCTGGAAGGATTTTTACCCTTAGCTGCAACTTTGACCCTGTCAGCTAAGAAAATTTCTACGGCTTAGACCCAAAGGCTGAATTCCTGAACTTCAGAGCTTGGAGGAAGTTTAAACCCCAACTCAAATCAAACTTGTCAGACTTTTCCTGTACACACACACTCCTGTTTTCCTGCAGGGGAGGTGTGTGTTGAGGGAATTCCTCTAATACTTTTCTGCTGTAAACTGGTACTCCTTTTTACCTTCTCATCTGATGGCATTCTCAGTACACAGATGGGAAGACTAAAACATTTGGGATCCCTTCCTCTGTAGCTACAGAAAGGATTTATGTATGAATCCCATTAATATTAGCAGAAGTATTGTGGAAAAATCTGCACTAAGAAGAGAAAATTACCCTGAGTTTAAAAAAAAAAAAAAATTCCCCGAGTTTAAAAAAAAAAAAAAAAAAAAAAAAAAAAAAATCAAAGCTCTGGCATCTAGGAACCCCTGTCACAAAGATGAACAAAGAAGTAAGGAATAAAGGACAACTTATTTGCCCAGCTACAGGACATCTAGTCTGATAAACTCAAGTTGCCTTGATTCAGAAACAGAAACTGTAACAAGTTAAACATTTTCAAGGTAGTTTCACTTTTGTTTATTCTTGGTTTGAATATTCAAAAACCCCAAACTGGAATAACTGACACATATACACACAGGAGGGAAAGCAACCCAATTCCATTCATTGTTTTAAATACAACAGAAAGTAATGTTATTCCCACTAGCAGAAATGGATCATGAAGCTACTCTTCAGTTTGTTCAATCTCTGCTGCACTCAAAGGAGAGACAGACAGGATCCCTAAGCATACTTTCCTGTTTTTCTCATTCCACCTGGAAAAGAAGGCTGAGCCTGTGCACGAGTTACTCCCAGTACATCCAAAGGCACTGCCTATGGGGTTCTGCAGTGAATTGTCTGCCTACAGGGAAACCTTATGAAAAGCTTTTAACAGATTCCTGCAAGAAGAATTAAGTAGTTCTTCAGAGAACAGATGGAAGGAGAAAAAAAACATTTTTCCATCCCCGGCACCTGCTCTAGCCTCATATAACTAGATGATTATAGCATTCCTGTCTTAAATCATTCTCAAAAGGGGACCAAGTTTAAACTTTACAAACCTCAAACCCTAATTTAACCAAATAAAATACTACTCAACCTCGTCGAATGCTTTATACAAATTCTTAAATAAAGGAGGTAGAGTTCTTCTTGAGTGAGACATCATATTTATTTTGACTCTAGACCTAACTCAAATCCTGCAACTCTGTGAATAAGAAAGAAAGAAAAATAAAAGTATTTCAAGTGCACTTGCCAGATTCCAAACTGGGTAAATACAATTTCCTCATTTCAGCCCGTTTTGCAGTTTCAACTAAGTTTTCTCCCTCTATACTTTAGGTTAGTAATGCTCTTGTTTCTTATTCCAAAAGGGGTCCTGATTTTTTTAAGCAGATGATAAGATTCCTGTGCAGTTTCTTAAAAAATTTAAATCTCTGATTATGAAAACATGCAGTCATATACTTAGTTTACAGCTGGTTAGCTATTCCCTTGAATTCTCACTCCTACAGGACTAGTCACACACTTAAAAAACAAGCAGTTAGAAGTATTCAGAAGAGTTTGTAAGTTCCATTAGAATTTATTCAGGTAGACAAATCTACCAAAATTCAAAATACTAATGCCAGGATTTATATTTCTGTCACTGCTGTGAACATGTAACAAGTATATATAACATAAAATGCATATGTAAGGTAAATATTTCAATATTTACAAATGCAGTTCCCAGTAGAACTGAGACAGCTCAAAATCAGTGACAGTCTCAAATTCCAGAAAAAACAAATCTTTCTGAGCCATTACATACTGCAAATTGCAGTGCCCATCACAGAATTTTTATAATTCTTATTGGTGGCTTTTCATGTTGTTACAACTTTTTACATTAAAAAAAAAAAAAAAGGTACTATTGATCAGAACATCTCTTTTGTTTTACATCCTTTTTAAACAAGAACACAGACAACTTTTCATAGTACTCAGCTAGAGGTACCTACATGGTACAGCCCAGCCCAGGGCATACAGGTGCCACTGGAAGCATTCCCGCTTAGACAAATGGGTTTTGGTGCAGACTTCTTGGGAAAGTTCCTGGAGCTGTAACAATAATTGCACTGAAGCCAATGGAAGTTCTGGGTGTGCCATTAAATGAGAAAGAAATAGGTCCACACAGGTTTGTACAAATTAGAAATACTCTGGACAGACTGCAAATTTCCTGCTGATACTTCAATTTGGATTTTTAAACCAGAAATTCCTACATCTGCTTTTCACTTAGCAACATCTTCATTTTATCCTGCCTTTCACTCAGAAATCTGGTCATAAACATGGTCAAGACCAGGAACATAAAAATCTAGCATTAAATCCTGAAGCACTACTTGCTTGTTTCTTGGTCAAAATCCCCGCTGAGATCTATAAAAGAGTTTGGGCTAAAAAAAGCTGCTGAGAATTTATCGAACTCAAAAAACGGGTGGCACGTTACAACATGGTCCTGTGACAGCCCACCCGAACTGGGAGAACTGGCACGGAAAAGAATTTCTTCCATGACCTGCCAAATGCACTTTGACCTCTTTTTAGCAATTTCCTTAGGCCTTTTGCTGGAATTCACACGAGTTCTAAAGTCCATTGTCAAAAATGCAGACACCTTACAGTGCTCCAGTTTTAAACCTCAGGAAGACACCCGTGCACCTAAATCATTCTCCTCACTCTGCCAAGTGCTTTGTCCAGGAAAATGATACAAAAGGACTGAATTGACAGGATAGGCACTGCATTCTACTGCTGAAATTATGTATTGCTAAACATCCATAAGTAACATTAAGACTAACCTAAAACCAGTGCTCATTACTTATTTCATTTTCTTTAAGAAAAGGTATAATTCACAGAAATTATTTTATGTCCCAACAAGTTCTTAAAGTAGGCATCCTCTCCAAAGCTGCACACAGTAAGAATGTCAAAACATTTTGTTGATTTGTACACTGCACTTCACATTAAATGCCACAGAAACAGTCCAGGCCGAAAAAACACTTGTGTGTACAATGAATGCCAAAAAACAATTACAGAAACAACAGAAAATCGTATTTTAGAGAAACAATTCAGCTGCTACCAGATGAATATATAATATAGATACTCTGAATAAATATATTAATGATATATACTGATTTATATATATACACTGAAAAGTTAGATGGCATGGTCTCCAGTCTGTCATAGAGTATGCATGAAGGGGTTCTAGTGTTTACACACAGGAAGTAAAAAAGCACATTTTGCTCTGTATAGTCTTACATAAACTTCATTATGTCAAGGATAATACATCCTCCTAGCTAAGGGACAAGAAGGGCTGCTATCAAGGAAAGTTTGTTGAATGACACTCATCTCCTGTCACACAAAGTGCAGGTCTGGAGATGACAATGATGTCTAATCTGCTAAGGGGAAAGACCTGAAGTAAAGAGAAAATTTCTGTGTACTTGTCTATGTATTTCTCTGTAGCAGAATGATCTATCAGGCTATGGAAAAGAGTTTCTGGGAACAAAGTGTCTCCAAACTATGGAGCAAATTCTCTAGAATAAGATAGTAAGGTTCCCACTACTTGTCTCCTTGGAACCTTCCTGTACACAGTTAAAAACAGTCTACCAGGACCTGGAAGCTATGCCACCTGTAGAAAAACTCCATGCAGCAAAAAAATCAGAGAATCATTTAGGTTGGAAAAGACCCTTAAGATCATTGAGTCCAACTGTTAACCGAGAACAGCCAAGCCCACCCCTAAACCGTGTCCCCCAGCGTCAAATCCACATCTCTTAAATACATCCAGGGATGGCGACTCCACCACTTCCCTGGGCAATTCCAATGCTAAATCACTCTCAGACCGGACTGCTGACACAGGATGGAAAGTGGCTTGGTGAGCACTTCAGCCAGTACCTCCACTCAGGAGGCTTGGGTGGATTTCATCTGGTCCCACAGACCTGTACGTGTCTGAGTGGTGTAGTAGGTTGCTAACTACATTTCTCCTCAGATTATGGGGCTTCATTCTGCTCACCATCCCTGTCTTCTGGCTCAGGGGGCTGGATATCTAGGGGAACAACTGGTCTTACCACTAAAGACAGAGACAAACCTCTCAAACTGCATCCAGTCAACCAAACAAGGATCCTTTGCTTCCATGGGAATCAGCATGTTTTTTGACACAGTCTAGAACCCTGAATCACTGCTTTCTGTCTCCTTACCCATCTAAATGTGCAGCTGTTATCTGTTTGCTCAGCAGACAGGGCAATGAGAAGAGACCCCAAAAAATCAATACATGTAACATAAATCAATCTTAACTCTAACCTCAAATCAGTGCCTGGCCCATGAATCAGGGTATCTCCTTCTGAAAACACCAGCATTCTGGGCAGAAATACCACCTGTCTTTGGAAATCCTAATGCTATCAATACGACCTTACAAGGAAAAGCCACAGCCCTTTTCAGGTCAGTACTGTTCTGACCTCATCCTTTACTTAAGCAGCAATAGTCCTGGGGAGGCTGTCACAAGTACTGTGGTACACCAGGCTCTATCAAGTAACACAAAATATAATAAGGATCTTGTGAATGTTCCCCAGCAAATAAAAAGAAGACATTGCAAGTGAACCCTTGCTCTCCTGATCCATGGGTTTCATGCCTCATCTGGAAATTTCATTATAACTTCTAGATAAATACAGGATCTGTATGATGATGATGGTGAATGTTGATCTTGTGGAAGTGACTAACACTGACTTTGCAGATCCTTAACACCATATCTGGAACAAAACAATCAGGAATTTCCTTCTACATGGTGCCCCTTTAGTGTGCAATGCTGGGAGTGCTCATGGTGTTCCTCAGCTGCACAACTGAGCCATGGCAGGAAAAAACCTCCAGCAACAGTCAGAAACTCACGGAGCACAAGCAAAACCTGTGTTTTGGAAAAACAGGCCTCACTGAACCTGGAAAGTACTACCATATCTTGCTTTCCTGTGTAGGAAGCTGTTCACCTCCATTTTAAGCAAGACAGAGCAAACAAAAGCCTATTCTGTCTCCTCTAACATGGCACCATGTGATGGTCCAAGTGTTTGCTTGTGTCTCCTTGGAGTGGGTGCTGCAGATTAGACATGCCTGTAAGGGAGAAGAGTGGCTCAGAGCTCAGGATTCCTTTCAGGGGTGACCAGCAGAAGACGTGAGTTTGCTTATGCACCACATCACCCCCTTGGTCTGCTGAAAGCCTCCACACCTCCCCTCCCTCCCCTCTCCTTTAATCTCTGCATGCTGCTATGCGGAAGGTGCCAACTTGAGAACAGACAGTTCTGAAAAGAAGGCAATTAAAAAAAAAAAAAAGCACAGTACTTTAGAAATTTAAACAACAAGCCCTGTGATCAAAATAATTCATAAAGGGAAGGATTTTATGAAGTCATTTCACGAGCACACAATGCCTTTTTTTTTTTGCTTTGTTTTTTAAATAAATCCGTCAGTACACATGCCAAGGCAACACATCTGAATACAATATCAGTAGACACACCCTGAATCCCTGCGCCTGTGCTCTCCCAAGTTACAGCAAAGGCTAAAAGTTGGGCTTTTTGCCCAAATTTTAACAATTATCAATTTATTTCGTTTCGTTTGGGTGCGTTAGTTAAAGCCTTCTTCTTCCCCTCACTCCCCCTTTCTCCTCCTTTACGAGAGTTTCTTTTTCTCCTCCCTTCACAAAAAAAAGAAAAAAAGTCTGAAAAATGTATTTTTCTCTCACTGACGGTAAGTGTGTCTGCTTTAAAAAAAAACACCTAAAGAGATCTAACTTATAATGAATCCCTCTGGCATAAGGAAGCCTGTTCTAATCTCTCTTTATAGGGCTTGAGTGATAGTTTTGCTCAACGAGTATTGACAGGGCCGTCCTGTTTCTCAGGCTTTCATTTTCCCTGAGTTGGAAAAAGGATACAGTGCATTTTCACATTCTCCAAGTCTGCAGTTGTTTTTATATAAGAAGCAATTTGCTTGGGTCACATCAGGTCAAATGGGAAGCCTGCCCAGCTCTTGGTTTTAAAGGAAAAACATACAGAAAGACACAAAAACACAGCAGTTTCCTTCATTAAATTCCACTCTACCTGCCATGGGCTTGCAGCCACAATGGAATTTCCCACCCTGGCTGACCATAGCTAAACTTTTTTTTTTTTCCTTCTCTCAATAAAAAGTCTTACGAGTTTTCTTTCAAGTGAACTTTGAGGTAAGGGTTATTAAAGTCGATGCAATTGTCCATTTTAATAAATAAATAAATTAATAAAGGCCTTCATGGGACTGTGGCCAAATGTTGAAGTCCTTACTGAAGCCCAGATTCTGATCTTTGTTACAATGCTGTAAGTCAAAAGCAACTCCTCTAAAGTTGTTGGAATTGTGCCTGGGTAAAAGCTCAGGATCTTGCCTCAGTTTTTAACTCATTTCTCACTCAGGGAAAACCTCACCTGACTTTGGTAGGAGTTTGGCTGAGTTCAGACTGCCTGTGAAGCACAGCGTGAAGCCTGTCCCTGCAATGTGTTAGGCGCTCTGCTCGGCTCTTCCAAACTCGCACCGACTTCAACGCTTGAAAGGAATGGCGCCCAAACAACTGCCTTTCTTATTACTTACTAATTGCAAAAGTGACCTCAGCTAGGAAAGCTTACTCCCAAGGAAAAGGAAAGCAGCCACAGGGCACCCCCAGCCTCCCAAACGATCGCTGAAACCTGAGGTGAAATTCTACCCTGAGCTGCAAGAGGACGACTGAGGAAGTGACTCAGTGTGAACACTTTTAAGAACAACAGATCACCAAGATCCTTCACTGATTTCAACACAGCCCTTAGGAGAACCAGAGCTGCTTGCTCTGCTTTGACTATTAATTTATTGTACACACAGGCAAGGGGGGGAAAAAGAGAGAGAAAAATAAAGGATACATCCTGAACTAGAGGTTCAGGACTGTTTCTTTTAAGATGCTTAAAAGGTGTTTAATTCAAATTTGGATCCATCTAACTATCAAAGCATTTGTACCTGGCCTCTCTCTGCTGAGCGCCCAGTTGTTCCCACTGCTTTGCTGCTAGTTTGCATTTAACTGCAAATGCTATAATTATGTTTGCAGAGCAGTTTCCATTCAGACTGTTTGCCCATAACTTTCTGCAAAGTTCTCCTTTTGGTCTGAAAGAAGACCAGTCCTTGCAACTCAGTGATGCAAAGCATAAAGCAGACTGGGGGCAGGCGGAAAGAAACTAGTGGAGGATCTGCTCAGCCTTGACAGGGCACCACAAGTGGGTGGCCCCTGCCCTTTCTCACAGTTTTCTCCACGCTGAAAAGCCATTCAGCTTTTTTTTTCCCCTACAATAAATGTAAAAAAAAAAAAAAA
>VZSE01005087.1:666941-749787 GCA_013398275.1 Promerops cafer
AAAAAAAAAACAACCCAAAAAACCAAAAAACAGTTGGCTCAGTGCCCCTGTATCCTCTGTTTTCCAGACACTTATGTGTGAAACAATGGCAGTTTTGCCTGAATCAGGGTTGAGGATTGCTGGACTTGGCCTCTGAAGGATTTTTTTGACTTACTATCGTGACTTTCCTCTAGAGATCACAAAGGGGTTTGCTCTATTTATCACACTGGACAGACCTTTGAAGCAGTCTGAGCTGAATGAGGGCAGAATCCCTTCAGCCTTTGCAGTGTCCTTTCCCTGGCTCTCTAAGAAACAAATGAGTTTTTAAAAATTTCATATACTCTCTTTGGTTTCACAGGCTGGCTAGTAAGATACTGCAAAGTTCTCTATTTTGTTTTCCTACGGCCAGATGGTTATTTTCTTTTTCTTTTCTCCCTGCTCTCTCTGGTGTCTGTTTTTCTAGTTGATTCATCTATTATCCCTCTTTATGTAATTAAATTTCTCTACTCAGTGTGTCATTGTGCTCAGGCTGTATTGTGCTCTGTCACCTCCAATTCCTTTCCTTCAGAAACTCCACATCCCAATTCCTCTTTAAAGTTGCTTGCTGAAGCATTTGTTCTTTCAGCATCCCCATACGTTTATAAACTGGAGATTAGTTCACTTTGTCTGACTTCCAAAGCCATTTGCTGCTTGAGACAATTTCAGGAGCTTGTCTATTCATGTGGATAAACAACCAAAAAAAAAAAAAAATCATCTATACTGTGAATTAGGAAGAATAAACAGCAATTGCATGGAACAAATACCAGCGAGGGTGAAATTAGTAACAGTCACAGTTTTTGCTGATGTTGCCCCTGCCTGAACTATTTTACTTTGACATACCTTTAGACAGTAGGATTTCACAAGTTAAAATGATGATATACCTTTTTAGTAGAACCAAGTGATGCACCGTAACATTTAGCTCATGATTCCACCATTTCTATACTGAAGAGTCCCTAAACTCACAAACTTCTGTCTAGATGATTAATCTAAATACTTTGCAGTTCCCCAAAGCAGTTAATGATTTCCCACAAAGCCTTTAAAACTTTGTACTAAATTCAGAATTTTGAAGTGATGTCTGGCTAACAGATGTGCTTGTTCTGACACTTTTAGATATCTTCCCTCAAAACAAGAGTCCTTTCAACAATTCAAATTCAAGTCAATGGCAAAATTCCTATTGATTTAAAAAGATATGCTCAACTCTTGAAATAAGGAACTGAGTCTGTCATACTTTGCATGTAACATCAGAATAAATACAGAAATTCCATGTGTATCCATCAAATTGTTTTCATTATCTGCAGTTTAAAAATACGGCAGAAGGGGGAAAAAAAAAGAGTTTTGAAATGGTTTACAGGAGAAATGAAGGCTGAAGTTAGATGTAGCCCAAGAAGCTATCATGAGCAGCAGAAGGGCTGCAAGAAGGTCTCCTTTCCATTAAGAAATGGGGCTTTGAGCACCCTGGTCTAGTGGAAGGTGTCCTTGTCCATGGCAGGTGGTCTGGAACTGCATGATCCTAAATTTAAGGACCCTTTCAACACAAACAATTCCATGTTTCTATGATCACAGGTGATATTTATGGCAGCGTCCCTAGAAGATTTCCACTCCTCTGAAATGGTCTCACTCAATTTGCAAGACCTCATTTTTCTGCTTGAACCCCCGTGGATCTGCATTTCTGCTCACACAGATGTACAGTGCTGAAAACTTTCAGGCTTTAGGGTCTATATCCACAGTCTGCAAGGCTCAGGGGAAAACTGGATCATCTCAACACAACCACAAAAGGTGTAAAAGTAGAATGAGGTGAAAACCAGAACTTTTTGTGTCTCTGGTACAAACCTCTACATGGTAAATGCCTCATCAGAGACTAATGATCTGTTGGAGAGAGAACCAGGAGACCAGGTGTACCACTGAAGTCTTAGAGAAACATTTGCCAGCAGAGCTTCAATTCTGGTCAGGGAAACTTAACAGCCTTAAACACCACAACTGACTAAATAAATGTCTTATAATTTTATAAATGACAGCAGGAATGACTGCAATTATGCTTATTAGCAGATAAAAATGTCTCTAAAGGATTGGATTGGGGGGGCTTATAAAGCAAAACAGGAAACAGGCTCATTGAATACATCTGTGGTGCATGGTTAATCTGAGCCTTGTGTACGTTCATTTTCCATGCCAAGCATGATCAGTATAAGACATGATTATAGTCTACCAGTTCTAGGGGTTAGAGCTTGAACTACTATGGAAAACTAGCTTAAAATTATAATCATGTTAAGATATTAGATGCATTTTCTTAAAGATCTGCTAAGCAATTTCATATTTTGATTGCTTCAACAATATTCCCAGAATGAAGCCGTTAAAATTAACTACTTCATTATTTGCTAAGGAATTTTCTGAAGTCAGACTAGGAAAAAAGTTGCAAGTATGTTACAAGTTCTTCTCTACAACCTGCTCATGCTACATTCAGTTTAATTGAAATTCCACATCATTTATGATTTTTACAGCCTTCAAGAGTGGTAGGAACAGGAAAGAGAAAGTAAGAGATATTAATCAATCATACTTCAATGATTTTGATATTTAGGATAAAAATCAGGGACCCAGAAAGAAAATATTTATGACTGATTTCAATATCTCTGGGATTTAAGATTTCTTATTATTTATTTGTTTAAGTTGTAGATAATTTAGTTACTAAAGCACCTAATTGATAAGATAACCGTGCAGAGGTAAAAAAAAAACACTAATGATAAGTTAGCCACCACCAAAACCAGTATTTATCCTTTTAAAAACCCTTACATCAAGAGCAACTAGCCTTCCAGCCTTCAGAGCCAGGCACCATTCCTAATTTCTGTACAGGGAAAACCATAAAACACATTCCACAGACAAAGAGAGAGACGAGGTACGGGACCTCCAAAAGCAGTTCTCAAGCTGGAGACCACAAACTCTCTCAAGGATCCTGCTGTTTTACTGCTCAGCTGGGCTGGGCCGGGCTTGCAGCTGGGACCTGGGCGAGCTGCTAATCCTGGCCTCCGCGGGGCTCGCAGCGAGAGGCACGGAAACGATTCAGCGGTGCCCGGTGCCAGCAGAGCCCCGCTGCGCGTCGCGCACCATCCTCCCTGCTCAGCGCCGCGGCCCAGCTCACTGCCAAAACCTCCGCTGCGCTGCCGGGGCTGTAAGGCAGGTGAGGACACCCACACTTCTAACTTAAATTTCATCCATCACCACCGCTGAAATACTTGGGTTTTCTTTTTTTCTCACATTTCAAAACCTTCCCCCCCCAAAAAATCTCACTTTTTATTAATTTAGTATTATTATCATTATTTTCCCCTAATGGGCAATTCCTGCATGAGAAAGATCTAGCTGGGTACTATGTTTGAGATGCTAAAGCTGCATGAATTCTCTAGAAGGATTCAGCATTCACTTGCTCAGAATGGCAAGTTTCAATGAGATTTTCCTTGCTTTAATCGGTTTGAGCTAGCTCTTTGGCATTGTCTTATAAATAATAGAAGCTACACACTGCACTGTTATAACATCATTCATCTAAGAATCTCATAACTTAATTAAGAGGGACACTGTCAGGTTAAAAATCATATATTTTTCATTAAGTAATTTCCTTATCTATGTTACTAATAACATTTTAGGCTATTAAGCTGGAACAAATTCTTAAAATCTAATTTAACATCTACTACTAGCATGTATATATTACATATACACACATCTGGTTTACTCTCTGAGATATTAAAACAGATGTGCTAGCTTTACTTTTGTTTTAAGTTGGTTTCATTTACAGATTTTCATGTGTGAACAATGTTCTTCCTTCAGAGTGGTATAAACACTCCTCAAGAACATTTATATGCAAACAAAAAACTGTATTAACATCCAAGAAAATAAAACATATGTTTTTGTTAATATAAGACTTGCAAGGATTCAACAATAAAACTTTATTTTTGGAGAAAACTGCCTAACATTGTATGGTGGTTATTTTCACTTTCTCTAAAGGGAAGGTGACAAGTACTATTTCTGTAGTGCTTAATTATGGGAGAGCACAAATCTGTTTGCTGTGAGGGAATATATCATTAATAAATTCATTCCGCTATATTTGAGCCTCTTCAGATAACCAGAAATGTGCTGTTACTTCACTGAGGCTTAAAGCAAGGCTTGCTTTTTGATGGGAGAAGCTAGCTGTGGGGAAAGTTACCATAATGAAGTTTCTACCTGTCACAGTTCAGCTAAATTGTTGAAGTCTACGTGGCACTGCCCTAATAGGGGGGCAGTCCCTAAAGCACGGTGGGGTCCCTGGGAATCCATATAAATAAAGTGTAACATCAAAAACCACACTGCGTATTTTTCCAGGCTTCACTTAATACGGGGTAAAACTAAGACACATGATCAAAGTCACACAGTGAGTTGATGATAAAACCAAAACAAAAATCCATAGCCTGCACCATTCGTTCCTCACTGAAATACTTAGTTTCTTCCTGACCTTTCAATGTATTCCATACGAAGAACAACAAAAAAAAGTGCTATTTTTCACTTCTACTCTTATTAGCTAACAGAGCAAGAAAGATGGGGGTTTGACTTCCAGTAGGCCATTTTGCTTCTCAAGAGATTCCCCCTCTTTCTTCCCTTCCCTAGGTTCAGTGATCAGCAGAGCAGGTGTTCACTTGCAGATCCAGAGCTCCTGACACAAAAGGAGTTTTACATTTCATTTTGCTTTTCCATGGTCCATTGCTCAGACATCAGTCCCAGAAGACATTCTGCCAACTACCATACTTTTTAAGCAGGTGGGGGTTGAAATGAGAAGCAGGTCATGGAGTCAACAGCACGAGTCAGCTCTGGCTACTGTTTAAAAAGAAAACTGCAGTAAGACTAGAAAAAATAGAAATAATAAAAACATGCAGCCAAAAGGCCTCTCAAGAGCCAGTGAGGAGCCATGGGGGTGTGCTAAAGCCAGCCCTGAAGAATGGTGGTACAATCTGATAGTCACAACTAAACACAGCGCTGTTGGGCACAAGACTCCCTGAAAGGAGAAACACTAGTGGTTCTTGAGCTTGGATGAGATTGCCTTCAAACTCAGCTGTAAATGCTACATGCTCAAGGCTAACACATTTCACATTGCAGAGACAATATAAAACTAGGCCAAGGACCACCTTCTCTGACAGGAATAATTAAAGAAACAATATTCTGCCTGAAAATGTATTTTATGCAGTAAATGTGTGAGCTTTCAGAAGTACCCTTTTTCTGGCTTGTTGTAGTAGTGGGACTTCAGTGTATGTTTGTTTGCTCATAGCCAAAAACCTCTGATAACTTCTGCTAAAACTTCCATTATTTCACATTAACAGCATTTTTTCTCAGGGTCAGATACAACTGCATGAGAGCTCTAGTTTTCAAAAAGGGCAGGAGAGTGTATCCAGGCTGCGACAAAATATGGATCCCAAAGACAGACTTTTCACATTGTGTCTATTCAGGATCCAGGACACAACAGCTTAGAACCCATGGCATGGGTCTGAACAGTGTCATTCCTGCATCATCTGCCAACCAGAAAGTTGCTTCACAGGCTTGGCTAAGTCTTTCAGATTATTGGTGTTTCGTTTTCGTAGCTAGTAATGCGTGGGACTTGTTTTGAGTGACAATGCTTTAGCACTGTGAAGTCCAACCATCACTATGTACATCTCAGCCAAGCTAGCCAGGGACAACAGATAGGATAAGGCTTTTCAAAACTGTATTTGTGTCTTTATGTTGTTGTCTTAAAAGTATGAGGTCTGATTAATCTGGTATTAATGTGTATAATTGTCTCATTAATCAGCACAGACCTTTTTCAGCTCTATGTATGCTTCAGCAGTGAATAAATTGTAACAGTGATGGTATTTTTTTCAAGTGAGACAATTTTTAAATGTCACACACACATATATACATGTGAAGATATCTGCCTTCCTCCCTGGCTATTCATAATACCAGAATATTGAATTTAAAGGGAGCTTGTTTAATACACCAAAATCAAACCCAAGAGCCAAGCATAGCTATCACCCTTCATGCCTGCTTTGCTTGCTTTAAGGCTACATTAATGCCCAGAAAGCAAATTTAGTCATGTATTCTATGCTTAGGGAGGTTTCTCTTAAAATTTAGAAACAAATCCTTAGTTCATGGATTTAAAAATACTGCTGAAGCCAAAGTAAAAAAGAAAAACACAACACATTAAGACTTGATACAACTTAAAGTTCATATTTACTGTAATTATTGAGGAAAAATGTCACTGAAAACCAGCTGTAGCTATTTGTAAAGGAATTTAAGACTGACTCTGGGGTCTGATGTCCTTCTCTCGTGGACAGGCTGAGCACACAGGGAAGATGTTCACAGTATGGTACTCTTAAACTGCTACAACGATCAGCCAGAGCAAGCACAAGCCAATGGCCTCAACCCTTTCCACATAAAGGCTAACAAATTCAAGTTGACCATTACCCTGAAATAATCCTGGTAGACCACAACATGGTGATATTCATTACATGCGTCCAGTTCAAAGGTGTTGCAAGACACAGGTAGAGAACTCCGTTTTTCAGAGCTGAGAACTACCAACAAATACTTGGGTTTTCAGCACTGATTACACAGGAAACAAATGAGTTTCTGTGTTTGAGTAGCTGAGAGCAAATATGATTGTATTCCACACTCTCGCTCCTTTGTCCATTCTTGGGCTGACACGTGCACTAATCCTCCCCCTCAGATACACACCGGCTCATTTACATTCTTCCTTCCTCTTGCATTCCTCCAACCTCACTGTCCGTAACCAGCTATCCACTCATGGCTTTATGGAATGTTTATATTCTCCCTTCCCTCTTTAGCCACGGCATGAACCTGCAGAAGGGCTTTTTCCCCCCAGCCACCATGCTGACAGGTTGTGTCAGGCCTGGTAAGGCAGTAGCTGCTGCAGAAATGCCCTGCTGGGAATAGGTCCCTCTAGGGTTCATGCAAAAGACTAAAATGGAGTCTTTTGGTCCATGTTTCTCCATCATCAGACAGTACAACCACTAATTATAACTTTGCCTTGTCCCTCACCTCTTCCTGAACCAGTTTCCTCTCTTCCCTGTGAGCAGAGCTAGAGACAGCAGAGCACATCCTTTGGGTGTGCAAGGAAGGCCTCCTTCATTAAATGCTATGAAGTGCTTTGCTATCCTCAGAAGCATGGTGTTATTTAAGTGCTAATCACTCCAGTCTTCAGTATGTCCAAAATTATTTCACTTGTTACCAAAAAGCTCCGTTGTCACACATTACATTGCTGTTGCACTGAAAAATAATTAACAGCCTACATTTTGGGGTCCATTATTTTAGCTGTCTGCCTGATTAGGGAGTTATTCAGCATTCCCAAGTTTTCAACAGAGAAATTAGAAAACATTAAAAAGGTAGGCCAGGGAACAGCTCTATGAAACAACTCATACAAAAAATGAGAAAAGAGACCATTCCTTCCAAACACTAAAACAAAACAGTAGCTAAAAGTCAAGGCAGTATGATGTAGCAAGCAATCTATATGATAATTTAAGAAGGCAATCTTCTAGATAGAGTCCCAAAGATTATCAAACTCAAGTATTCAGTAAACCATTCTTAACCAGAAATCCTAAAAGTTATGAAGAATAGCACGTAATGCTCAAAACAGAAAGTGTAACATATGGTGATCCAATTTTCAATCTCAAGCAACATATAAAATGGGACGTATACAAGAAAAACAATCCCTAGTATTTAGAGCACTAGAAAATGAGGAATTTGCTTTCTCCTCTCTTGCTTGTTCAGAACCTCTTCAATTCCTTGCCTCTCTAGATGCAACCAACTCCAACATCTTGGAAGTCTAGCTAATGCACCGGTACAGGTCAGAGAAACAGTATCCTTGACTGACCCCAGCAAAATCAGGTGTGGCTGCAACTGCATCCAAACAGACCTCAGACTTCAGTGCCCACCAGGCAAGACCTGCATCACTTCTTTATCCTTCAGAGATGCCACATTAAGTTACCTAATATTGGGCAAATACTTGGATTACTAAAAAAACCCCCATCTAACTACCCATCCCCCTTAAAAACCCTGAACACCACAACAACAAACCCAAAACACAAAAACCCTAGGTGAACTACCAGTGAAACAGAGAATTCAATAAATAAATTAACCAATCTCCAAAGCTTTCAACAGATATATAAGCAAGCTGCAGATTTGCACAGGAATAAATCTTTAGTTGGAGGTAGAGGAGCAAATGTCTTAGAAGACAGTACAGGTATTTTAAGAACCTGAATCTCAAGATCAAACTCAGCCTCTGAGGCATAGAAGTCTGGAAAGGGGCATCTTTCAAAGACTCTTTCCTTACATTCCAAACTGGTGGTTTGGGGCTTTCTTCCCCATTTACTGTCTCAAAGCTGTATAAAGTCATCCTTCTTTTCTTTCCAGCTCCAACTCCTGACTTCCAACACTACCAGCCAGGCCAGCACCCAATGCACTCTGCCTCCAGCCACTGCGGAATTTCTCACCCTGGCACCACATGCCCAGCTGTGCTCATGGAAGTGGAAAATCTGACAGCATTGTCAAAGACACAGCTTGGGATAATTGTTCCTCAGAGTTCCTCTGTCAGTGAATATTCTCATATTCCTCTCACAGGAAAGCCACTATACCTTTCATATTCCTCTGCTTGCAGCCACAGAATTCCTCTTTGCCATTAAAGCAGCAGTTAAATATGTTATAATGGGAGAAGAGGTTTAAAAATCTTGTGCAGATTAAAGCCAACAAGACCATAACCGTATCTGGTTTAATAAGTTCTTTGTGCAGCATAAACATGGGAGGGAAAGGAAAAAGAAACCAAAACGTATTTATGTTTATGTAACACAGATGGATGTGCTTCATGCCTGTAAAATCCTTATTTTATAAATCCAACACACAGCTTACACTTGTGTAAATGCAAGAAAGAAAAATCACTATTACACTACAAACACTTTGGGGTAAATTTTAAACAAAACACAGAAAGAAAAGCTGTGCAGTAACTCTCAGCCAGGCAGAGATCTGGCGCTCACACAACAGATCCCAGTATGAGGAACCATTTTCAGCTCAGATTCACAATTTCCACCTTCAGATCAATCCAACCTTGGTCCCTATCTAACCTCATTGGAAGGCCACTGTAACCATCATGCCTGAGCTGCCCTTGATGCCCAGTGCCTCCATCCCACTGTCCCTGCGAGGCAGAACATGCTGCTTCCCCAGGTCCTCTGGGAGAGTGGTGCCAAAGTGTGGGACAGCCCAGGGCTGAGGTGTTTTGGGCTGGTATGGTGTGCAGTTTTCCTCTTAAGTACATGTTGCATGGTTTTGGGATATTTTAGGGATGCAGAACTGAAAAAAAGATGTCAAAGAAGTCCTGCTCACTCCAGCAGGACAAGGGCTGCACTTTCTAATGTTTTCCACTGATTTCCCTCTGTTTTTCCCTGTCCCCTGCCACAACACAGGTCATGTTGTACCTGACTACTTGCAAGTCTTTTTTTTTTTTTTTTTAATGCTATCCAATGCTTAAACTGTCAAAACCAAAGTCATGACTGGAGGGACATTCTCTCTGCAGCTTCCTTCTGTTCCTTTTGCTACAAGGTGAAGTGCCATTGCTATTGCAAGCAGAATAAACACCATTCCTACTCTACACATAGAACTTGAATGACAGTTTCTCTGAGAAATTTTCCACCTTCATATCTGTGCACGCTCCTGTAAAGGCAAGCCTTATGCTGATCTCAACACTTTTAGGTGAAAGCTTATGTTAATAGAGCAAATTAAGCTACCACCTCTAGCTGGTTCCAGACCAGGCCTGATCTCCCATTGGAAACAGAGATGACTTGAAACCAAAATAATTTAACCAAAGCCACTCAGGTATTACACTGGTATCTCTAAGTAGCTTTGATGATCCAGAGAACATAAATAAATAGCTGATGCTCAGTGTGGGAAGCAATGTGGTTGGCAATATATTAAGTGATATTCTTTCTTTTGATTACATAGAACAATGATCATAGTCTCTACCTCTCCTAGTAACTCCAACAAGAGTCCCCTCCATTTTTTTCTACACAGAAGCAGGTGTACCCTATTCACAAATCAGTGTGTCTCTTCCAAAAATTAGTCATGATATGAGGTGATTAAGAAATACCTTAATGACTAAATGGAGGTGCACAAAATCCTTAGGCACTCAACGAAAGTTAGGCCAAAAAATATAAACCATACATAAATAAATGTGCTTAGTGCAATGAATGCCTTTTCCTATACATTCTGTATGTTATGAATTGAGAGAAATGAAACACCACAAAGTAGATACAAATACATGCACAGAGAGAGAGAAAATTATGTGGCCTTTTCTAGCATGAAAAGGAAATTATTAAAAGTTGGATAAACAACAACGGAGGATATGACAGGGGCAGCTGGAGAACCACACTGGGGGACAGAACTTCTAAGTGAATCCACACAAAAAAATGTCTCCCCTGACAATCCGTTGTTCTTCAAAGAGAATAATGATTCTAGAGATGAGTTTGCATTTGTCTTTGGATGTCACAATAAATGCTAAGAAAGCAGCTGAATGAGAGTTATTATTTCCTCTGAGCAGCGAAGGATTTGGGTAGACTGTCAGAACACCAGCACCCGCAATCTGAGGGCAGATACAAAGCAACAGCAAGCTAGCAGGGAGCTCAGGATCTGTCCAGGGCCCTGGGAAAGGAAGATGAAAGAGGCCATGGGGCAAACTGGAGATCTAAGAAATGTAGATCTAAAGACCACAACTGCAAGGCAGCTGTTAAACCATGAGGGAAACACGAACACTGTTAGAGAACAGGCGGCATAATGTTTTCCAAGACCAACAGAACACAAATGCCTGCAAATTGGCGGAGAATGTGCTCCACAGAGGTATATGCTACTTTGTTGGAATAACTGAGACAGTTTGGGGGTACTGGGGCTGCATCCAAGTCCTTACCCTATTCACACATGTGCTACTCTGAGCACAGCAGAAGGACTTGTAACCCATCGGTGCTCAAGAGTATCACAGCTATATTATGGGCTATCTAATCCTCCCTGTCTAATTGAGCAGGCTGGGCACCACATAAATCCAGCCCTACCTCTCAGTAACAAGATGCTTTTCCAACTGGCCTGATGGAGTACTTGGCCTGGTGATGACTCTCACAGTCAGATGTGCAATCTACCCTCTGGCTCTCTGTTGGTTTGGCCTCATTGCCTATATACTCTAATACTCAAGACTGCAAGAGATAAAAGAGAGATTCCTGTTTGACTGTATAAGGCAGTATGTTACTGACAATAGGTGAGCCATGTCCTTGGCACCTGCTGTTGGCAGAACTGGCCCTTTCCACTGCACACTCTTGCCTGCAGTGCTTCTATATGGAAGAAGACAACTGTAAATGACACTAAATTATCTTTCAAGACACTTTAGGGCAGCTGGAAAAACATCACAAACTGACCTAACAAAGTAGGGTGTAACCTCCCACTTGGTCAGGCTGCTTTGGAGCGTTGGTGTCTCAATACTGAGGAACCTGTTTCAGTATTTGCTAACTTCTGTGGCACATCGGAATATCTTTGTTTAATCAAAACTAAGTCTAAAATGGACTATGGATTGCGTTACGAAAGCATAAAAATATTTTTTAAATCCACAGCCCTGCCCTACGCCCCCGTACCATTCTATCAAAACATACATGGGAAAATGTTTACAAGTTACAGTCTTCCAGCTAAGCTTAGTTTCCTGTATATATTTCAAATGCAATGTCTCAAGAACACACGCATAGAAAAATCTAAAAATGCAGGTGGGGGCTGCACAGTGCTGAGCTTCAAATTTTAGATTTGAACCATGTTATCTTCTTATCCGTTGGCTTCAGTCTTTCAGTTTTCTCCACTACAGCTGGGTTATAGGATGAAGTTCAGACTACAACAGAACAAAGGGGAATGCTGCCTTTTCTGTATGTCAAGGTGCTCACAATTAAGGGGAACTTAGAATCACAGTTTAATTTGGGATTTTCAAAGCTGAGATTTCTTAATTTCAAAGACTGAGGTAAGTCTTTAAATTTCAAAATATCTAGCAAACCATCAAAAACAAGAGAACAGAGCAAGCACCAGAAAAGAATCAAGGGCTTAAACTAGGACAAAGAAATAACTGATATAGATACTGGATTTGCATGGCAAGGCTTTGGTAGCAAGGGGGCTATAGGGATGGCTTCTTTGAGAATCCGCCAGAAGCTTCCCCTACATCCAAGAGATCCAGGGCCAGAGGGCTCCAAGATGAACTCACCACTGGCCGAGGCTGAGCCCATCAGTGACTGTGACAGCTCCTCTGGGACAATGTGCCTGAAACGGGGGATAAAAAACTGCAGAACAGCAGCGGTAGAAAGGAGTTAGAATATGTGAGAGGAGCAACTTTGCAGGCATCAAGATCAGTGGAGAAGGAGGGGCAGGAGGTGCTCCAGGCATTGGAGCAGCAATTCCCCTGCAGCCCCTGGTGCAGACCATGGTGAGGCAGCTGTGCCTGCGCAGTCCATGGAGCTCCACGGTGGAGCAAAGATCCACCTGCAGCCCATGGAAGACACCATAGTAGCGCAAGTGGATTCCTGAAGAAGACACATCCTTGGGAGACCCACGCTGGAGTAGACTCCTGGATGACCTGTGACCCCAGGGACAGAGAAGTCCACTCTGAAGCAGGTTTGCGGGCAGGACTCGTGACCCTGTGGGAGAGCCACACTGGAGCAGCCAGTTCCTGAAGGGACTGAACCCTGTGGAAGGGACCCATGCTGGAGCAGCCTGTAAAGAACTGTAGCTTGTGAAGAAGGACTCACGTTGGAGAAGTTCATGGAGGGCTGTCTCCCATGGGGAGGATCCCATGCTGGAATAGGGAAAGGGTGTGAGAAGTCCTCCTGCTAAGGAGGAAGGATTGGCAGAAACAACTTTGATGATCTGACCTCAGCCCGCATTCCCCATCTCCCTGTGTCACTACAGGGAGGGGTTAGAGAAAATCAGGAGTGAAGAGAAACTCAAGAAGAAAGGAGGGGTGGGGAGAAGTTTTTTTAAGATTTTGTTTTATCTCTCATTATCCTACTTTGATTTGACTTGTAATAAATTATATTAATTTTCCCCAAGTTGAGTTTGTTTTGCTCATGAGGGTAATTGTTAAGTGATCTCTCCCTTACTGTGACCCAAGAGTAGTATTCTCTCTCCCCTGTCCAGGTGAGGAGGAGAGTTAGAGTAGCTTTGGGGGGACCCTACAGATCAGCCAGGGTCAGCATATCACACATGGAATTGGGCTTTTCCTCATTTCACTCTTACAATCCTGTGGTAAACCATTTCACTTCATCTTTGGTTTAATTAAGGAAAAATTTATTGAAAACTCTCATGCTCAGAATGGGAACATATTAATCTTTTGTTCTGAGTAATAAGGTGCAAAGAAATGTAGTCCTGGCAGGATACTGATTTTTGATGTTGTCAATTAAAAAACTTCTCCTGGTGTTTTGAATGGAAAAATCTCTCAGAAAGTGTTTTTATCGAAGCACCCAGTTCCAAGTCCTGGATTATTAGGTTAAGCTCCGTCAGCAGAGAGACCAATATAAATGCTTTTCATACCATCTGCCTTGATGCCTTGACAAAAAAATAAAGAAGAGAAAATACATAAGTCCAAAATTATCTGAATTTAACCTGTTTCCCTTTAATACAAAGCTGGGAAATTCAGGTCCTAAAAATATAAAATGAAAAACATGTGATTACTTTTTTCTTTTCATCTTTCCTCAAAACCTTACAGAACATCCCAAATCACCCAGTGTTTCCAGGACTTAATTTCTTTTTATATTTTGAAATAAGAAAAGCAGCTTTAAGTAAGTATAGATGCTAGCAAATCATTTGCTCCACTCCCTTTTGCCGTTCTGAAGAGAGCTTGTTACAGTGCATGCATTTGACCTGGTGTTTATTGGGAGGCTCTATACAATTACCAGGCTTTTGATTTTACTGTTTAAAAACAAATTAGGGTGGTGTGCAGGGCCTTGCAATATCAGGCAGCAACTCCAACAGCTATTGATGGAGGACAGTGGCTCGGTGAAGGTGTTAGCAGTCCACCTGGCCAATTAAAAGAGTAACTTAGGCAGAGTCTCATACTATTTCTCAATAGGCTGTGACATCAAGACTTGAGAAGCAGTGAGACTTGGTGTGAAACAATCAAGTGAATCCATACAGAGAAATCAGGGAAGAGCTGCTGGAATCCCACAGCAGAGAGGAAAGGGAAAATGCTATCTGCCAGAGATGTACCTTGACTTATCAACACGAGAGAGGGCTGGACTTCAAAACCACCAAACCAGCTCAGACATGAAACAAATACTGATAAAGTCTGTCTTCCTACAGATTTGCAATCAGAGCCTGTGAGCAGCAGACAAGAGGAGTACAATTGTCTTTGGTCTTCTCTCCCAGAACAAAGATAATGTTCTCAGTGAGCAGAAGACAGCCTGTGCTGTGGCTCTTCTGTCCTCTGCCAAACACACTCAGATGATACGTTCTGCTTGTTTTTCCCTCAGCAGGGGCACTACTCTGAGTTTTTCTCCTCTCCTTAGATACCCATTCTGCAGAAAACAAATCATCTTTTCAGTTCTTTCCAACTCAGCTGAATGGTATCAGCAGGCTCAACAGCTATGTATGAGTGTGACAGACTGGCACAGGGACAGGCAGTCCCACAAACTCAGATGAGATAACTTGGTAACCAGCACTTCAGAAATCTGAAGTGTTTAAAATCTGAAAGGGGATCCAAACTTTATCTTAAGCCATGCCCAAGGTAAAGAGAGACCAAGGTCTTGTTCTGCTTCTGCCTTCCTGTTTGGACCTCCATGAGGCCTGAACATGCACTCGTTTCTCTCATGGGTTATTTGTCCTGACTGCAGAAGCAGGCGAGCAGGATTGCCCACCGCTTAATTTGGAGATGGATACTGCACAGGACTACACATATTTCATATCACAGACCCTTTTTTCTTGTTTTTTCTTGTGTTGCAGCTTCAAAAGCCTCTTACTTGAACTCAAAAGGAAACAAAAACATTTATTCCTGTCCTTTTCCACCTGAGGGATGACTGCTGCCCTCACTTTGAGGAGGCTAGCACAACCCTTCTTTCTCATATCCAGTCTCCCATGTCAGCTTTTATTCCTTTCTCACATCTTTCAGCCATGACAGGAGAAGGAGTTAAAAATCTCATGCTGTTTTCTGGACAGTACCTTCTTAAGTATGTCACCCCTCCCCACGCACACAGGAGTTGCACTGCCCTCTCCCTGGATGGTTCCACATATCTGTTCTCTGAAGTTACAGAGATGGGAATGATTTTCCTCGACGTGAAATACTGTATAAAGAGTGTGGGTGGGAAATATGCACTGTAATGGAACTGAAACCCCATAAGGGAAATCAACGCAGGCAGCTGCTGATACACTATTTACTTGGATAAATCACCCATTTTTCTCCCAGGCCAGATGACTTGAGGTATCACCTACCAAGGATGGCAAGTGCAAATATAAATAATAAATAAAACTAACTGAGGAAGAATTCTCACTGTAATGGGGTTTTGCAGAGAACTAAGTTTCAGTTAAACTTAATCCTTGCTGTCTTCTGTGTCTCCAGCAGCAGAAACATCTGGTCGGTTTTAGATTCCCCTTGGATTCCCAACTTCAAAGGGAGTTATAAAGAATAACAAATACATGTACTGGCACTGAAAAAAAAAATTAGAGCAGCAGGAGAGAATGGTAAAATTGTCCTTATTTGACTGCTAGTGACAGGCGCCACAGGCAGAACTGTGAGAAAAAATCTTAACGGCTCAGGCAAATAAGCTTTTTGTTTTTTTTTTTAATGACTGGCTCTCTGTACTAATGACGCAGAAAATCTATGGGATCTGCCCCATAATGGCAAGAAGCACATGTGCCAACGAATATGCACGCAAGGGTATGCAGAAAATAGATTTCAAATCAGATATGTACTAAATAATAGGCAGGAAACTAGGAAACTAAATTTTGTTCCCAGCCTTTTCACTGACAGTGCCCTGCATGTACCGCTGGCTAAATAATGCAGGTCTAAATTTTGGCTCTTTAAAGTCAGTAGGTCGTTGTAAAGTATGGCCAGAAACAATGACTGTCACATGCACTTTTCAAATCCTGTTTCAAAACCTCCAGGAACAGGGGTAGGTAAGCAAACAGAGTAACAGATGTCTGCAGCTCTCTTTCTTTTACTCTCTGGTGGCTGGAAAGTGAATGCTATGCTCCTTTCATGAATGCAGCACACCAGCAACTACTTATGACATGTTTCTACCCTTATATGCAGTGAAAAGAAGCATCGAGCTTCACCCTGAGCTTCTGAATCAGTGCACTCATGAAATAATCACACCCCATTCCTCACTTCATCCATGCAACATCATGACCTCCTTTTTCCATTTATTGTTTACCACTTCAGTCATAGGGTTAATAAAATAAATGTAATATGAAGGATGCGTGAGGATTCAGAAACCTGTGTGAAGCCTCCTAACTGCTAAACATTAACTCGTGCTGTGTGAACATTAACTCTTGTATGAAAGCTGAACTTGTTACCCCCTTTCATCAAAACTATAGACTCCTAAATGCCTGGCATCATGTAATGCAAATTTATAAGATGGAAGCCAGAGAGGAAAATTACAGAATAGGCTTTTGCAAATAGTATTAAAACCACAGCCATCCTTCTTTCACCTCCCTTTACAGAGAGGCCATAGAATATAAGTTTTGAAAGCAGTCATCGAATAAATTCCAACGATTCCTGAATCAAAGAGACTGATCAACTCGTGTATATTTGATGGGACAAGAAAAGCTGTATTTGGCAAATAAATTATTTCTTACAAATAACTCATTCAGTTCTGTTGCTGGAGCTGCAACCACAACTTTTTTCGTGACCTTATTTTGCCTTATTATGTCATGAGGTAAGCAGCTTCCCATTGTTTCATCTTTGAAGATATTTCAGGATTTCTTAAATGGCTCACATAACAGCAAGATGATATCAAGATTTTCACATAAATACAGCAATCTCATATTTATATGAACCTTTCAGAAGTTTCAGTTGCAAAAATCTGAAGTTCTTGTACAATGCAATGACCAAAGGACTTACACACTTCTGCAACAGGCCCCTTACCTGAACAACCCTATTCCCAAATTTATTTCTCACTGAATTCTAAAAACCTGTAAGTGAAGATGCTTTACAAACTGCTATAGAAATAGGAATTAAAAAATATACTGTGAAATTTGTCATGCCTGAGAGAGGAATCAGCAATTCTTGAAGCTGCTGCCATATCTCTGTTAAACAGTTGAGTCTGAAAAGGGAATCCAGAACCAACCTAAATGCACAGAGTCAGGAAGACAATTCTATGGACGTGTATTGCTAATAGCTTTTTCTGAGCCAGTGGGACAAACTCATTTCTTTTGCCCAAGTTAACTTTTGGGAAAGTCTCTGACTTCTTGACCTGAGGACTGTTGATTCTTGAAAGGGAGCCTGCCTTCTTAGTGGGGCTTCATTACCTGTGCTGCTAAAATTCCCCTATTAGGAACCCTTTTGGAATTATGCTTACAATTGCCATTTGCCAGCAAAATGGCCCATTTACCTCTATAAGGAAAGACTGAACAAAAAGATAGGAGATCTCAGGGTTCCCCAAACTCATACTCCCAGAGGTGATTCCATCAGGTAACACTTAAAACTGAGTTAACAGAAATTTTCTAACTTCTGTATTTGCAGCCAGGAGAGCTGTACTGCCAGTGCTGATTTGGAGCTGAAGGCAGCACAGGCTGCAATAGCTTGAACAAGAGTTGTGGGTTCTGACTGCATCCAGCAGTGTGAATTGAGAATTTCCAACATGAGCTCGATCCCCATCCTGCTAAAGCCAAGGAGAGAGCTTACATGGGGCTCAATACACATTCCAAGGGAACTTCATCTGTTTTCTATGAGAAATGCAGGGACATCCACTAACAAACATCTCATGAGTTACTTGCCAGGACTTCTCCAAACATCTTTCCAAATCTTTCTTTACATCCTGTTTATGGCCCACTACATTCTCCTGTGACTAAGGCTGGTAGACCAGCTCCTAAATGGTCTAATAGTTTCTTGAGTACCTTTCCTGTGCTCTTACATATCTGCAGGCATCCAGGCACAATGCAGCAATTGAACAGAACCATTATAAACACAGTTCAATTCCTGACCAACCCTCAGCATGCACATATACATTGGCAAAGCATTAATGGCATGGTAAGCTAAAAACAACCATCCCAGTAATATCAGCCAGCTAGGCAAGACCTACAGATGCTTTCTGTTTGCTTGGGGTATTTTACTGCTTATATTATTATCTTTGTGATGTGCACTGCTCCACCAGCATGCAGGAAATACTGTGAGCGTGTCCACAACATAAACTGTTTTATTTATTTATTTACCGAGCCCTGAGGTGGGGGAGCTTTTATTTTTGTACTTTTTTTAGGCCTAAATACATTAATATCCCAATCCTTCATGTGCAAGACTGGTGCAAAATATATTCTTCAGATTAAATCAGTCTTCTTAAGACTAAATTTAATTTATACTGATATAGTAGGTTACATGATTAATCATGTAAAAAAATGATATACAACAGCTGTCCTGTAGTGAATACAGGAGACAGCTGTTGGACAAAGCATATCTTTCTGTCTGTCTTGTCACAGGCCCGTTTACAGAGAAATACTGAACCAACAACACTATTGCACTATTACCCCAATATATATTTACTTAAAGCAGCTTTTCTGTATCACACAATACCCCTTTTCTGTTTTGAAAAACAGAAACAATAGGTTAGGTGGTCAAATGAATGGAAAAAAATTTCAATTGGTATTACTTTGTCACCTTCTGTTTACCTCCAATGGGAGTGAGAACTCCAAAGTTTGCAAAACCACAACTTCCACTGAATGGGTGATCAGACATTCACTGATCTATCCCAAACTTACAGAAGTTGCAGTGCTGATATTCTCGAGGAATACGAGACAGTTGTATCAATCAAAGCTCAAGGCAGACAGACCTGAATAACCAAGGTATCACGAGTGGGTTAAGTAGCTCAGTCCTTCAAAAAATAAGGATCATCACACTGGTCAGACAAGGTCAGATACTTTACATTTTCCAGCAAGAGAACAATTCTTAACTATGCTCTGTGCTTTTAATCTTCACCCTTGCCGTATTTTTCTAACATACCCCCCTTATATTCATGTTTTTATTTAGTGGGGTGCTCTCACTGAAATAGATTTAGGCCAATCCTGAAGAATTTAAACTTAGACAAAGCAGTAATCTATAAAGGAAAATGTCCCCAGGGCATCTACCACATTGTGGCCCTTGACAAGACTGCTGCCAGAAGGATTTCACTATTTAAGTATGCAGCTTCTACATGAGGAAGAAAAAGAGATAATGTGTTATGGGGGTTATACAGGGCAAGGAAAGATGCAAAGCAACCAGAATGTGTTCTTCTAAGAGAAGATCCCTCTTAAATCAAATCTAGGAAGTAACAAATAAAGTGAATATACTAATATTAACTGTATAGGCTTTACAAGCACACTATCATTACCTTCAACTGTTTGCTCCCTTTGCAAACAGCCAGACTCAGATGGGGACCCAGAATTTGATTCACAACCAGCCCACAGAGATGGAAGTCAAAATGGTATCAAAGGCTTCCCAATTTGCTGAGCAGAAACACAGAATACATTTCCACGGGAGACCTACATACAGTTAGAGATGGATTCTGATCAGCTGTAACTGACCAAAGACAGAAAGTCCCATAATAACATCAATACAAGAAGATTTCAGCATAGTCTAAGGGCCATAGAATTATTTAGGTGGGAAAAGAGCTCAAAGATCATTGAGTCCAACCTTTGATCGAACACCACCATGTCAACTGAACCACAGCATTAAGTGCCACATCCAGTTGTTTCTTGAGTGCTTCCAGGGATGGTGGCTCCACCACTTCCCTGGGCAGCCCACTGCAATGCTTTACAACATTTTCAGTGAAAAAAATCTTCCTGAGGTCCAGCTTGAACCTCCCCTGGCACAGCTGGAGGCTTCCTTCCTCTTGTCCTGTCGGGTCCTCACACTTTTACTGTTTTTTTTTGTTTGTTTGTTTGGCTTTTTTTTTTTTTTAATTAAAAAGATTCAGTAGAATTCTGATGAAGCACTCCTTTAAGCACCACCTAGAAGAGCCCAAACACAACCCAATATTTTTGCTTCACAGGATAGCTAGACTTTGAAATTTGCTTTTGTTTCACAGTTGAATTAAACACTGCATTGCAAAGTTACCCATGAAACAAAAATAAAAAATCATTTCAATCAATTGAATGTTGTTTTGACAAAATAATTTTGTTTTGATTGCTACTCTCAGTTTTGATTTAAATTTTATATTAGAACATAAAATACATTTTTGAAATAAAAGTTTGAAACAAATGCATTTCTGTTCCACAAATGCCAAAAAGCTTTATCTGGAAATATGAATAGAAAAAACAAATAAGAACCCTGGAAGTATTTTTTTTTTTTTAATGAACTAGTATTTCCATCCAAAGAGAATACCAATATGTATTTTTTAGTGCTTCTAGTCCCGACCTTCAGTACACTTTAGTGAGCCTCAGAAGCTTGTGATACCTCTGCAATAGTACCAATAGATCAGTGACAACCTAATTATTATTAAGAATCCATCTGATATGCTGTTCTTGTCCAAGAAGTGGTGGAGCTTACCAATGCATGAAAGGTAAGAGGCTTTTTCAGACAGCCAGTTATGTAACAACTAACACACATCCTGTTGGGTCAAGTACCATTCATTACTGCTGCCATTTGGGGAAGTGTCAGAACCAGTTCTGAGCAGGATAAAGCAGCAGACTGAGAGTCACAGACAGTGCTATTCCTACAGAAGAATCTGAAGTGAGGAGAAATGAGGGCAATGGCAGTTGTTTCTGCTCTGCCCTTTAACCTTAAACTTAACTGGTAGAAAAATGTAAGAGCAGTTGTGATTAGTAAGATATTTAACATCTAAAATTCCTTTAACGGTTTGCTTCACCTTGGTAAGAAAGCTCCTGATCACTGCTCATACATTTGCAAATTACTAAAATGCAAAATACCATGAAGTCACGTGAAGCTTGACTGAAACTATAAGACAAATCTTGGCCTAAACAGGGAAGAACTGAGGACTTTCACCCGGATCAGGTAGCAGCAGGAGTGACAACGCATGAAACTGTTCATTTAGGAAGACCAGAAGGAGAGCTGAAGCACTTCTTTCCCAGTCATCCCTGGCTGTTTCAGCATTGAGATGCTTATGGGAAGTGGTTGTCTCCCTTGCCATTTGGTGAGGGGTTTCTGGAACATGGTCAGGATCTAAGTAAGAACAAAAAAAATTTTTGTTTCTTATAAAGTGAATTTCTGAATGCAGTGCTTGGAGAAGAAGAATTCAAACAACTGTACTGCTTAGTCCCCCATGAAAGCATTTTTCACCAGAACTTGAACCTGCCTACTACAACATCAGATGCCACACTTGGCAAGGCTGAGATGGGCAAAATCTTGGGGAAAACTGTTGAGATTACTTTGCTTGTGGAGTGTTTTAGGTATCAGATTTGGGGAGAGGTACTTGGGAGGAGATAAGAGTGGCTAAAATAAAAGGAGTTTGGCTTCCATATCCTCACCAATAGGTTATTAGCACAGGAGAGAAATACAAAGGCTTGTTCAAAGGCCTGGACTACAATTACCTCTAACAGAGCTTTTCCTGCTGCACACCAAGCAGACTGTTGAATTTGTGTTCTGCATACTGGACCCATGTGCTGACACTTTCCACAATCTGAAAGGAGTTCAAAACCCTACCCTTCATCCTGTGTGTGCCTGCAGCAAAGGCTGCCTGTAACCCCTTCCTAACAGTAAGATTTCAGAGGAGCTGCCTGAGGAAGATGACTGAATCCTCACTCTGCACAAAATAAAAATGCAAATTTACAGATCAGAGAAAACAAGAAATATCCAAATGCATGTCCATGCCTCAGCATCCTCATCACGAGCAGTCAATGGTCCTCGGGCATAGATCCACATCAACTGAAAAAAGTTCCCTTTCAAAACAGTGCCTCCTCTGAAGGAAGGACTTTCAATTCTTTTACCAGCAGCTTCCCTCTCCCTTAGCTGGTCTTAGTTACTAAAACAAACAAACAAGAAAACCCCTCCCTCTGCTAAGCATCCCTCCACTCTTCTCTTTCAACTTTCCTTGTGTCTCCCTTCATGCCTCCCTGGGTTTGTTGTTTTTAAGCCTATGCACTAACCTGCTCTCTTTGTTCTTTTTTTCTTTTTTTTTTTTTTATTCTGTTTGCTTAAAACTCCCAGCCCCAAAAGCAAATTTGGAGAAAACTGGCTTTCTCTAGTTATCCCATTGTTCTTCTCAGGCAAGATCTATTTCAGATGTTTCTATTTCAAATATTTAATGACAGACCTATTCATACAAAGACATGCCAGCACCACTCCCCTGTCTGTTTGGCATGATGCAAAGCACAGAAAAAGATTGTCACAAGATACAAGGACTCTGTTAGTCAATAAAATCAAGTTCTAACTCATAAACAGTATGTAGCAGATTCCATACATTGCCACACTGCCCAGAAGCAGAAGCCTGACAAAAAGCAGTTTCAAGGGGCATGCCATGGGGCAGGCTTATCCTTTTAGCACTACCACAGTGGACCCTGGCTGGCTTCCCTTCCAAGAGGACCTGTAGAGAAGCCAAAGACTGTATTGAACCTTGGAGAGTTAACTTATTTCTGGGGTCTTGTCTTCACTGCAGTGTTGTTTGTAAGTACAATGCTAATGTTGCCCCCAGCAGACTCCCACCCACAACAGAAGCCTCTTGCTCAAACTAAGTGCTATTTTAACTTGACTCTTTGGCCTAAAAGCAGATTACAAGTGGCAGCCCATGTGTTGCAGTTACCAGTGTCAGTAACACAGTGGGAACTCATCAGTTCTCTAGTTACGGGTTTAAAGCGCCGATCTAAGATCCTGCCTTGTAACTGGGGTCTGGACTAAAAACATGGAATCCTCATCCCCAGTTGTCTGCATTAAGCTTGAGCAGGTAGAGGTGTTGGTCTGACATTAACAATCTGCTTCTCCTCTCCTCAGTCCCGTGGTACTTTCTGACACAGAAATTCTCCAAATCCGCAGAAGAAAGCGCATGCAAATCAGTGTCGGAGGGAGAACCCTTACAAACACCAGTCTGTAAGGCTGCTGCAACAAACTGAGTCAACACAGCTAAAACAATACTGGTGACAATCACTTCTACCCACTACCTCTGCCTACCCAGGCTATTGTCTGGAGTGGGGACGGCTTTTTGCAAGTCCCTTACAGTCCCCATCTGTGAAACACAGCACAGCTGCACCCACAGGCAACATGAACACAGATTTTAGCTTTGTGTGAACTGCAGGACTTACATATACAGTTAAAAGCACTTTAAGGCACACGTGGCATGTGAGAGCAAGCTAAGGTGTCCATATAGTCAGCTGCTGTGTGGCAGCTCCAACCTCTTGTATATTGACTGTTACCTACATGATCCTTCTCTTCATTCTAATAAATTGGCATGAGATGAGCAAATCTAAGTACTGGCAACTAATACAAACCACGACAAAAGTGGCCATATTATCATCTGAACATCTCATGCTCTACTTTATTTACAGTCTCCGGGGCTGTAATCCCAGCTGGTAGTTTTAATTAGTAGTGAATGTACTTTCACAACAAATTGGACCTTCTCCTTCTTGGGCATCAGAGATCCCTTCCACAGATGACTGTGGATTATGAAGAGACAAATTTTGGGGATGTTGGGCAGACACTTTTCTCATATCACATATCTGAAAAACTAGCATCACTCTCTGGCTCACAAGAGGACTTGGCAGCAAGTCAGACTATGACTATCCAGAAGACTCTTCCCTCAGTGTCAGAGTAGTAAGACACATAATGGAAACTTGCAACAAAGCATAAATAATTCCATTTAGAAGTCAATACAAAATTGTGGACTACAAGGCCAGCTGCAGGAGCTTTTTCTTGTGAGCTTTGAGCCAAAACTTGGGATAACAGGGCAAGCACCATCAGAGTATGCAAATATCTACTCTTGCTTTTCCCAGTCTGTAGCCATTAGTGAATGCCCTACAACGAAACGGCAAGTGCAGTAGGGTTTTAACAGCCTTTTTCCTCTCTTTGCTCTGGGATTTTTCTTTTCTTGGCTGTAACTAGTTGCAACCAGTTGTGAATAAGTCGTTATCCCTCTGTGCAACTCACAGCAACTAAAAGAAACCAGTGTCATTATGCAATTTTAAAAAAAAAGAAAAAAAGAAAAAGAGGAAAGAAAAAAAAAAGAAAAGTTTTGTTTTATGGTTAATTATCCATGGTCTATTTACAAAATAAATCAACCCATTGTGCACCACCAGGATTTGTGGCCTCATTTGAACTTTGCTTTTCATTAATCACTTTAAAAATAAAAGCTAACTAGTTGATTTTTTTCCTTCATTTTCGTTTATTACTTGCATCTGTGTATAAACTGTAAAAATGATGAAAAAACAAAGTATGGATTATTCACCCTCAGTTTCATGACTTACATGATCTCAGTCTTGTCTTTCTCCACGAGCCTAAACAGATGCACAGTCCAAAAATTCCAACATTCTGTAAGAAATGTAATCACAAGAAGATTGAAATACTTTTTATACTCGAACTTTGAGCTACAAAAAAAATTGCAAAAAGCTTGCCTTAACAAATGAAAAGGTGGGCAAGCATCTACAAACATATTTAAGCTACTGAAGGAGGCAAATGAAATTACTCATGTAGATGCCTAAGTAATACACAACTGTTTGTGACAGCTGAGTACAAGGCTATTTTGTTTAGACAAAATCTACTTGCAGGCAGGCTGGAGAAGGCAGAAAATGGATATCTGATTTCTTTATGGTGTTTGCAGTTATACAAAAAAACAGAAATATTTTTTTCTGAAAATGGTTTAATTATATAAGAAGTTTAGCTCTTGTCCCTATGAGATGACAAAGGACTAAATTTCTGAAAACTATCCAATGGAGAGGCAGGCAAAGGACATTTTTAGCTGCTCTGTTAATGAAACCCAACTAACTGTAGTAACACTTACTTCATTCTGACAGGAAATAGGTTACATATTAGCATAACACTGAAATTCTTAACTAAGAAAGACTGAACAATTTATTTGTCTCCACTATGAACTGTTCAAGTAAAACTGAAAAGTAAGAAAGGATGATAAACAAAAATGATAAAAGTGTATACAATGACAATATACAAAAATGTCACTCCTTTTTTTTTTTTCTTTTTATTTACCAGTCACCCTTAAGTGTCCTTTGCCTTTACTATGATAAACAGAAAGTCACAGTGCTCCACTTAACTCCTAATGAAATGCTACAGAGAAAGTTGTACTGTCTGGAGGTCAAAAAATGTGATTTTGCTGCACTCCGGACTACAACTTTTTATTTCTAAACTCTTCAGCTGGATGCAAGTATAAAGGTGACTGAACTTACCCAACAGGTATATCTTAGAAACTAAGATAAAGAATTGAAGCTAAGAAATTAGATCATTAATACTACATATTATTACTAATAGGAGCTCTGAAAGATAATTTTTGCTTGCCTGTTGGTGTGAAAAAGGATTGTAGAGATTTCAAAAGTTAAAGAAACCCACTGCCTCCTCCTCCACTTTGCAGATGGCTGAGATGCTTTAACTTTCATTTCCAAACGTAAATTAGCTCCTACTTAAATGAAAGTAAAAATTTAAAGCTGCCTCCACCTGATTGCAAAGCACAGCGGCCGGGCTGGGAGAATGGATAGGCCTTCAAAGAAAATAAAAGCCTTTTTCAGCGACTCCTCATATGAACGCCTGCCCTTGCAGCAGCAAGCTGTGGCCCTACAGCCGCTTTCCATTATAAATGCTAAATTGGGAAATGTTTAACATTCTTTGTTTAATCTTTGCAGTATAAAGAAAAAACAGCTGATTCTCAGAAACATGACAGCCTGAGCAACCATTAGTGATCTGCCTCCCCCTTCCTCAAAGCAGAACAGGCCATTTCCAGCCTCAGCAGCGACTGACACTTTTTAATCAGAAATGTATATTTAGATGGAACCTAGAAGATGGGATTGAAACTTTGTCATTCTTTTGCTCCAGTGGTGTAAGGGGCCGAAGGCAACGAGGATATTTAATAAAAAAATGTGAAGAGAAAAACAGTTTAAGAAGTATATGTGGTGGAAACTATGGACAAAGGTGGTTTCAGATGCTTTCGGCACTGTTTCCTGTTAATATCTTTTCAGTCCTTCCATGAAGAAGAGCGTCATTATTTATTTTGATTTAAAACATTATCAACTGAGTGTATTTCTCTCTTGTTCACAGTACAGTCAAAGCAGTGAGTCCATCTATTCTGCTGCAACCAGTCACATATAAATCAGCACAAACTCGGGAACGAGCAATCCTCTCAGCTGCTTACACAGACAAACTCCCTTTGTATCTTGTCTCTGCAAGAACTTCCCTAAAGGGGTGAGTTTCATCACGCGTCCAAAAAGTCACACAAGTCAGAGGTTTCTTCGGTTGAAATTATGAAGTAATAGCGCAAATGGAGTCCCCACAGAAACTGAACTAACTGAAATAGTTAGGTTTTTTACAAGATTTTAGCCTGGAGCACACTTTCCGGATCATCACGTCCAGCTCCCTGCTCTCTTCTACTACAGATATTAAAGGTCACTTCTTGAAGAGTTGTTTTTAAGCCTCTGCATCAACAAGGTGAAGAGAGCTTCAACATCCTTCCCACCCCAGCCAAGAGCATTCAGTAGCTGGCAGTGACGAGACCAGACATCCAGGGAACAAATCCATGAGCAAACGAGGATGTTCTCCTTCCCCACAGGGGTTCTGACAGACAGCATGGAACATCCTCTCGCGGGGCTCCCTGACGGAGGCACTCAGTCCAAACAGAGCCCTTGCTTCGCTTAGTGGCAACACGAAAACATTAACCAGGGTACAGAGGAAAAAGCAAGGAGCATCCAGGTGCTGACCCTGCTCGAGGCACTGCACACATGCCCACAACTCCTCCACAGCACTGGGCTTGAGTGACCCTTCCCTGCAGGTGTCACGGCCCACCTGCACACACGGGTTAAACAGCAAGGGCAAGAACACAGCAAGGGCAAGAACACTCAGGTTCTCTCCGGGAGAAATGGACCAGCTGCGCTGTTTGCTGTGAATGTGAAAGATAATTGCTACAAAAAGGAGGACTGCAGGAAGGTTCAGGGCAGCTAGGCCTGATACTTTTGTTAGAATTACTCCAAAAACATTGCTTCTTGCAGCATTTCCTAGGCACTTCTGCCAGGCAAAAAGACCAGTGAAACTACTGAAGACGCTAGCAATGAATTACTGATAGTGAAGGACACAAAATTGTCATAAACTTCAACCAAAGTGTGAGAGTTGCAAAAATGACTGTTCTGAGAAAGGGAGGGAGGGAGGGAGGGAGGAAGGAAACCTTGCAGAATAATTGCTAGATAAAAAGCCTACCATAGCTAATTCAGCACATTGCTGGATACAGCAAAATAATTTAGCTAGCTATTTTTCAAATATACCCAATCCCAAGTATGTGTCAGGGAAGAGAAATAATGAAATTTTAAAATAAAAATTAATGTAGAGCTCTTTTCATTTTTGTTGCTGTTTTTAAGTCTTTAGGGTTCATATTTAACCTTTTCTCTAAAATAACAAACTTGAATTTAAGAAAACTAAGGCACAGATCTTCACAGAGACAGGACTCAAACAGCTTATGTTTAAAAATAAAATAGCAGAGTCTTTTTAAGTTGTGAAGTGAAGACTTATTCATTAAAACTGAATATTAACATCTCATTTGAGAAACTGTTCAAACCATCCCTTTTGCCTATTTTGCCTATGAATTTAGGCAGACAGAAGTTTCACAGGTTGCATGTCTAGCATCTGGTCAAGTCAAATCACCCTCTCCTCCATAAATTAAAATTAGATTTCCATTCTGCAGAACACACAAAATTCCCTCGTTCTGGTTGCTGTTCAACCGTGCATATATAACCAGAGTTTTAGCAGCAGGCATTTACAAGGGCTTTTCCCTTTTTAAATTAGAAAATACTCAGGAAATAATTAAATGTTTGTTTGACCATTAAGGAAGGTTAGTGTCTTGACAGTAGTCCACCCAAGCATACAAAGCAAAGCTGGGGACTGAAGACCTGGGAGGTTAGGGGTAACCTAGTGACACTGCAGAGAAATGTCTCAGTAAGTGAAAAGTGGGCAGATGCCTTAAAGAGGGGAAATTGCTTGTCTGCCATTAAAAGTTATCAGGTTTTGTACACCTATTCCAAATAAGTCTCCCATTGCAATCAGTGCTGACAAAAAACTTACAGACTGAGACTCTGAAAAGACAAGCAGAAAGTAATTTTCACTCGAAGACAAATGATCACTCTTTTGATTAAGTCAAACACTGGACTCATTACTGAGCATGTTCTCTGTAAAGTTACAGAATTTACATCTTCCAAGCATTTTATAAAGGGCTGACAGCTATGAGGGACACCAGGAGAAGGGATTTTAAGGAGGTTACTCTCCTCCACCGCATGCAACTATGTTATAAACTGCTATTGATATGCTGATTTAGCCACACCTTACAATTACATTGGTTTTCAGGCCCTATGATTCCTACAGGATAGTCTTGCAGAATTTAATCATTTGATGACCAAGGTTATTTTCATTTATATTTTATCATTACATTATATAGGGTTTTTAAATTTTATATATGGTTGGTGTCCACAGTTTGGTCTGTGTGGCAACACCAGCCTGAAATGTAAATAATTTTTCAACCTCTACAAATTATTTCAATGCCTTCTCCCTATGTATCTGAATTGATTTTATAGACATTAATAAAATAGGTTTAGAATATTTCTGAAGGGCACAATAAAACAGTATCTGCCAGTATAATCCCTAAGTGACTCTTTACTGAGACACAAATGGAGGCAGAAGAAATTTTCATTGCCCAGAGCCAAAGCAAGGGCTGGTTTCAGAATCCAGGTGCTCCAATACATTTCTGAATATATATGTACTCCCCAGCAGCTTGGTGAAATATACTTGCACAGCTTAAAACATACTTACAGAGCTTAAAATATTCCACTTCCTGTTTTCACAAAACCCTGTTTCATTTAAAGTTTGTCTCAGAGATCACTGTTGAAAGATGTCAGCTTAAATTTTTTTTTCTTTTATGCCTGAAGTGGGCATAATTCACATGCAGACTCATTTTATGGCTCTTTCCTAATGCCAGAAAAACACTTTAAAATAACTGAGGATTGAGCCCTATAACTTTATAATTGACCTAATAGACTCCTGACATCATATCAACAGAATTAGTAGCATTACACTGGGGAAGAATCTGTCCAAGAATGTGCACGCAGACAAGAACGATTCGTAAAGGGCAAAAGAAAACAAACCCTGACACAATGCTCACAACCACAAACAGGTCAGATCCTCAGAGGATACAACTAGGAATAAATTGGTTGCAACAGCTACAGGAATAAATTCTTCCTGTAGTATGAACAGAAAAGAAGGTACGAACTTTTTTTTATTACTGACCCATTTCTTCCCTTTTTTGAAGCTGAAGAATGCCTCTTTTTTCTTTTTTTTTTTTTTTAATTATCATTTTAGCAGGGCTCTATGTACTTTTTCTTGCATTTGACAGAAGTAAATTAAAATATCCCAACCAATTCTAATTAGAAGAATCTTTGGATCTTTATGGACATCAATCACTTAAAATAGAAATTTAAAAGTTCAACACAACCTAAAATTTCACTGTTCTTCCGCACTTGCTGCTGTTACACAGAGATTGACCTGACACTTGCATTAAGGTCAGGAGAGGAAAGGGAAAAAGCTTTCATTGTATACATCCAGAAGTTGGAGGGAGGGGTAGAAGAGAGAGGGGGAGAGAGGCAGAAACACTGTGCAGAAGCCAGGGATGTTCCAGAGCACACTGTGACAAGAAAATACTCAGTAAGAATTCCTCCAGCCAAAACCAGATCTTAAATAGATCCATTGTCTTCCAGCCTGAAGCCCTTAAAAAGGCTCAAAATTAAAGTCTGTGCTGTGGGCACCCAGTCGTTCTTTCCTTTCATCAGGATTTGCAGGTTTTAATACAATCTGTCGTCAGGAAAAACAGCAGAGCTGTGCAGTCCAGAGAGGTAACAAAAGCGAAAGGCAGGCAAGAGTTACATAACTGGCTTTTTACATAAATACTACACTGAGAGGTATTTTGCTTTTCAGAAAGGAAAAAAAAAAGATTAAAAAACAAAAAGCTCAAACTAACGTCAGAGAATTCAACCCAACTTCATTTACTCCTCCTCCCTCTTTCACTTTGCAACATGTATCGAATAGCTGAAGTGAGGTGTTTCTTTTTCTTGTTTCATTAGGACTAAACAAATAACCAATTCAGCCCTAAACACTTCATAACAGATTGTCTTGTATTACCTGAGAAGTGCACCACATCATGGAAGCTGGAAAAAAGTCTTATTTTCAAGCCTAAGCAAGCCTGCCTTGCTTATCTGCAGCACGGGGCAATTAGAAATGACCATGGATGTTAAACAAGCTCGCCTCTGTACAGTCTGAGAAAAGGGAAAAAAAACCCTGCAAGTCTCCCCATCTGTTATTTCCCTTTTTTTTTTTTTTTCTTTCTCTTTGGCTGTAGAAAAGCAAAATTATGCAAGAGCTTTTGAATGTAAAGCCTGTGTGTGCTTTTTCCCTTTTTGTCTCTGTGTACACGGTATGCGCTATTGCATAACCGAGCGCGGAGTGGGCGGCGAGCGTTTACTATTGATTTACACTACTCCTCACACTGAGGAGGGAGACACACACGCAAAGCAGTGCACAGAGGTGACACGGACCTGCTTTTAAGGCATGTGCCATGGAGAGAGGGAAGCAGAGCGTGTAAAAACAGAACGGTGCCTTTCTGAACTAAACGCAATTTTCCCAGCCTTTTCGTTTTCATGCCCTTTGGCAGAAGAGTGGATGCTTAACAAAACCCACAAACCCCTCTGTCCAAAAGCAAGGTTTCCCTCCCACACACCCATGCCCAGATCCTATTAGAAACCACAAAAACCTACCAATTAATGCCACTGTGACACTTCCTGTGCCAGGTATAAAGATGCCTAGCAAGCTCTTACTGACCATGAAGGTCCATTAAGGTTACAAAGAGAGTTCTTTTTTTTAAGTAATACTATACATGAACCTTTTACTAATTTCTTTAGGACCTACTTTAGGCTTGCAGGAGCACAGAAATCATAGACACTATGCACAGAATGCAATAGAAAGCCTTGGATTTTTTGAGATGATTGGGTGACATGGAAATATGAGAATTAGAGACCGGAAACAAGGGAAGTTCAACCTATTTTGTTCACTTACTAAGCCTGCCAAAATAGTCATGTTGTTCTCTCTTCTCCACACACCCAGAGTCACCAGTTTAGACAGACAGGCCTCTAGCTCATTAATGAGAATAACTGTGAGTCAGCAGGGGGAATTGTCTCATTCACACAGGTGGATGCCCATCACATTGCTGAATCCTTGCCTCCAAGGTGAGAGATAGCTGTGCAGATTTTGCCTGCTCCCACCTGACACTGGGTCCTGCAAAGCAAGGGAACACCACCAGGCAGGCACAGCCCTGGACTCCTGGGCAGCCATTTATTTATTGGGTGGGGGATTTCTCTAATAAGGTCAGGGGGATTCCAAAGCATGTTAACATACTTTAAAGGATGCTGAAAGACTGAAGACTGAAAGGAAGTTTATTACAAGCCACAGCAGACACCAAGCCTCGCACCAGAAATGAAACTGAGTGTGCTGATTAAGAAAAAAATATAAATCAAAAAATCAAGTATCAATTCTCTTAAAACTTCTTTTGCATTATCTTTACTGGAAGACACACTCTCCCCATACTACCTTTTTCAAATTGTGTTTAATGGACAACATGTTTTTTCTTCACAGATCTGACATCAGACATTTTTACGGGTCCTAAAATAGCACAGTGAGCAAACAAAAACTCCATGTTATAAGAAAGGCAAACCCTATTTTAAGGAAATTACACAGATATGCAACGTTTCTGACTATTCTGTTTATTTTTTTTTTCTTTTACTCAGGTCCACATGTACTAACATTAACTATGGTACTATCAGCCAGCATGCAGTCAGGATCTCTGTCAGGCTGTTAGGAAAAGAAAACATTCATTCACTGTCTTGCACATGCTTATTCATTTTGTTTGCACATAACTGGAATTGCATTGCAATTACCCAGAAATGTTTTACACAAAAAGTCACATGCAGCCTAACTTGTCTGATTTGTCTTAAAATGAAACTGACCCTTAAAGGAAAAGAATAAGGTCTTCATTAAATGGGACCTAGTCATGCAACCTGAACTAATACAGATGGGGTCAACTCAAAACATGCTCAGGCATATTTCCTTTGCTCACCAGGGGAATGCTGGGGGAAAGAAATGAGACCCAGAAGGCAAACTCTACTTCCCTGTCATGCAGCCACTAGAAACAATGCTCCACAAGCAAACTTTGAGTGATGCTATGCAAGGTGAGAGTTTCATGAAGGCTGAACCAGAGGACCAGCACATCAAACAATGAAAACCTGCACTCTTCTGACAAGACCGCATGCGAAAAAGAACATATTTTTCAGCACCATTTATGCTCTTAGTCTGGATGTTTAGTATATCCTCATCTTATGGGACGCAGCTTACAAGCACAAAATGCTCTACAGGATGTTACATAAAATAGATACAGAAAGAAACTAAAGAAATAACAGCTAAGGGAAGTCAAGCTCAGATACTGGTAAGGGCAGCTCCAACGCTGCTGTACTTGCTTTATCATTGTCCAGAGTACACCTATTTTTAAGCCCTTGCTAGCATGTCAGATTCTAAGCAACTAGCTGTGGACTCTACATATCAGGTTCAAACAGAACCTGAAAATTTTGTATCCTAAAAATATGAGGATACAAATAAGGGAGTTCAGATCTGGTATATTCTGTTCTTGAGGGCTATCAAGCTAAGCTGAATAAAGTTTCCATTATAACCCACTTGCCTTCAACCACTCAAAAATGTTGGAAACTTCACTACATAAATTTTCTCTTCCTAATGTGTACCTAATCTTAAATTTCACAAAAACTTGAATAAACAAAAGCTCATCTGTTTTGCACATACAGAATGAGAAAAAAACATCCAGAGATTTAAAACAAAGGGAAAAAAGAGAGGGCTTAAAGTATCAATAGAAAAAGCACAGAAAACAACAGAAAACACAAATGGACTCATAAAGTCAATACTTGCTAGATTTCTTTCAAAAAAAGCTTTCTACTCTGATGAAAATACTTAAGTTTTTTAAATTATGCACACTTACAGAACCCTACCAGACCTTTTATGAATACCACCTTGGATACACATTTAGGTCAGAAAATCCTTAAAGGAACCCCCATGTGTGTGCTAAAAAACCTTATATTTGTATCTAATTGTATATTACATTCTTTAATGTCTCTGATAGATGTTCTCCCTACAAGAGAATATAACTACAAAGTAACTTATTTTTCACTACGTTAGACAGCTGGTTTGGATAGATTTTTTTGGGGTTTGATTAGTGAAACACGTTAATAGCAGATGCCTTTTGCATGTATCAAAGATACTATACCTCTGTATTTGCAGAAAAACAATGTGACTTCTTATTAAAGACTATCATAAGGGAGAAACTAAGGTTATAAACAAGTTATTACTCTAGGATTTCATGATTTTGCATGTAAGCTTAATGTTTCTCAAAACAGATTCTGTCTTTTTAATGACTGTAGGAGGACATAAGCACAGTGCTAGGTTGCCATGGGCTTTTAATGGCAAATTGAATAATAAAAAAATATTAAAATCATAGAGAGAAAACCTAAATATACTAGGGATGCTTGCCAACTGTTCCTGCTAGTTAAAGAATCAATAAACCTTTGCAGACCTCGTGCAACATGACTTTACTTGCAACAAAAGTAATTCACAACAAGTATGCTTTTCTTGGCAATTTACCTTTACTTTTCTCCTACCGACTTCTCTTTCACATGAACCTTTTGGACTCCACTGTTTTGGAATGACCATGACACAGCAGAAGTTGCTAAAGTTTCCCCACCCCTCAGCTAACCTATTAAACATGTGTAATGCTTGTTATTTCCTAATGGTTCCTACAGACTGATACATTTCCAAGACGGTTTCAGTCAAAATGAATGGCAGTGAAATTGGCAAAGACTCAGAAAGCAAAGTCCAAGGAGACTAGCAAAGAACTCAGGAAAAATGGTCTCTGGATAGTTTTGCCATGTCTGCCAGAACCAAAAGAATAGAAGTTATGTCAGTGTTTCCACAATAAACATCAGTTTTCAAGATTATAACTCAGCTGCAAAGATCTGATCCAGACTGAAATCAACACATGGGGTTTTAGATCAAGAGTAATTTTTTTCTTTAAACTTATATTTCCCCTGCTGCAAAAGCAATCTAATGTTATAATTTAATCTGGTAAGTAATTACTAATTTATCAGAATTAGGGAGAGGAAGCAGAAAAGAAAATTCAGAATTCACAGTTAATGCTTTCTGGGATTGCACAACTTTCCTTCCAGATATTCCCTATGAGATTTTGAAAATATCGTATTTCCAAAGTAATTGTTGGATCAGTATAATTCTCGTCCAACAAACTTTAATATCTGTTTTGCTCCCTAAAAGCAACATCTTGTTTTGGAGCAAGTGTGACTTTTATACTGTGCAGCAGACGTAGGAAAAGATGAGGAGGGATTCGGAAGAATTTAGAGGACAGGCCAATTAATTTTTGAAGCACTGTAATTTATCACATTAATTCACCTTACTCCTCTCAAACACCACTCCTAAAACACACAGGTTTCATCCTGAGGGAGCCTGAATAACTCAAGGATATTCAGACAACGGGTAGATCACACACCTGAGGCATCCCTGAAGTGAAGTGTGAGGTGTGAGAGCTGTGCCCAGAGGCTGGAGCTGCTCCTGCCAAAGCCACCACGAGCTGCAGCACCTGAACCAAGGCTGCAGCTCCTTGTTTCATAGAGCTTTATTAAGAGGAAGTGCCAACACCTCCTATATCAGTTAGGCATTTCCACAGCTTCTCATTGTTCATGTACACGTCTTCAACCTCCTCTTTGATTCAAGTATATCAATGGATACAGTAAAAACAGGCACCTTCACAGGACACTTCATGTAGCTCGAAAATCAAATTTTCAGGAAGCACCTAAGTGATAGGAAACTGTGGTGTAAACTGAGTATGTTAAAATATATCTGCAAGAGTTTATTTTCAGGTATCAAAATAAGAAAGCTGAGTAGAAAATGGCTTGCACCAAACCAAGTAATTCGTTCAGGAGCAAAACCCAGATATTCTAAGCTGCCTTTTTATTTTTATCTGCAGAGAAAAATTATTTTAGACTAGATACTTTAGGAAAACCTGCATTACATGAGCTGAATACCACAGTAAGGCTTTCACCGCTTGACATTTTAATTTTCTGTCTTTGGTTCTGTTTTGTCATACTAAGTATGGCTGGTCCGAATACGAATATTCACATGCTGGTGTGTTTGCCTTTCTTCTGCTTTGCTGCAAGTTCCTCAGAATACTGAAACTTGACAGTACTCATCAGCTAATGGCATATTTTGAACACAAATAAATCAAAAACAAGTGAAGTGTTTGTAACACAACACAAGTTATCGTCAGTAGTATTTCCTACTGTTATCCCTTCATTTTTACTCAGGACTATCAGAGCACTCTGTACAAAAAGATAAACTCTTTTGAACATCCTGCCCTGTGAGTAGTTCCAGTGGAATCACACCACCAATTAACCAAACAAGTTATTATTCAATTAACCAATTCTGTGACATATTTACTAATAATTCTACTCACAAATGGGAAAATGAGTTCATAGATTCTCATTTGTGCAAGATCTCACTCTAAGCAAGTGGTCAAGCTGGAGACAGAATGCCAAAATGTCAGCTGCCAGCCTCTTGCTGTAAACTCCTCAATACTACCTGTATTATACAAAGAAAAATAAAACACAGCATTGACAAGTTTCGGGCATTTTCCAGCAACCTTGATTTATCTGAAGAGCCTCATCAAAGAGCTATAGAATAAGAAATAAATTGACTTTTCATCCTACTCTGAATAGCGGTAAAGTTTTCATTATGTCTAGTAAGGTTAAGACTTCTCTGATTTTAACTACCTATATTACAGCTATGGATTAGCCAAAGAGAGAGAAAGATGAGTGTTAAAACAGGCATCAGAGATTTACAAACAGAAGTCTAAGACACACATATATGTGCACACACTCAACATTATTTCTGAAAGTTAATTTTGCACTTAAATGCTTTCCTCAATACTCTACCACCCAAGTTCATCTGGAGAGACTGCAGGACCTGAAGCGAAGAAGATTTGTTGTACAGCAGAAGCAGAAAGTTGACAAGCACAGTGCACGAGGCTTATTGCAATGTAGAAACTAGAGGCAGCACTTTTTCAGACTGTGGGTCAGGATTTTTATTTTATATACTTATTTTAAGGTAAAATTACAAATGCTACGCTTTGACTTCAGAAGAAATTACACAATGACTTGTATTAAGCAAATTATTAGATGTAGTAAATCTTCTGTCACAATTGCTGCTCATATTGGAAAGAAGTTTTCTTACCTTTTTACTTTGTTTGCTGAGAGCCAGCAGTGTCATCCCCTTAGTCAGTGTCAGCCACTCATTTATTACACAGAAGGCAAGTAATAGCGAAACTGGGCTGATCTGCCTGCTTTCACTCTATATAGTGTCTATATTTATAGGCTTTTGCTTCTATCTGAATCTATATTTATCTGCTTTATCTGCCTACAGTGCATCTGCTTCTCGTACACACAGACATATATACATTCACATGTGTGCATGCACACAAATACACAGACACACATAAACACACACACGGGCATACCCAGAATATGGGTGCTTACAGCAGGCTTCTGCTCCGCAGCAACATTTGTATAAATATAAACATATGCAGTGTACACAATATAAACCAAGGCATGCACAAAGAAAATCATCAGCTATTGCATGAATATGCCTTGCTGGCTTTGGGAAGGTTTATTATTCAGCAGGCTGCCTAGTCAAGAGGATTGTATACAATTAGTTTCCTTTACATTACTCTGCTGTTGTAGCTTTGCAAGCAGTAGCAATTTATGCTGTTATTTTGCTGGGAGTTTTTTTTCCATGTAAGCATAGTTGGCACAGTTGTGAAATCACTGACATCCTGTCAGGAGATGGATTCCCTGTTGGTACCACTAACAGTTTCCCTCAGGCTAGTCATTAAAAGGCAAGAGTTAGGCCACCCTATGCCAGTTCAGGAGAGCATTCCCTAGAGGGAAGGAAGAAGGTAAAAACTCAGATCCAGGTCAATCTGGCAATTTTGGGGCCAAACATTCCTTAGGCCTTAAAAATAAACATCATTTTCCCAAATTAACAGAGAATAAATGGAGGTATTCATCTTCACATGAGGAGAAACCATCATGCCACACTTCACTGTATCACCAGATGGAGTTGCAGGTATTCTGTCCTATTACTCAGACTGGAGCTGTAGCTCACCTCAACCTTTTTGGTTGCTGGGGAGGCTTCTGTTAAGACAATGAGAGCTGCCAGGGGAGATGATGAAAGTGGAGTATGTGACAGTAAAGATCTCTGTGTTACCATAATGTGATAAAGCTTCCATCAGGCCAGCTACCTAAACAGATCATAGCACGTTTCTGCTGGACAACCTTACTTCAGTTAATTCACATCCTACCATCTCCAAAGAGGAGGAGGAGTTTCCACAATAGAAGAGCAAAGCCAGGCAAGAAGTCACTGGGGATTTCTTTCTGTCCCCCTCATTGCAGAAGCTGCATTTTGCCCCCCCAGTTGTTCATAAGGCAGTGAAAATGAAGTGCTGATTTAATATATGACCTCTGGACTCTTCTGAAAGGGGCAGGGATCAGCCAAAATGACTGGGTATATAGGCTGAAGAAATAAGATATAAAGAACCCTCTGGGTATCAAGGGCCGCTGAAGAAGACAATCTTACCCATAATCCTTTCTAAATCCTGCAAAACTTTAAATAGGGTCAAACAACACATCCTGGCATTTTACAGGAGTAAAAACTGTACTTAATTCTAAAAATCCAGTCTCCTCTGAAAACCAGGTAATAAGTACATTAACTAGTAACTTAATGAATAAACAAATTATCATTAGGATGTGTTTAAAAACCCCAAACAGGTTCTGAAACTCAAAATCGGGGAAAAAAACCCAACCCCTTAAGAAGACTTTTTATGTCAAGATCATGTTTGATAACTAAACCAGAAATTCTACTACAAAGACTTTTGGATAATTCTTTCATTCACTTGATCACACTGAAGAACAGCTCCTGAAGTAATTTTATGCTTATCCGGTATTAAATGGTCCATTTGAAAGGGTTTTCAGAAAATCTACGGACAAGATGGTATTTAAATATAATATATATACTTTTCACACAGATTTTCTATCTTCATTTAATTTCTTTTAGTTTTAATATTCCCATTTCTCAATCATTACACTGAACTGCAGCTACTGAACAAAACTCTGTTCATGCTTTCCTCAGGGTTAAAGTTATCCTTACCCCAATGGCTGACACAGTGGTCTCAAAATTTTAAAAAAATGTAATTCCATCATCTTAACTTACTAGTTTTTTAACTGCCCTAGAGTTTTAACTGCCCAGCTCAACTTACTTAGTAACAGGGGACCCACTCTACTTGAATAGTTTTGCTGTTTTGCCATCTACAAATAAAATACCAATTTGAAAGAAAAGAGAAAGGATTTTTGGTTAGCTCCCGCAATTACCTAAGCACCATCAGTCTGGTAGGATCTGTTATGAAAATACTAAATACTGCTAAAAATGACAGTTTGTGATTACTGTAATGACTCTACATTTATGATATCTTTAGCAGTGACCATTTAGCAACTAGTCCATTAATTTTTTTCTCAGCAGGGTATTTTATAGTTTTAGTGTGTTTAAGAGCATTTCTAAATTGGAAAACATTATTTAATTATTCACGTGGAGGCAGATTGATTACAGAATATGGTTTTTCTTTGAGGGTGCCCTACAATGTACCTTTATACATATAAGAAAGTATTCAAGCACTTCTTTGATGCACAAATGTACAAACTCCTACCTCATTTGTTCAGTATTCTTTGAAATTTTGTAGGTAGAACATAAAAGGAACCCGTTTAATGCAAACTCTCTCTTATGACAAAGAGAGTGAATATTACTGGAGTTCAAGAAATGTACCCTTCTCTCTGTATATATACTGATATATATAATATATATATATATTGCACTGAAAAATATAGGCTGGGACAAATGTCTAATACATCTTACATTGTTTAAATGACATCTGACATACGTTTATCCCTTCTTAGGAATCCTTCTATTAGAGTTGCTAACTGATAGCTAGGATCTTAAACACACTATCTTATTAAGTGGAGCAGCTTTAATGCTATGTTAAAATTGAAATTAAACCAACACTTTATTTCCAAATAAATTAAAATATACAAATTTAAGCCCTGTCCTTCATTTCCCTCAAAAAAGGACTTTCGTAATTTTATACTGATGCAACTCTATGGGTTTATAACTCAGTATTACATTAGTATAACCATATACATGCATGAAGTTGATCTGGTTTAATTACTTTAGTAAAAATATGAATCCTTTCAAATAGAGCAATTATATTAGTTAAAATCTATGCACATATTGGGCCTTAGTAGATGTCTGAGACCTTCTAAGACAAAATGGTAAAGACCAGCTGTCCATTCCAATGTTCACATTCCTGAATAATCTTATAAAAGCTGAAACTGCCCAAAATATGTCAGTTTAAAAGTAAATAAATTACACGGGCCATGCACTAATGTGTTGAATCAGAATTTCAACGACCAACAATAAGCATTTATATATTAGAAGAAAATATTTTTCCAATTTATCAACAGACAAACAGTAATGAGAAATTACAACAGAGAATTCTTTCAGTGGGACAAATTTGAAGAACGTTATGGACACTGTAAACCAACCTAGTCTGTTTAGCAGCTCTGCACAAAAGGGGCTGAAACCTCATCAGGAAGGACTGATCAATGCTGCTTTCTAACAAACAAAGTCTTAAGCCTCAGACACACAGGTGCAATTTGGCACCCTCATCATCTCTTAATGCAGTAGAAGCTTTCACGTGGCCAGCAACACTTAAAGATGGAAACAGGGTAGGTGCTCCTGGTTCTTTTTAACTCTTAAATACTCTGTGGTTCTCTGAACATAGAAAGCAGTCTTATTTTTCCTTAGAAGCCAGCAGAAAAAAATTCTTGAGAAACAGAGGAAAACAAAAAGAAAAGAAAAAAATTGTTTAACTCTGTATATAGTCTTGACCAAAATAATGAATTACCTCAACAAATGCTGACAAAAACTTAAGGAACTGACTATTTTAATCTTACCACTGTTAACTTAAATTGGTCATCCCAACTTTCTTGCAGAACTGTTGCAAATTATTTGTGTCCTAACACAATGGAAGAAAAGCATCCTACTCCCTGCTGAAAGCACTAAAAGCTATTGAGTAAGATTTTTGTAGATGATTATCTCAGAAAGTTTTCATGAAGGTTTAGGGGGAACCAAAGCAAATACCTCGTGTGAGGCAGTAAAGAAGACGTCGTTTTCCCATGGAAGGATGGGCACAAGAGGAAATGTATGAAATTCTATTTAAACATGAAAAAAAATGGTCTCGAGGGTACTCAAACACTGGAATTGCTACTCAGAGAGGCTGTGGAATCTCCATCCTTGGAGATACTCAAAAACTAACTTGACATGGCACTCAGCAATGTGCTCCAGGTGAAGCTGCTTTGAGCTGAAGCATTAGACTACTTTTAGTGGTTCTGTGAAATCCTTGCAGATAGGAATTTAGAAAATGCAGCAAAACAAATTAAAATATTTTCCTATGTATGGCTTTATTTGACTTGGTCCTGCTGAGAAATATGAAGCTTGACTTCAGGCTGTGCAGGTTAACAGAGCAGATGGTAGAAGTATCAGTATGTTTTTATAATACCTTCAGTAGCAGCAAAGGCACATCCTTCACCACGAATTTTGTTTGTGACAGCTGCTGGAGACTGATAGAGACTCAGGTCACTATCATCTACGCCCTATCAGATCTCCCTATCTCTGAATGACACCTTGCTTTAGAGATCAGATGTTCATTCTGTGTCTCCACAAAGCCTAAAGACTCTTTGATCCATCTGGTGTAAATATGTCCAGGAAGAAAGTAACAATTCTCCATACACATTCAACCAGATGCATTTTTCTAGGCTAATAGATACTTCTGCAAATCCAACCTGTGAATGAACAGACCTGACTCAACTGATTTACATCATTAAAACTAATATGCAAGTTCTCAGCTATGCCAAATTCAGTTTCCAAAAAGTATAATGATACTATAAATACTATATGATATAAATAAATATATATAATGATATATTTATATATAACTACATATAAATATATATATAAATAATGATTTACAAACCAAGATGAAACAGTGATACAATTCCTAGAAGTCTTAAAAGTATTTCCATTAGTTCTTTTTATTTACAACTAAGAACTAGAGACGAGCAATTGCAGCACAAAAAGAGATCAAGCAGTAACCATTCAATTGAAGTTTCAAAGTCAGAAAGATAGGCAAATACCAACCACCATGACCAGAAAACCTGAATCTGGAGAGCCACAATTTGATGTATATAGAGCTACCCATATTCTTAAGAATAAAAACCAGTCAAAAATGCCAAAGCAATGAAAAGAAATTTAGCAAAAGCCAGTTTCCTCTCTTACTCTTGACCCACAGTGCTCTCATCTCCTCTCATATACAGGGAAAAGTAATAAATGGTAAATATAATAACACAGTCAGAATCCTTTGGCCATTCTACCAGTCTAAAAGATTTAATTATAAAAGACAGTGTTCTGAGGCATATCAATCTTTAAAAGCTTTTACTAGAGCACAACCCTACTGAATTTTCAGCTGCTCAGGATTAAAATTAATTTACCTTCTTATGATTTCTGTAAGTATCTACAAGTGAGAATTTTTTCAGATGTGATTGCTAAAAGATGTGATAACGCTCTACAACAACCGATTAGAAGAAATGCTTGGACAGCAGTGTAAGTTAAAAAGAGTTTTTATCATTATTGTCCAATTCTATTTTAGGAAGAATTTGCATTTGGACTGTCCATCTTTTACTCTCCACTCAGAACATACAGATTTCTTACGTAGCCAGTAGGCCATACTTTCAAGAATGCTGCTTCTGAAGGTTTAGAAAATTATTAAAAAAGGCTTCAATAAATGCTTATTAGCTGTTATAAAGGATTGAGTGGAAGAAGCCAACTGATGTTTATAATAACCTACAGATAGATCTGTGATGTGCTTACAAAACGTGTAATACTTACTATCCATCTCAAAAATGTTCTTAGAATGCTGATAGATCAACTATAAACTTCTATGCATTGTTTATAAAGTGTGTCATCAATATAACTGTAGCTGGATAAACAATGCAAGAAAAAACTTGCAAGGGGGCTATTTACTGTAGCTGTAAACACACAGAATACTTCATTGTGCAAAGACTTGACTAACAGTCATCTGCTTTCAAAAGGATTAATCCTTCTCATCTCTCTGCTGGTGATCCAAATCTTATCTTCCCCTCCTGCATAATACCTGCAGGTACCTCAAACATCCAGGAAAACTGAGCAAATTGTACCCAAAGAGACATACGTGCCTGAAACTCCCAGAGTATCAGTAGGGAGTATGGCTTCAGATTTTCAAAACTTTGGAGAAAGTTCCACCCTAAGGAACACCAGGGAGTATATATGTAGGGGGAATATGTGAATCTCCTTAAGGAACTTAACCAGTGAATGGATTAATACTATGAACACAGGCAGGTGTTATCTATGTAACAATTTTTCCCCTTTACCCCTGTGTAACCATAAATTATGCATTCTGCTGTTAAATCAGTAAAAATCCTTTCATATCAGTCAAATGACCTCACATCTCATTGAAAGCAGAACCTGTCCTGAATGTCACATCAGTGAGAACACAACAAAACCGAATTCTCTTTTGTGAAGCCAGTGCAGAATTTCATGGCATATTAATGAATCTTTTCTGAGTGTGGTAAGGCTTTCACTCATTGACACATGCTAAATAGCACAGACAACTATCAGTCCTTGCTGTCTTTTTTTCAAAGAAGTTTCCTGCTGACAAAAAAGGCCCATCCAGGAAGTTACACACTGCCAGGAAGTTCACAGGAGGGAAATATACTGTGTATTACTTCTCGAAAAAATATAAAAAAATGAGGGTAGGACTGCTAAAAATGAGATTTCACCAACATTGGCACTAGAGCTTAATCTTCAGAAATGCCATTCCTCATTCATATTTCTGCAGAATCATAGCTGTGCTTTAACAGTAATATCATATCTTGACTGTTTTCAGTAGAAAGTATCAAGAGTATCACGCTCCAAGTATTCTATGTTTGCAGTTCTACGAACAGAACAAGATTGTCCATTTTTCATTCCTTATCCCCTAATTCTATTATTTTAGGCAGTCATGTGAACTATAATGTCTGAAATTCAAGCCCAACTTCCTATCTACCACCACTGACTGAAGGAGTGTGCTTCCACAGGTTTTCCCAGAAGCACAACTACAAAAGGGTGCCATGGTTACGCTCAAGAAAATGCCGACAACGTACTGGTTTGGGAAACATTGTCAGGTGAACACATCGCTCCACGTCAGCCCTGATCGTGTCACAGTAGCACATCAGAAACACATTAGAGTTCTGATGGGAGGGTAATGAATACAGGACCATATTACACTGAGTACAGGAAAAATCTAAGGGCATCGTAGAAAATCTGGAGAGTGTGATTATATAGGCTCGGGGGGATATCAGCAATTATGGAGAGGACATTGCCAGCCACAACTGAAAAGCAAAGAACAAAGCCAACAATATGGTATTAATCACATGCTCTGTCCGTGTATGATGCCAAACTATTCAAAGCACAGAATGTTCTTTATTCACCTCACTTTAAATTGCTTGAATGAACCTAGCACTTATGAAAATGAGAGATTAAAAACATTGATATCAACCAGCCTTTGGGCCAAATCTTACTTATCTTATTGATGCAAGTAGTTCCACTGATTTTAATGGATGTAATTACTATTGACTTCAACGGAGCTGCTCACAGAGTCAGGAGAGCAGGATGTGGCTCATTGCATAACCAAGCTTCCCTGACCACCATGAATGGAGCCAAATCATCATTTCTGATGCAATGTCCTCACTTTTCTGGTAATGGATCTCTTGAGCAGAAACAACTGTACACACCAAATTCTGTGACACTTTGTTATGTGAGCACAGCACCAACTTGACTGAAATGAACCATTTTACTTTCTTCTTCAGAACCAATAGATAGGGCTCCCTGACACCTACAACTTCATAGCATGGTTTTATTGTTAATTTCTCTGATTTCTTATGAATGAAACATCTGTGTGGGGCTGGAATGACACTTCTGCAAGGACTGCCTATTCTCTGATGTATATTGTGTATTTGAAAAGGATAATACAAACCAAACTGATTTACAGTCAGCCTCCTGGGCACAGGAATAGATTGCTTCCAGTAGCAGGTCTCTAGCAGTGGATAGCCCTTCTGAAGGAGATCAGACTTTTCCCATTCTCCCTTGTTTTCAGATTTAAATGCAGAGTCTCATTTATGACCACACCAATTTTCTTCTGCAGTATCCCTTAGAACCATGGCAGAACAGAGGAGATTTGGGGGACAAAAAGATAGACTGCAAAAAACAACATGACTGAGAGAAATAGAACGGGATCACAGTCTGATCTTAGGAGTGACGCTAAGGATGCCATCTTTTGGAGGCTCATTCCTCCTTCTTCAGTCATACTGCTTCAATGCCAGAGGTGGGAACTATTAAATGTGTGAGCTAGCACGACAAACATGCAAAACTCAGGAAGGCAGAAGCCTGGGACTCTCTTTTCAAGGACTTGAAAAGGCAGCAAACCAGTGTTTTATGGCAGTTAAATCCACTGCAATATACAGTTAGCCAAGAATGTCTGTGTTCAATCCCAGCTTTCCACAATCCACTTCCTACAGCATATTCTGAATGGCTATTTATGGTAGGCACCAATTCTAGTGTCTTTCTTATTTCATTGTAAAATTTAAGTTATCTCCATTAATCTTGAATTCCTTTGTGGGCAGCTGAGGTAAGAACCACTCTGAAGATGTTCTGCTGCACTAGTTCTTACTCATCATGGTGAGAGGTTATTCATTGCCCTCTGAAATTCCTCACTGGCTCCTGAATGTAGTTACAGATTCAAAGATGACACAGATCTATATATTTAAGGACACAGAGTCCAGATACTTTAGGGAAAAAAAAGTGATCTTTTCTTGCAGAGCAAAGTTCTGCATGTAGGACATTATGAAATTCTTCCTTTATAGAAATAATACAACCAGGCTTAGGTCCTATTACGTGCACACTTTTTAAACGATTATTATCTCAAGCACACAGAATAATGGTTAATATTTCAGATTTTAAAATACAGTGGAGCCTCAATTATCCAAATTCAGTGAACCCAGACAAGGTTCTGCCCCTTGTCATTTATTAATTAAATGGTAAATTGCTTCTATTACTAATTATTTCCACAGATCCATGGGCATGCAGGGCATTCTGGTTACTGGTAAACGTGATTATCAAGCCCTATTCAGTGTTCTTCCCATGTTCTTTAGATAATTGAGATTCTGATGTACTCTGAAACCCACTTGAAATATTTTTTACAGTGTATCACTGGGAGGGCTTCCAAGTCTTGTAGGTCCTCCGGGGTAGAGGCATCCCCAAGATTGTGGGAGGCAGGAATCTTGACAAGCCAAAAGACAGGGAAATGTGTCAGCCAATATGTAACATAAAAGCAAAACTACTTTGTGAGCTCAATCTGACAAGTTTCTAATCCCAGAAGTGTATTAGTTTGAATGAGTGACTGGCTGAATAGGATGCTAGCAACTCAGATACTACATTAAACTTGCTCTTTTTGGAGGCCAGTCTTTATTTAAGAGAAGTTTAGCTTAAGAATCCTTTAAATATGTGGGATCCTACAAAGGATAGATGCTCCTAACTAGAGAAGGTGGAGCAGATTAAAAAATGCTGTCTGAGAGATATTGAGGATAGAGGTACAGAACTGTACAAAGACCAGAAAAATGCAACAACTATGGGTAAAACCATGAGAACTCTGCATCAAAAGAACATAAGTTGAGAAAAATCAGATACCAAATATAGCAAAGAACTGCCTCAACAGTCAAAATAAGTATCAGCAGCTGTAGAAGATGTACATTGCAATACTAGGGTGCACTTCATAATCATCAGAGCAGGATACAGAGATGAGGGATTGTTGCTGTAAATTAAAGTATATTAAATAAAAGGAATAAGTAAAAATTAAAAAGTAACAAAAATCTCCGTGGGTTTTAATTCCATGCCTAAAAAGAAAGAGAATGGTGCTAGAATCATACCATGGACCATCCTACTAATGATGGTCCATGGTATGACACTGCTGATAGTGACTATGAAAAGCAAAATGAAAGACTTCAGAGGCAGAAAACCTAAGGAAGAAGGAGCAACTTTGTTTTAGTGCTAAGATAACTAAACCTACTTTAATATGTGCATATTAAAGAACCACTTCGTAATAATGAACATAACAGAAGTAAAGTCAGTTCTCTATAGGACTAAAAAAATAACAACAAATAATCCACTACAGCAATATACAATTTCGGGAAGAAAATCCTATTTAAAATAAGGAACAGAGAAAAAAAAAGGAAATTAAAAGGAAGCAGCTAAGGGTAAAGTGTTTTAAGATGCTACTGTTAGAAGATATGTTATCAGAAGATATGTTATGTCTCTTACAAGTAACAGGAAAGCCTTTCCTTAGAATAGCTGTAATAATCCTGACCCCCAGTTGTCTGCCTCAATCATTTTGAGGAACATCTCAGCAGTTTGTCTGGCAGACACAGCAAATTACAGCCTGAGGTACTAAAGAGATCCCTAAACAGTTCTGACTTACCTGAATATGCTGGGTGGTAAACTGTCATAATTCGGTTGCCACTTTAGATGGAAAATCCTTTGCAAGAGGGCAAAAATCTCCAGGAGAGATGCATAATATGGTTTTTTAAAATGCAAGAACCTTGAAAGTTGTCCTGCAGTAATTCATTTCTACTTAGAACTCACAAAACAAATGTATAGCCACATATGAAAACAAGAAAATAATAGGATTTTTAAAGCAAGCCAAGTGAAGGGATTTACTAGAAGTAAAAATACACCATTCAAAAAGAGGAAGTTATTTTGCAACACAGAAAGCAGAAAAAAGTGTATATTTTGTTGATTTTTTTTAAAAGAAAATGTTGACTAAGGCAGGCCCATGAAAATCTTGAGGAACAACTGTTTAAAGCCATAAATAACCTTTCTGGACACCTTACATAAAATCTGTTTCTGCCAACAGATGAGGTGCAAAAGGGGTGTTCAAAGCACAAAAATCCCAAATAAATTCCTTGCAGTTGTGTTCACTACAGAGTAGTTTTAAAAGGTTTACAAGTTAAATCCCTTCTCTGGCAGGTTAAATCTGAGAAAATGTGCGATGGAAAGAATAAATGGTTCCCATCTAACAGTTATAAAAGAAACTGTTATAAAGAAACTCAGTCATGAAAGAGCTTAACTAATAACTCTTGCACAACAAAAGAACAGAAAGTGATTTAATGGCAACAGTAAAAAAGGGCTTTAGGAAGATCCACATAGATCACTTGGTCTATAGTCTATGCCACAGAAACTGGTAGAAATTATAATAAATAATAACAGACACTTGAGTAGATAAAACAGGGAATATACAACATGAATTTTTGCAGACGAAAATTCTGATTCACAAATCCAGAGAGTTCTCAGAAGGAGGCAATGGGCATATGCTGCTGAAAATTAAAAAATATTAAAACCCTCACCAAAGTAATTTTCTAAAAGAAAGTTACCATAACATAGGAGAAAAAAAATACTAAATATTCATACAACAAAATAGGATTCAATTTAGCTATTGCTACACTGGAAAGACAGCATGGAATCCTTGTGGATATACCTATGAAAGAACCAGCTCAATATTCAGAATTGATGATAAAGGAGGAGAAAAACCCTTACAAAAACCCCTTGGGAATTACTAAGAAAGAGCTAGAAAATAAAACTAAAATAATAATGACCTCCTTCTAATAAAATCCATCGTAGACTTGCATACTGAACACTCTATGTGGGTTTCAACTCTCAAGACAAAAGAGGAAATAAGCAGCTAGAAAGATGCAGAAAAGGGCACAAAGATGTTCAAAGCACAAAACAACTTCTGTGCAAGGACAGATTAAAAAGAGTTGGGTTCTTTGCCCTGGAAAATAAATGATTGAGAGAAATATAAAGGAGCTTGATAAAATCATAACAAACAAGGACAAGGTGAACTGTTAATAATTGCTCCCTATTTCTCATTACATATTTCTAGAAAGCATCCAAAGAAGTTATCAAGCACCAGGTTTAAAGCAAACAAAAGGAAGTATGTTTTCACACAGTCTGTAATTAAATTGTGGAATTCATCGGCACAGGATGCTTTCAATGCCAAAAGGAAAAATGGTTTCAAAAAGCAACCAGACAAAATCAAAAAATACAGCTTAGGCTTTAACAGCCCTTTCCATCAGGGCTATTAAACACAATGATGCAAAAGCAGAAAACACTATGCCACACTAAGAAATGCACATTTCTGAAGAGCAGAAGGAACCAATCTGACGTGTATCAGACAGCAGCTAAGCTTCAACATGGCTAACACATAGATCACAGAGATTCCAGCTTCAAAATGAATTTATGGAGCACATGGATTATGGCTGCAACTGATGATTTACTATTGCACTGCCAACATACTGGATGTTGATTAATATCCTTCCCCAGGTACAGCCACAGTTAAAGTGTATGTTAGGGACAAAATGTTAAGAGTGAAACAAAGAAATGTTTGCAGAACAAGATATTCTTCTGGGAGACTTGTGATATAGAGATACAACATATTTTCCTAACTGGATGAGATTCCAATAGGTGATATTCGTTTCTGAGGCGAAAACCACCAAACTTATGAAATCACCAGTGATGATACCCCCTTTGGTTCTAATGGCTGTTCAGCATTCACACTACCGAGTGATTTCTGTGGGAGCTGCACTTAGTCTATTGGGCATGTTATGCTCAAAAATGCCTTTTAAAACCAAGCAAAAACATTCAGGTCACAGAGGAAAGCACGCAAAAGTATGAAAATATCAAAATGAAGTCTGTCACAACAGCTGTAGTGTTACAATACAATCTTCCATGTTATGATTGTATATTTTGTGTTCTGTATAATGGATAGCATCCAGGGAATGAGACTAATTCAAATACTTTTTTTTTATCCTCTCTGTTCAGTGTGTGGCCCCAAGCCTTGTTTACTGAGTGGCATCCAAGTCTTGCATGAAATAAGATGGGGTTTTGTTTCTGGATTTTCTGTGGTACTCATCAATATAGCATCTGAATATCTCAACAATCTTGCTGAATTAATCCTCACAATGTACCCTCAGATGTCTGGAATTATTTTAATTCCTCATTGATGAAAATTATGAGAGAAATTATGTGAATTTTTTTGTGGCCACACAGGGAGCCTAAATCAAAGACAGGAAGGAAATTTAGATCTATTCATTCTAAGGGGTGCTGAGCATCTCCTGAACTTATCTTACAGAAGGAGCACTCCGAGAATTCTTCTCTTCCATCAGATCTGCAGCTCATCTGTACCACAAACCTCTCCAGTGGAGGTGGGATACCATGGACAGGGACCTCCTTCCTACCACAGCATCTCTCTAATCCTGTGAATTATGAAAAGTGTCTCAAAGGATACATTGCTGCAAGATTTGCAAAGCCCTTAGAGGCATTCAGATCATTGGTACAATGAAGAGCAAAGTTATGACATTCTGTTGTTACAATCTTATGCAGAAATTTCTCCTTCTGATTATTGCCAGCATGAGATATTTAAAATTATATTTTTCTAAAAAGTTTTAAGCAGGGGCAGTGGTATGGATGTAAGAAATCAACTACTGACACAGGACTGTTTCTGTAATGTTAAAGATTGCAATTTATAGTTGTGTTGTAGTTTGTAACTAGGAATGACACTTTATGATACACTCTTTATATACTGCACTTGTGTTCTAAGTGCATGAAAACACATTAAAAAATAGCCTTATGTTCTGCTACCTTAAGGGTCTGTCTCACACCTACCACATCCAAGAAACTGAGAATAAAGCTCGGTGTCTGTTCCTCTATTGTGTTTCCTATTGTGCCTACATATTGCAGCATTTGTGGTCTGTAAGATCACACACTGTAGGAACAACTTTCAGTCCTCTGTGACAATAGGGTGAACTGAGGACAGACTGGCAATGTTTGGAGATGAATTTCCTGCCCTTTGTGGGTTTCAGTTAGACTCTTAGCATTATTTGAACTTTTGTGGTTTAATTTTCTTGTTGTTTTAATTCTAATGGCAGAAAACAGGAGACAAAACAACATCCCTCTGGAAGCAGTGAATCTCAGGATCTGAGGAGTAAATGCCCATGTTTTCTCCTTCTGGCATTTTAAGATACATCAGCAAACAGAGAAAGGACATAGTACATCTGCAGAATGGCAAAGGGACGTAGAGCTTCTTATTTTCTACTAACGATACCAAAAGCCCTAGGATCTGTTGATGTTTAATGGTCTTCTGAAGTAATTTCTTCCCATTAGCATATAATCACAACCACAGGCTCAGAAACTGCCCATCACCATGGGGCAGAAGGTTGTCGCATGGAATCTGCCCTTTTCTCTTTACACATTTGAAAATAACTCCATTGTAAAAACAAATAAGCCACTAAAACAAATAACAAATTACTCTTCTGAGAGGAAGAACTGCTTGTTATGGGATAACAGTCACTAACTACTGCCAGGAGTTTTCTCAAATTCCAGGGAACATCATCATGACAGAGTTTTATTTAGGCCCACCTTGACGAACATATGTAGAAAGGAACATTTCTGATTCTTCATTTCCTCACTCTCTCGGGTGTCACAGCTTCCTAGCCTTTGCTTCTGTTTATAGTCATCTCTCAACATGTATTTCAGGAAAAGAAAAATCTAAATAAAGATCATAGCCTGTTCCATTATGTGCCCTTCCTCTTCTTCTTCTCTTCTTTTCTCGCATTTGTGCAGTGTTGTGGCACCTATTAACTACCCATGTTTTCAGAATGACATTATACAAGGTGCAGGATGTACCACTGTGCCCTAAAAATATCAACAACTGCATTAGTCTCACAATAATTAATGGCAGGCATTATGCAAATGACAACTTTTTCACTGCAAAATAATGACATTTCTTCATTTTGAGCAGAGTTATGCAAAACAATGAATTGGGGATGATAAATCACACAGGAGAATTAAGAAAGCCGTAACGTTCCTGCCCAGGCAGGCAGAAAGACGGACAGACCAACAATTTAGAACACATTGTTTGTTCTCAAGCTGCTATTGAGAAATAAATAAAAGCATAGCCAGTCGGTCATTAGAACATATGTATAATTTAGTTTCCCCCCTTCAGGCAACTGTGCATAAGGGAACGTTATATTCTAGCAATCGAATTATTACAAGTCACAAGCAAATTTTTTTTATTAACCTTAATAAGTCATTCACTCAGAGACTACAGTCATCAGGCAAATAAAATATATCACATGTCATTCTCTTACACATTAACTAATTTCTTATGCAAACATCACAATGTATAGCAATTACCACCGCTCAAGAAGGCCCCAAAGTCAGTTTCAATTTATTTTATTGCTTTTGTGCGTGGCCATTTCCTGTAGAGCTTTGCTCTCTATCCCCATGTTTTAGGTACAAAATGAATGCAAGTAACAAGAAACTACTTCTCTGAAATGTTGCTGCACTTTTTCCACTTTATTGTGAATACTGTTTGAAAAAGATGTCTGTAAGATCTTCTTGTGAGCTTCAAGAATCTTCACAAAGGTAAAAAGCCAACACCGACCAGAGCACCCTGCCTTCCCCATCCCTTTTCTCCACTGCATGCTTCCCACCTCCCCAAAGAGCAACCCCAGCCCAGTCCTCCCAGTGCCTCCTGCAGGGAGCCTGGCGCAGGACAGTCTGTGAGCTCCCCGGAGCCACCATTCCCACAGTGCTCCCTGAGGAGCAGGCTTCCCAGGGAGAGTGGGAGTGGAGGGGAGCTTTGAACTCCCCCTACGTACAACACTCCGCCACTGCTCCTCACAGTGTCTCCTGATGAAGCGGAAGTAGCTCTAAGCTTTTAATAGACAGCACTCCTGGATCTTCCTTTTTAGTGATTCCTGCTGGGAGAGTCTGATGTATCAAAGAGTTACAGCGATTAAAGCTGGAGAGACCTGTGGTATTTAATCATTTAGTCCATCCTCCCACCTGAGCTGGGGTATTCCTTACGCTATTTTTCCTGATGCTCTATCTAGTCTAACTTTAGAGAGTGCCGAAGAACTGGGCTCCCGCCTCTTCCCTGGGGAGGTTATTCCACAGAGGCACACCAGGAGACTGGAAATTTCCCAAGGTATTTGCTGTAATTTTACTTCTTTATGATCAGTTTTATTAAAAAGGCTTTAGTTTTCAGACTCCCGATACTGCCACAAGATTTCGTTTCTGTGTTAGTGCAGAGACTGAAACTGCACCAGACTTCCTCACATCCACAGCTCAGCACAACACTTAACGACATTATCCACTGAAAAATAAAGCTGGATTTGGAGCACCTAAACATTATCCAAAACCTCTTTTTATCCTTCATGGTGACTGCTGGCAAGAGCTGGTATGAAAAGGGATCCAGGACAGGACCTTTACAGCCAATGCACTCTTACCTCCCTTCTAGCCACATCAGGTGCTCCCCTCGGGAAGCACTGGTGGCCATTGAAACACACATAAAGCAGAGCATCAGCAAGGATTACATATTCCCCACGAGAAGGTTAAACTGCAGAGCTCTTGTGAAGCATAGTGAGGGCCCTGGAAAACCTACAATTCATGTGTCACAGTGAAGAGTCAATTCCAGCTTTATCTGAACCAAGAGGAAGATCATCCATCCATTTTTCTTCTCCCCAAATGTTAGTACCCTTGCCTCCAACAAAGACAACTAAGTCATTCACACAGACAGACAGAGAGCCCAGGACAGAAGACAGGTGTGCTGGAAATAACTGGTGTCTTTGAAAACAAAGTGGTAGCAGTTGAACAACCCCCTCCCACTATATATTTCAGGACTTTTAGGATTCAGTGTAATTCACCCCGCCTTGGAACACTGCAAAAAAATTCTCCACCTCCAGCCTCTCATCCGGAAGTTAATAACATTTTGCAGCTCTCCTTAAATAAAATCCAGCCCATCCTGGATCAATAAGACTGATGCCTATTTCCCTAATGGCAGCCGATTGCCATTTGCTATTCAAATCAGACTAGATAAATTACAGTACATGCCAAGGAACAGGCCAGTGAATTAAGACAGGCCTCCTGAGGACCAGTGATATTATTAATCTTTTAAGACACTATCATATTTCTTCTTGACAGTGTGCGTAGACTCTCAGACATGCTGCACTCAGATTGAAATATCAGCTGCTGCAAAAAATCAATAGCGCTAGAAACACAATAATTTTCTGTCTGCAGGGCCCCCAATAAGCAACACTTGTGCTTCTCCTCTTTTCCACATCTATGCTCCAAATGCATTTGTTTTAAAATCCAGGCCTCAATTCTGAATAGTCATTGTGGTGGACAAAGTTGCTTTTGTTGTCATCCTTTGCCACAGAAGCCACAAGTGTGCTTCTTGATAAGGTTGTGGTTCTCAGAGACAGCAGAAGTTACTCCAGGGTCAGATACTCACCCAGTATACTTTACCCTTCTCCCCACACCCTCCTGCTCAGTCTCTTCCTCTCTCATTGAAGGTTTTATAAAGATAGATATTGCTAGAGCTCCTGCTATCCCTAAGAAAAATGAAAATGGGGACCTTGGACATGAACTGACAAAGGGAGATTGTATATGACAAGAAAGGAGAAAGCTTAAGGGATTTCTCTTCAGTCTGGCAACAGATAGGGTCAATTCAAACAATTTTGATCTCTTTAGACCTGTGGATGAATTCAATAGAGGCTCTGATAGTCAAGTAAGCTGCCCGTGGTTTCTCAACTACTCTTTATGCTGAAGGCGAGAAAGAGTCTACAACTGATAACTATTCCAAAAAGGGTATTTTATGATTTACAAGACAAGTGGGCTTAGGGAAAAATGTGTAGCTTGGGAGATTGGCAACAAGATGTTAAAATGAGGTTCCTCTTGACCCTTGACATGATATAGTTTAACTGTGTGGAAAAGAAACAATTCTAAAACACAACAAAATGAGAAGTCTACACACAGTTCTAAGAATGAGATTATTCTACATATACCTGTGTATAAAAAGGAAAAAAAATTACAGAAATGGACCAGAGTGGATAAATCAACTCCAGGTTGGCTAAGCTGCGATTTGAGACTGCCAGATTTCTGGCATCCCAGGTCAACAGCGACCAGGAAGAGTTGATGAATGTCCCAGTAGGGTGAGAGGAGTGAAAAGATGAAATCATTCAAGTTACATCACAATTAGCAGTTGCCTTCTGCCCTTAAAACATTGTTAACAGCACAGGCAGTACTGGAGAACAAAAATATTAACTCTACTCTGACTCTTGCAGAATCGTGAGGGCTTCAATTCAACTTCCATTTAAAAAGTGGGGCAAGCATGACCCACATGCAATATAAACATAGCCCTGCCTTCTGATGAATGCCAGGGTGATCTGGCTGATGGTCACGCAAGGCTGGCTGATGTCAGCAAGGTGCTCATTAGTAAATGGATGAGGAGCCACTCTGTGCAGTTCTGGGGTATGCTTTACCTTCTCTGTGCTGAGCAGAAGACCTGGCTCACCTCATTCCTTGAGATTCTCAGCACCCCTCTCTCTGGTGCACAAAGTCATGTGCTTAGATGAAGAGAAGAGTGAGCTGCTGTCAGGCTTGCTTCTAGGGAGAGGCTAAGTTTAATTAAGGCTGGCCAGTGGATAAGAATTTTCTTTATTGGGATAGAATTACCAGGTCCCAAACTCTCAAACATTATAAAAAAAAAATAACCTGGTGAAGTACATTTGGATCTAGATCCCCGAAGCTTTCAACCTCTATGTTACCAGAAGTGACCAGAAAGCTCTCTTCATCAAAGTCTTCATGCTAAAGAGACAAGAGGCTGATATGATGAAATGAAGATATGATGAAGTGTTCCTATCAGCACCATGGTACAATTTTCCTGGAGCTCAGGAAAAACCTTAATGCTCTCTCTACCTGAAAGGAGGTTGTAGGAAGGTGGGTGAGGGGGGCAGCCTCTTCTCCCATGCAAGTAGCGACACAAGAGGAAATGGCCTCAAGCTTGTGCCAGGGGGGGTTCAGACGGGACATCAGGAAGAATTTCTTCACTTAAAGGGTGGCTAAGCATTGGAATAGGCTGCCCAAGTAAGTGGTGGAGTCACCATCTCAGGAAATGTTCAAGAAATGACTGAATGCGGTGCTTAGTGCCATGGTCTAGTTGACATCATGGTGTTCGGCCAAAGGTTGGACTTGATCTTGGAGGTGTCTTCCAACCCTAGTGATTCTATAATTTTCAATTGGAAAATTAGTTCCTTCCCAGTACTTTGCACACATCTGAGGAACAGAGTTGAGATTCACTCTTGCTCCTGATTCTCCATCAGTTGGATTTGATTCATGCACCTGAATGGAACTGCTCCCAGTATATACAAGCCTCACTCTACTTCCAACAGGTTTTGGTTGTGCCATGTGGGATCTAGGAATGTGTTGATAACACTTCAAAGTACTTGTGAAAATGTCATAGTGAGCCATGTGCATGTGGAGCTCAGCCTAAACTGTGGGGCTAATATGGGCATTGGCACAAAACTATGCGTGAGCAAGCAGTATGAGAGCTAAGGAGTAAATATGGACAGACAGCATCATGGGTGATGAAGGATGGGATTTGAGTCTTCTGCTTTTCTTCTCCAATCGTCAGATCACTCCACTGCCTGCTGCTCCTCTTTCTCCTCTAGTCTCCTCCTATCTGTGCTACATCCTCTAACTACGGATCATTGCTGCTTTGATTTTGCACAGCAAAAATCATTAGTTCACACAGTACTATGGCTAACAGCACCACAGTTCTGCAGAAGATGCCATGGTATCTTAGAAAATAAACCGACAAATATCACTGAATGATAAAGAGAAGAGAAATTCACTTTTCCAGAGCAGGTAAGGGACTAAAATAATCTATACAGCCACGAACATTTTGAGTTGGGTCTTCTGACAAGTTCCTATGTCAGTCCAAAGAACACGGTGGTAGTCTAAAGCTGCCCCAGAACCTGTGCCACATCTATGCAGAAAGGCCCAGAGGTGTAGCTGGGCTGCAGTACAGCATCATGCACACAAAACTCCCCACATCAAAGCTTGTGAGAGCCATTACATTACAGATGCCCCTTCTTTGAGTCTCTAAGCACACCAAACACCTGAGTATGAGATCTTTAGAAAGCTGGGAATTTCACATTACTGTATATTGTAACAAGGCTACAATTTTATGTTGTAACACTGTATATTGTAACAGGCCACACTAAACTTGTACTCCACCTGCATGTATCTTTTTCCTCTTAGAAACTAACACAATTTATTTTAATCAACATAGCCTAATTTCTTATTTTCTTCTTAGGTACTGTGATATGCTACCCTGTGCCCTCCTTTATCCTCGCATTTGGAAAAGAAATAATTCCTGTAGCAACTGGCCATACAACTATTGCTCAGGTTTCCTTGATACTTTTACCTTGGGAAGCAGGACACCAATGGTTGTTGCAAGACCATGTAACTAGATGGACTTCATGCTGAAAAATACTCTTGGGATTTAAAAGAAGCTGTACACATCTTCCTTCTGACATTTCTGTTTCTAACGGAAAGGATTAGACGGAGGGTGAAAGTACACAAATAAAGCGTTAGGGCCATTGCTTCTGGTCAGAGCTGCTTCAGAGGAGATTCTCTAGACAGCCTCCTCCGGATAGATCCTGCTGGAACGGAATCTGCAGACTGTAATGTTTAAATACCGTTCAGAAGTTAAAACAGTAGTGACAAACCCAGTTAGGTTTAAAGCCAGATTTCCATTGCAAAACACCCTGCATGCCATCCCTGCTGACAGGCAATGCCAGGCATTGCTGTCAGCCACAGGCTACAAAAGGAAGAGGAAGAAAGTAAATGTACTGCAAGTTTAAGGCACAGACACATACTGCTAACAGCTGCTGTCTGATATTCTTCCTCACCCCCAGTCTCTGCCCCAAGACATTGCTCTGATTCTGCAGTACAGAGAACTGGTCTGTGCACAGAAATCTACCCACAGGCTACAGCTCCAGGACACCCAGAGAGCATTCATCTCATCCCGTGCTTGGCCCCTCCAGTTATAGGTGTTGAATAAGCCCATTCTGGGAGGAGGAAGCAGCACAGGGATTATTGTCAAACTCCAGTTACGATTCACAATAATCTACCAACTCATTCTACAAAAACAAACAGAAACCAGGAGTGCTTTTAGGGCAAGAAGAGCTGGGAGAAAGTGACAGTGTAAGAGCTCCATTCTAGATGGGTGGAATAGAGAGTCCAAAATGCAACTGAGATGGTAAGGAGTTGAGTGACTATACCATGTAAGAAGAAAAAGGAAGATCTGTGTGGGAATGGCGAAAAGACAAAGATGCAAAGGGAAAAGCAGAGAAAACTAAATGATAAGAAAATAATGTGAGATAAATGAGGATTTTGAGATGGTTGGGGGAAGAAAACCTAAGCAATGAAAAGATGTCAGCAAATCCAACCATGTTTAACCCGATCACAGGTTAGGAGTGCCCTCTTTAGAAGATGGAGCTAGATAAAAGATGTTTCCTTTTCTGGTCATTAGCATCTATGTCTAGCAATAACTTGAGAACAAACCATTTCTGAGAGCTTTGTCTGCTATTTTTTCCACACCATAGCTGCAACCTCCCTGGCATGGCCAGAAAAATAACTAAACAAAACATGTATTCAAAACTTTGGATCTCTTCACCTCTTGGTAACAAGCCAGCCCTGCCGAGGTCAGAAGTGAGAGGAAGTCACCGCTGTTCAGTCAGATCTGTGAAATGAGCCTGGAAAAGGTAATGAACTTTTCCAGAACAACTGTCTCCAAGGCACAATCAAAAGAAATTCTACCAATGCTCCCTAGTTGCACCCTTAGTAAAGGAGGTGGAGGGGAAGAAGGCCTGACATCAAAAGATCAGGAGCACCCTAAATTCTGCCACTGCTTTCAGTGTGAGTTGGTGCAATGAGCTGCCACACAGCTGTGGGGGGTGAGCCATGCACCTGTACAAGGCATGCTAAGTAATGTGTTACAGCAAGCCATGGCCTCTTTCTTTATGTGAAGAAACACTCCCTCCAAGTCATGGCTAAATCTGCTAAGACGGGTGGGAGGAAACATCTCCCACTGTGGCAGACCTGCTGCCTCTCTCACATGAGTAGAAATAAAATTTCTCACACTCACATGACTCCATCCCTGCACTGGAACCTCCAGAGGAGGCACTCCCAGCTCAGTTACAGATTTTAATTATGAAGTGACAGTACCGACGGCTGGCTTTGCTTGAACCAGCATGTGTCACCAAAGCTGATGGGAAATATGTAAGAAAGAGACCCAGTTTAATTAGCCTGAATATTTTACAATGATTATTTTCTACAAGAAAACCATCCCACATCTTGATTTATCACCTGTCAGGTTGCTGTTCTTATCCACCATGATCTCTCCTTGCTTCTTCGTGTCATAAAAAAAACCAATGGTGAAAATGACAGACAGATGCAAACAAGATTTTGGTAATTACAGCCCTGTGGCTGGTGGTTGTTTGAACATCGTTTTATTTCTTCCAATCAAACAAGTCCTTGGACTTCACAGCCCTAGAGCTTCAGACAGGGGTGAAGCTGATTATATTATGACATTACAGTGCAGACTGGCAGATCAGACAAAGTGGATTTCACTCAGTAATTAAACTGCAGTATCTTTCGTCTAAAGTCCAGGACAGGATTAATCGAAAGGTAGCTCTTTATCATTGCGATTAGTGCTGGGATTTGAAGAGTGACTCCACAGATTTCTGATTTGATAGCTCGTCCTGGGTACCAGCTTATCGGAGACTGCACATCTGTCTGACTTGTAAAAATAGCATGAGGTCAGGATCTATTTGCCAAATTGCACCATTTCCTTTATTTTATTTTTACTTGGAGGAAACTCAGATTATTTAAATATTACAGTGTCCTTTGGCTTTCTGTGGCAGTACAAAGCTTTCCACTTAAGACCTGCTAACATATAACCCTGCCCCCACCCTAAACTGCATTGTATCTAGAGGACAGACTCACAATTTTCTCTGTACCTTTAAATTTATTCTTCAGGGTCCAGGAAAACCCACCTGATTGTCAAAAATTAAACAGTACAAATTTTACATACAATAGCTTTCTAGCTGCTCTAAAGCGGTCTAGCAAAAGAAGTTTCAAGCTTTCAAGACACTCCAAAGATTTGCTGAATGAAAACACAGTCTTAAGAATTCGGGGTTTTTTCAGCATTGTATAAAATCCCTAATGTAAAATGCCAGCTAATGCTTTTTGATTTTTTCTTCCCTTAAGGTTCCAAAAAACTTTCAATGCTCCTGCTTCTCCTCACAAGTCTAATAAACACGGAGCTGGGAAAACTTTCTCAGTACAGCCAGACAGTTTCCTTATGCTTCTGGCTGGGGAAGCAGCACTCCTGGAACCTGCCCTGATTTACTCAGTAGAGGAAGGAGAATTTCTACAAGTGGAAGCAAGGCAGGGAAAAGGAATGGATATCTCTTTTAATTTTCTTCTGCAAGTAGTCGTTCCGTTTAAGAAACAGGAAAATCATGATAACACAAAGAAAAACACTACTTCTCCCTCCCATCAACAAAGCACAGTTAGGAATTGACTTAAAATTCCGAAGATACTCTCTACCTAAAACCTCTTGCAGTCAATGCTGTTTTGAATTACACTCTATGGAGAATACCCTGGTAAGAATCCCAACAGATTCCAAAAGTTTATGGGAGTAGTTTGGCATTTGCCTTTAGGAAGTCATATACATTTTTAGGTTCCTTTCAACAAGTTTTTAAGCCACGGCAGTCACAAAAACTGATGTCCCACAGGCCACTATTAATAGGTTCCAACTTTTCCCCAACAAAGGCTGATAAAAAAAGAAATGTATTTGTGAAAACTTCAATAAAATTTTTATTTGCAGCTGAAAAAGGTTTTTGAATAACAAATACTTTTACTGAAAATTGAAAGAATTTTTTTGTGGAAAGAAGCTGAAAATCAAAAGTACTCTCTCTGGAAGTCAGTTCTCGGCATAGTTTCTTTAAAACTTTTAGCCTTCAAAAAAAAAAAACCCTCACAATTTACACTGTTTTGTTTCATCCACAGAATAGTCCTGTGCCCACCACATTCTATACAATTCAGAATTACTTGGCCCATCTGTACAAAAGCATAATTGCCACAATGTCCTTTGATATTTTGCCTATAGCAATGTTTCTTCTCAGTTGTATAACTCTCTGATGTAGATTATGAAGACCTAAAGCAGGGGCAATCTCTTAATTTCTACCCAAACATTTATTGGAGACAGACCCTAATTCTGTTTGGGGACTGGGTAGTACTACAATCCAAATAACAAACTCAACAATTCCCTAGGCAAACAAAGTATTTTATTTGCAGTTTTATTGTTATTGTTATTTTTGTAATGGAATTTACAGAGAAAAAAGCCAAATTATTCATAATCATTCATTTTAAGTCTTGAAAGCTATTTCACAGCTCTTGGAGTCATAGAAGACCCTCAGTATCATGCAGTCTGATTCCCACACAATAAAGAACTTATAATTCCACCCAGCAATTCCCATAGCAATTCTAATGACTATTGTGTATGGGCACATAACGTTTACTAAAAGTGATGACCCTAATTTAAGGAATTAAACCAGCAGAATATAAAAAAATACCTTGGAAATTTGTTTTAGTGAGTACTTTCTCTGCCCAAACACTTACAAGTGGGGAGAGAAGAGGAAATCTAGCCAAGCAAGCAGGCAGAGGCACAGAAACATCACACAGATGAATGACAAAGTGCATTTCTTGGTCAGCTAATAAAGACACAGGTAAGTAATACCAGACAGAACAATCTCAGGAATCTCTGTTTAAATGGCTAGCTAAATATGTAATAAATTCTCGCTGCTATACTTGTTCTTTGCAGAGGTGTGAAGGTGTGATTTTTATTCCTAGTCCTGCTGCTGATACTGCAGATACAGATTCAACTTGCATAGGGATTTCAAAGCTAGTATTCAGACCACTAAACTATTCCTTAGACCAAGCTGAAAACAAAATGCAAATGAACTACTGCGGATCCTGAGCTCATGCTGTTTCCCTCTTGCCTTTCAGAATTTTCCCCATTTTTCCTCTGAAAATTCTAAAGTTTTAAAAATATTATTAAACAATAAAATAAGCACCAGCCTTTATACTTATATTTGTTCATTTCTGAGTCTTTGTATTATGCTTTGATCATAAATTCAGTATCTTCCCTCCAATCACGAGGACTAGAAACTTATTTTATAAACAAAAAACAAAGAACTTGACATTATCTGTTTACTTCAAGAGTACAATCTTTAAGAAAAACATCAGCTATTATGACACTTTCAGTAAAACTGCAACCACTGCCAGTGAAGTGAAACATTAATCTAGGTGTGCACATCCTTCTGGTTTTCACATCATGCGTAAACACTGAAATTCCACAAAAAGAGCCTTGTAGTTGTGCGTTGCTCTGGAGAAAAGCTGGATAGCGTAACACATCCATGACCTCACAGAGTGGTCAATCAGCAAGTGCTTCCCACTAAACAGGAAAGGACTCTTACATGCCAAACCCTGGCTTTGGTAACAGAGTGGTAAATTTCATATTAACATAAACCAGGGTAAGATTTGTCCCAGTGTAAACACAACCAGAATTAAGGTTATGTTTTACAGAATTCCTAAACAACTACAAATTTCTTCCACCTGGAAAAGGGAGAAATACATGTCTTGCAGCATGATGTTTTTTGAAATGAAATCACAGCTGCAAGTTTGGATAAGACTAGTTAGGAGAGGAAGAGAAATTCCCAGCCATCAACACAAAAAAGTGACTGCATTTTTTCCTTAAACTCTAAAGATGCTGCCAGCATCCAGTTCCTAGGCTGTATGTTAGTAAGATGAACCAAATCGACCCCTAAGCCTAACCAGGAAGTTACCATGAGGGCTGAAACTGTGATTCACTCAGTAAGGATCTGTTTTTCTCAATCAAAGAAATAACCATTACTACTTTCAGTTGAGTCAGTCACACTCATAATGTATCTAGCCTCAAAAGATATTTAACATCATATATTAAGTATGTCAAGCAGTCATTCCATTAATAACACTTTGCACTTCTATTCTGCTTTGTATGCCAGTAGACCAAAGCACTTTGTGATCATGAATTAATCAATGCTACCACCACCTGTGCACTGGAAATAGTTGGCTGGCGTCCACTTAATGACCCTGGATGATAGCTGGAGATGTGATCCTCCTTTTCCTATCTCCAAACCAAGCTTTAACCAGAGGACAAATTACCAAGTAGAAACACCAAGTATGACGGCGTCCCCAAATTCACCAAGTACTTCGCACAACCAAAATAAATCTGTCAGAGTAAGCAGAGATCATAAACTTTGCCTTTACCAAGGTAGAGCATATGAAAAACAGAACTATCAAAAATTAAAGAGAGAAAAGCTGCTCAGCTTGCAGCTTCCTAAATTAGCATCAAGTTTGCCAGGATGACAGTTTCTTATTCCACTCATGATCATTAGGCAGGTTTACATTCCCTCTCTCCTGTGCTATGCTTACAGGCAAAAAATGAGACTGGACATTGTGGAAGGCCAAAAAGAATTGGAGAATAAAATAAATAAAATTACCTTGCTAAATTTTAACTTTGGTTCTAGGATGACGTTTCATGAAACTAAACCTGTCAGTGATGACTGTCAACAAAATACAGGTTTTCTGCAAAAGGTTCAAACAGGACTGGTCATATTTAAAAGCTCCTTGGATTTCAACACCAAATAAATTTATTACTTCAAGTCCCTCTAAACAGAGCTCATAATCCTGAAATACTTTGCTAACTTTTGATTTGGTTTCTACTTAGGTAAAGAAACTGAAGTCAATGGGAGCTTTGCTAGAATAAGGTCTGAGAAAAGAGTTTGCAAAAGATACTACTCTTACAGTAAAAAAATAGCTGCAGAAAAATATCTGTGCCTGAAGTGGAAGAAAAAGGTTCAAACTTCACAGTGTTGCTTTTAATAAGGATTATGTCTTCAAAAAGAAGACCTAGCAGATGAGACTGATCATATCTGCTTAACTGATATATTACCTGATGCTCCCAGCTTAGAAAAAATAATGCCCATGGACTAGGACAAGATCAACTCACGCTATACACTATCTAGAATTTTTATCCAACTGTTTAAAACATATGCTATCCAGCCTGAGTAACTTCAGATGATACATATTTTTCCTTTGTACTTCAGATTTTACCAAACTGCAGTTTGGTAAATTTAATACTTCCCTCTTGTATCCTGCACAGATTTCAGTAATACAGATGTAAATTGCTTTTTACTTTTATTTGATATGCCTTACAATTAAAACAGAGGTTAAACAAAACAGTTCCACTTCCAATAAACTTTTCTACGACCAGTATGCATGAAATCATGCCAATCTGAGAACTCAAATCATACTCATAACACTCAGCAAATGTGCTGAGGGAGCTTTTATACTCTCAGGTATAAACTGTATGCTAATTATTCTTAAGTGCCCATCACACCCCCAGTACATGGTACAAGTAGAAAGAGCATTTAAAGGTAAAAATTTTGGCCTATGGGCTTACCTAAATTGCCAGAGGGTAACTGATGTTATCAAATCAGCATTAATGAAATCAAGTATTCTTTATATTAGGTATCATTTTAACAGATTCCAACATTTCATCTAATAACTGCTTTAAAAGGATTTGTCCTAAAACACTCTATGGTAGGATTATCATCAATAAATCATACCCTAGATGTGGTTTCAAGTATGTAAAGTTTGGGGCTTAGGTCTCAAAGCATTTGCTTAAACATAGCTTTCAAGTGCCATCAGAAAAGCACTTTGGCTTAATCACATCTGGACATGGCTAGCAGATAGGACTTAGCACTTCTGAGGTAAATGTCTTTTGGGAAAAGCAGCTGAAGGCTAGGTATGATAGAGCCATACAGATGCTGTATCCTACAGCATCTCATGCGGCCACAAACGCCCACAGTGAGCCTTTATTGTGCCCCCAGTGCATGGCTACCTTTCCATCTACTCATTGCTTTCAGAACTTCTTATCCTCAGCAAAAATGTAAAGAAGTCAGATTGCTTCTGTCTCTGGCTAAACATAAAAAAAGACACTAATGAAAAGCTCTGCTCACAAAACTTCATGTCATGCCCTCCATGTCATAGTTGAGAAAATTCATACTCTGTCTCTACAAATTAAACTGGCTGTAATGAATGCAAAATTTCCTCAGAACAAGGGAAAATTTGGAATTGTAAGAAAGAACATCCCTTTTAAGTTTTATAAATACACTGAGGTCAATCCTGACAGGAATTCACAAACAAAGTCCTGACTGAACAAATTGTCTTGGACTGCATTTCCCCTGACTCTAGAATTTTCCTTTCAAGATTATGTGATTGAATTTTACAGACTAGATCCAGAGTCTACACTAGGCTCTTCCACCAGCCAACAGACTTAACCCACTGATTTCAAATGTTTGCCCAAATGCTGCAGGAAGAAGGTATTATTTGCCCTAGTTCTTACCTTCCTTCTTCACACACTGTGAAAGCTACCAAGAAGACAAGCTGACATGAAGAGTCTTCTCTTGAAAACCAGAAATACCTCTCCGTAAAGCTCACACAATGCACTGTCAAATTTCAAAATATGAATTTAAAAACATAGAGACTTATCCATATTTATTCAAGATCTCAGAGAGATGGTAAATATGATTAGACAGGGATTTGAAGATAAATAATATCATCTGCTGTCTCATCTTCACTACTCTAAAATAAGAACCCCAACATTGGTAGAAGCATTCAAACTGCAGCCTATATTCTTATGACTCTACAGTTTCTTTTTATTTCAACCATACTCTCTTTTTTTCGCTTTTTTGGCAGTGGTGGCACTTTCTGATGGCTGTATTTTCCCCAGTGTGGCCGTTAAGAGCAAGACTTTTGGTTTAGAGCACTGCAACACTCGGTAGGGCAATGGGCACCCACAGAAGAGACATGGGTTTGGACTGAAAGCAGCCTCGGGGACCTCGGTCAGTGGAGCACAGACTTGCTATAACCACACGTTGATTGAAATGGGAGACTCCTCAAGCACACTGCTCCTGTTGAATTCTCGAGTATTTTTCTTTCAGGGGCATTATACTGTCTCTGAATCCAACAAGAAGTCAAATTAGGACTCCTGGGTTCCATTTCTGGCCTGCCACTTACCCGTGATAAGATATTGGGCAAATCATTTAGCATAAATAAGCTTCAGTTTACAGAGCAGAAATGCTGCACATGGGTGCAGTAAGGCTGATGAAAAGTACCATAATGGTATTATTAAAGTGCTTTCTCCCAGATTCTTAAAATTCCTTATCAAAGGTTGTCTTAACCTGCCTTGCTGAATTTTAAAGCCTACTCACTTTCTTAAGAATCTCCTTTTAAAAGGAAAAAAAAATTGTCTAAAGATTTCCTTGCAGACATTAGTACAAGACTTTAGAATAGGACTACATATGGTGCAAGTAGACAAAAACAATTTAAGAAATTACTGCCTTGAAGTTCTAACATAGAGTAACACAATATGCTAGCATCTCTTTACATGTTTTTTTCTGACTTTAGCTTATAGTTCTGGGTATGTGACAAAGGGCAGCTCTCTGTCATCTCAGTCCTGTCCCAGGAGCTGTTCCCTTCCACTTGGTTTGGTCTGTAATTGAGCTCTCTCAAGCAAGTATTGGTATGTGTGACTTTTCCAAACCAATGAAATTAACTTAAATCCAGTCTTTTAATGCACAAATTAATGTTCACCAAAACCTTGGGGAGAAGATACAGCAGATTAGAAGTACTAAGGGGAGTCAGGCTACATCAATTAATATTTAAGACCAATAATTTCATATACAGCCAAATTCAGGAATAGTGTAAGGTACCCATGCTGAGAAATATCCACTCAGTGCTAATCTTTACACATTATGTATGTGGGAACTGAAAAGAGCTCAAAAAATGTAAATGCAAACCATTTAGGGCCTATTATGTAGTTGCTATGTACCCAGAGAAGTCCATCTTCTCATAACCTGCAAAGCTGCACAGTGCTCCCATTGAACACACAGAAACAGAAAAGTGAAGACTAACATCTTAAGGGCAACCCCCTCATTTTGGTTACTAAGCTTGTGACAACATGCATAGAAGAATTTCAGATAACTTTTGAACTGCTTACAGTCTTCATCCAGACTTTATAACCTGTGAACAGAAGTGATGCCTTATATGAGGAAGTATTTCAGATGCCTTTCTTTGTGACTGAATGACACCTCTAAGTGCCTGATATTGTTCAGTTGACTGCAAAGAGTGCCCAAATGAGGATGGAGGTACCTGCACCACAGGTTAACTAAATGCCAGTGAGAAGATCCTTTGACCCTGTCTTTCAGAAGCTCTGAGCATTTCTGGAATTTCATGAAATCCATAGAACCTACAAGTGCTTAGCTCTTATGTGAACCAAAGATGCATAAAAAGAAGCTTTCCAGAATTAACACACAATAATTGGGAGATCATGTTGTGAATTCATTAACAGTTTGTTAATTCAAAACATTAACATCATAAGCACAGGGTAGGAGCCTTACTGCTCCTGCAGGTTTGGTTTTTTTTTAAAGATGATGTCATCTCCCCAGCTACAAATAATACAATGCTCAGACTGGCCATGAGGAAGTCTAATATAAAATACCCCTCTAGAGACAGCAAGACTTCAGCCATGATCAGACTTCTGGTGCTACCAGGAAAACTTTCTGATCAGCTATTCTGCTGTGATAGCACACTCTGTACCTGCTCTAGGGCAAGAGCATTCTTCAGCAAACAGGATTGTCACTGAAGGGTTTCCTTCAGCTTTTGTGAAAATTTTGCAATTGTCTCTTTTTCTCTTCACCAGTGTACTTTTTCTTCCTTTCCTCTTCAGTGAAAAAAGAAATCTGATCTTCACAGATGGAAAATTAAATATTGCCAGGATGGTCAATATACCCAACAGCCATTCAAACTGGTCTGATAAATGAAAGCATTTAAATAGTTGCAACCAAAATAAGCGACAGAAGGTGGGAAAAGAAATGCATAATTAAGCCAGCAACTAGGGTACTGTTTATGTTTCATCCTTTGGAGCATTACAAAGTACAGAACACAAACTATTACTAGCATTTTTGTATACCTTAATATCTGTATATTAAATCACAGGTATGTGTGATACACAAAATTTAGAAAGAGTATGAATTACCTTAGCTTCTCCAAATGATGTGCCAGGGCTGCCAATTGGTCAGTCAAACCCACTGCCAGGAAAATCACTCAGTAATATAAAATGGCCAAACCAAATCATGACACAACACAATCACTTTACGTTAACTCCATTCCTTATGTGATACCTCTGTGTTTTCAGGCAGCACATGTTGGAAATACCAGAGATGAGAGAAACAAGATTACACAAATTAACAGAATCATCCTCCTCTTTTACACGTCACCCCGACCTCCAAGGGCCAAAGCAGCAAAGAAAAGACAAAGTAGTAGTGGAGGGAAGGTCTTCACTGCTGTCCTTTCTTTCCCCTTCACTAAGTGACTTTTCAGGGACTTTTCTGCATGTTAAGCATCTTTTTTGCATTGCTTAATATTGTTATTAATAATTCATATTTTTGTCTTTCTCCTCTCACTCTGACAACTTTTATTTTTAATCAATGGGCATGTGTCAAATTGCTTTGTTATTTATTTATAATGTAAGCTGACAAAAGAATAGGATATGTGGTACAAAGATGAGACAGTGTTTCTTTCCTACAGCTGATATCCTCAGTAATAACTATGTGTCTTGTTCTAATCGGTAGGGTCCAAAAAACTAATTTTGCCACAAATAATGGAGGACGTATTTAGTATATTTGTACAGCTGGATGTCTCTCCTCTGTCCCCACAGTCATGCACTGACATAAAAGTCGAAAATGTAGGTTTATTTGTATGCATGCACATTGTCTTTGAGGAAGAAAAGGAGTGCACAAAGGTGTTAATAACAATGTGCCAAGTACTGATGTGCTTATTCAGACAAATGTATTACTAAGATCAGTGTTCTTTGTCCCCTAATGTATCAACAATTCTCACGAGTTGTTTATGGCAGAAACCTTCCTACTCTTTTCAGCTCACAAAACCCAAACAGAATCACTAACTCACCCAAGACAGAGAGGAATTCAGTGGCACAACGCCTGCTTCAGCCCCCCTTGCCACGTAACACATGGGAAACCCCTTGTGGCAGAATGCACAGGGGAAATGCATCACGAGGCACCTTCCCTCATAAAGCTGGGAAAACAATTAAATGCTTCCTCAGCGCACATGTGAGAAGTAAGCTGTTGATTACAACTGGCTTCTACGTTACACACTTAGAATTTGACTCCTACGCTCCTTTCGTGCACATGTATTTTACCTCGACTGCTACTTGAAAACTCATTTAGTTTCTCTCTGGATTTATTTTTGTCGAATGGTAAAAGTGTCTCTTAGTTCCAGCTGAATGGAATTCACTGTTGTGACTGCCTTGGTGTGTCCCGAGGCTGGAGGCAGCCCTGTCTGGACTGTGGGAATGGTTTGGTGGAACTCGGGATTGTATTCCGCAGCAATGTTTGCCTGCTAGACAGGATACTGCCGTACAGGGCGTAATTATTGTAAAATAAAATAAAGCACAAAGCCATGGCGGGGTGGGGGAAGGGATTAGATACTTTTTTTTTTTTAATAAAAAGGCTACTGTGCCATATGACTTCTAATTCAAAGGAGAGTGTAGACTGAGATTGTCTGCTTAAGACTCCTTCTTCCTGAAAAGCTCCTACTTCCCATTTTTCTACAGTTACCGCCACGTGTTGTGAGTGGGGGTGTGTTTGAACTTTTTATTTCAATGCCTGCTGAGACTGTTGGTGCAATAAAGTGACATCCCTTTACATTCTGTTCAACAATGTACAGTGTAATATCAGCAGAGTCACCTGGTGTAGCTCTGAAAGCCAACCAAGCAAGAGGAGATCAAAAAGCTCAAAGTTACCATATAGGCTGGCCAGTGAATTTGAGGAGGCACACCAAAGAAAGCAAGATAGAGGATTAGGTTGTTAGAGAATTACGTCATTAGAACAATAGGCTTGAAAGGGGGAAGAGTTTTCTTTGATTTTCAGAATAAACTGTCATAGTCCATACATACACATTTGCTTTTATTTTCAAGTTTGCTGGTGTTTCATTCTGTTTTAATTTATCCACTATGGAAGGGAGAATAAAAACTGAAGCATTTTCTTTGATGCTGTCCTAGCCTTAATGCTTTCTTTCAATGCTTCCTTCACCATACACATCATGCTGAGAATAAGCATGGCATTCAAAGTGAGGATTGTCCCTCCTGATTTACAGCTCAGGGACAAAAGAATGCAAATGCCTATTTCTTATGCTTAAAGACCAGTTGGTAACCAGATCCCCTCATCTTATGCCTTCTTTTGATACAGTTATTAGAGAATCCAGACTCCAGTGCGGCCATAATGGGAGTGGCCACTTTACTTATTTGTCATGAACACCACCAGTGAATTTCGCCTCTCTACCACCTAAGGGACCATTCAGATTTTGAGTGCCAGAGGAAACTATGGCCATTTAGCACAATCTGAACAACAGAAATACAGTAAAATCAGGATAAATGTCAGTTATCATAACTAACCCCACTGCATAATCAGGTCTCAGGCACATATGGCACCTAGACAACTCAAGAATTGGAGAATGCTGTCCTGGAGAGCGTTGCCCTTATCCAGGGAGAGCAACTGGGCAGCCCAAAACTTGTTCCAGAGCTGGGTAATTAGCCTGTGATTTCTGATCTCAGAAGTCAAGTGCTCCCCTTCTCAACCTTCCTCTCCCAGAAGAACCTCACAGAATTAGATTTTATTTATTTTTGTGTTACCAGTTAGGAATTGCATACACAAGTAGAAAGAGAAGAGTGTTCTTGTCTAGTATTCCCAACAACTTTGTGGATTTTAAAAGGCCAGAGGAAAATCCTTTGGGCGCAGATGAGGTGGGCTGCGAGACAATTAAAAACCAAGCAATTTTTAAATAAGGCTAGTGTGCTGGAAAGCACCAACTCTCCCTGGGTATGAAATAATGCCCATTTCTTTTCATTGTCTTTTCATATCTTTTTCAGGAACACAAAAGCAAAGGTGTGTATCATTTATTCAGTTATTGCCGAGGGGTTTTTTTTTGCTAGTTCAGGGTTTTTTTCATATGAACCTGGCTTTATTCAGGGGTGAGATTTTCACAATGTGGAGTACTGGTCTGTTTCATCTGAAGTGCATGGTAAACCACTCACTGACTTCCATGAATATAAAGTAATTGCTGACTCTTGAGAAGCCTACCCAAAAAAAAAAAAAAAAAAAAANACTAGCCAAACAAGTAAAAATCTAAAATCATCACTGAGTGTCAGTATGTATCCAATGCTTATGGGTGGTTCTCTTTTCTCACCATAAATTTTTCATTTCCTACCAGCTGAATCTTTTACTTTTTCATCAATTTATATTATGCTTGACCCACAGATGTAGTTACAAACTAAACTGATATAAAAGTCTACATGTCTAAGAGGGGAAAGGGATTGCCACAGATATTATCATTACCTCTTCAATACATACTGGTACACACATACCCATATGATTACAATCTGCCAGTAACATGTAGTGAATGCAGTTCAAACTGTTGCTTCATGTGTATTCAGTCTAAAATCTACTAGAGATTAAAAAAAATAGGCTTGTCGCGGTAAAGAAGGGAGACTACCTAGGATTACTGATTGAATGACTTGGATCTTGGGATGACAGAGTCAAAACAATTGGATCATCTGAGGTTACACAGAGGCTGAAAGCAAAAAAATCAGCTTGGATGTGTGCGTGCTTCCAAGGACTATGCATCTTCTGATTCTGAGAGGAAAAGGTTAGGGCATGTGTTTTTTTTCTTCCTCAATTGCCACTTTATTTGCTCTGTGGCCTGCTACATTTCTATGTCTCAGTCTCCAAATCCTTAAATAGAGATTGTTATTTGGTACACAAACAGCAATGCCTTGGGATGGTGTGGTGCATTTTGCTGAAGTTCTTTTGCCACTGACTGAAGGGACTGGTGGTTTGCATGCAAAAAGTAATGGCACTATGGCTGTCATGAAACCAAAGGAAGTTTATCTTTTCCTGTAGTCACTTTTCAAAGTATTTACTTCTGCTCTACAAGCCTGCCTTATGCAGCAGGTACATTTTGAAATTAAGTATACTACGAGGTAAGTCTCCTGATTATATTTACACCATAAGCCAAATTTAATTGTGCCTTATACATTGAACAGACGCTTTGACCTTCAAGAGATGCCAGTCAAGACAAAATTTGTCTCAGAACCTTTCTCTGCCAAAGTTTTCCACAATCTTGCTCATGTGTTTTACAGTAATACTTTCTTTCTTCCCCGTTCATTAACTATTAAAATAAAATATTCACATGACAGATTTTTGCCTCAGTTTTCCCACAGCAATCATATTTCCTCGCTCAAGAGGATGTCAGGAAGCTTCATTAATTGTTTCTGAAACATTTACAACTTTTCATGGAAAAGGTAAAGCATCTGTCTCCTAAAGGAGAAAAATAATTTCCAAATGGATGAAGTATCGCAGCTCCCCTCTGAAGCACACGTATTTTAATTCTTCACTCAGAGATAAAGAATTCAAGACACAGACATTACAATCAGTTTGTCAAGTTCATGTGTATTATCTGAAGACCAGAGCTTGTGTTTTTTTCCCTCCAACTCCTCTTTAATCTCAAAACAGTTTCTTTGTTGAAGTAGCTCTGCAGATGGTGACAAGTAAGAGGTTATGCGAATTAAGCAAGTCATCCCACAAGTAACAGCATCAGTGAGGCTTGGTTTCCTTTAGATCTGGGTTCTCCTCCTCTCTGACATTCTGGCCATGATATCCCTAGTCTTCCCAGTTATGACTGCCCTCTCCCACTTCTTCCTCCCATGCTCTTTTGCTCTTCACCCTGGCCAACACTCACAGCTCCTCCAGCTCCCTCTTCCACACTGAAGGGCTGGCACTCGGCAAGTGCTCGGGAGGAGGAAGACAAATGGCCCAGCTGGAAGGACAACCCTCACACTGGGCTCTGGAGTGCACACTGCAGCCTTTCTTGAAGGCAGGAGTAATTTCTGCCTCATTTCTGGTTTTAAAAAACCCTGTAGGAACTGGGCATTTCTGCCAAGCTTGCTTAAAACAAGACTGTTTTAAGCTGACAAAGCAGAAGGAGAGTGGTCTCCTAGAAATGAGGCATCTTCTCATATCAGTAACTTAGGAGTGCAGACACCCCTGTCACCTTTACTTGTATTTTTCTGGATTCATGGATTCGAATAACAAGCTTTTTCAGGCCACAATGGCTAGCCCATGAGAAATATAAAGCCCACTTAAAGTGCAAAGAAATTACCAGCTGGCAGCAGCTCGCTTGAACTCACCTTACATGAGAGATTTTTTTTTTAGAATTTCTTTTAAAAGCTGAATTAGAAGAATAGAAACTAAAAATGAAAATTTTGTAAGATTTCTAAAAAAAAAACTAATGTAAAAACATCAGCAGTTGATGCCACTGGGAGTTTGGGGAGGATATTGAGCCACTGTTTGGTGAGAACTTGAATTAATGTACTAAGCCTCTGTAATGATCAACTCCAGTGAACACATCCAGTTGGAGATCCTCTGAAGGAATGATTAGCTCTGAGTTACAGATCTGAAGAGGGCAAGAGGGCATCACACAAATATTACTCTGCCTTTGTGCATAACACATGTCCTAAAGTCCTGCCTTCTACACGCAAACCAGACGAGCCCCACGGGAAATAAAGATCTATTGGGTTTCACTCGGTCACTGAGATCTCCTCATCCTACCGCAGCCCTGCAGACCCACAGCGCAGCACAGCACCACCTGCACAGGATCCCTGGTGGCCCTGGGCTGGGGAGGAGCCATGGCCCTGCACTGCAGGACAGCTGTGCTGCCCAAATGCCCCCACATTCCAAGTCCTTGCAGTCCTCTGCTGCCACGGGGCTGGTCCCATGCAGACTCCTTGGCTAACCTGGCTCACGACCCAAAGAATGAGTGTTCTCCTGACCCTCTGCAATGTGACCCTGATGCACAGCTCTCGTGTGCTGGGCCCGAAAGCAAACAGTACATTTGGGGAGCCTTGGATTTATTTCAAAATAGATGAAGTCCTTTTCCAAAAGAAACAGCAACATTAAAGTCTTTGTAATGGAAACAGTGAGACATGGGTTTCAGACTGATCAAGCCGAAGCAGTCTTCAAGGCAATCCTTTGTCACAAACAAGCAATATTTTCACTCAACGCCCCACATCAGACCCCTGTGATATATTTTATTTCCTTTGCAAGTGGCATCAAATCATTTTCCAAAGTCAAGTACAACTACCTTCCTTGCTTCTCTCTCTTGGGACTCTTTGAAGGAGAAGGAAAACATCAAGACTAGACTGTGTTGTGGGATTAAACATGTCAGGGGAGAAACAAGAGAAAACAATTACAGGCATGATACATAATGCAAAATAAATTGGGAAAAGTGTGAGAAAAAGAAAAAGCATAGCCAAATCATCTGAGCCATAGCTGCATAGAGCATTAATCCCCCCTATGAAGTGCCCACTCACCATCCCTTGCCTTAGGATTCTGCTGTACTCTGTTTCACTGGTGTCTATCATTCAAACACATAAAACAAGTGCTGTTTTGAGTTACTCTGCTTCATCATAAAAAGCCTTCTTACCCCCAACACCTGTCCTCCTGCCAACAGATAAATCCCAGGTAGATCTGCCACACTGTATCACCTCTCCACAATACTTGAGCTTCTGCACCCCTGCACCTTTTACACATCTCACTTCAAACATCATTTTCTGAAGACTGACTCACACCACAACTGCCTTTATTTCTAAAAAGACAGGATAATCTGCTCATTGTAGAAGCATCCATTTTGTCTGATTTCTATTCTTCTTGGAATTTCGTGATGTCACATCAATTCTGCATCACAGGGGAGTAGGTGAACTGGTGTGAGGGGGAAGATCACCATGGAAAGAACAAATGCCTTCACAAAAGGACACACCATCACTGCCTTACATTTATTTACATTTCAGATGTCACCAGTTTTGAATGGCTGCTGTCATTCTATCTCTGACACCTCCATACGTGGAGATGTTTGTGGCATTTCTCTGCATTTCCTGCATCATTTATGCAATATATTAAGTACAATCCTAAATGTATCCATTCTTTTGCTGTCCTTCAAAACTCCTGCCCCAGTAATCTGAAACCTCCATCCCTGACCAGCTTTCACATCCAAGGTTAAAGAAGCTCTCTGGAACTTCTCTTTGTTTGCATTTTCTACATCTGCAGAGGGAAGGGATTGTATCACCTGAGTGATGCCTTAAACATGCAGAAAAGAAGTAACACCTTTAAAATGAAAAGGTGAGCCTTCTAGGGGAGAGAGGTCACATCCTAGTAGTGATGTGCAAAGAAATGCTAAAGCCTCATTACTACTCACAGCTGTAGGGAGATCTTGTTCAACTCAGCTGATAATTATATGGAACAGAAGGACCAGGACAGCTAAGGCAATTTGCCTGAAAACAGGAGCAGGAAACCAATCTTTCCTCTAGCAGTATCACAGATATTCACAGTTGGCTACAGTATTCTTACAACTTAGCTCTCCAGCAAGACCCCATCTTTTAAACAAAAGCAGAAAAAAATCTCCCTATTACCTTCTTTTCTCCCAACTCCTCAGAAAGTTTTCCATCCTATTAATCTTTTCATTTTAACTTTTCAAAATGTGTTTTAGCTCTTATGACTTGTTTTTCCAATTTTTATAAACTTTGCTCCAACCTGATGACTAATGGAAAAATGTTTTTACGGAAAAATTGAGAGCATGATGCACCAGATTCCATAACTCCCAGAAAAACTTTTACATAAGATTATTGATTTATATTACTTTCCTATTCCTGTATTCATTAATTTTAAATTGTGATTATGGTTACAAATCTGTTTTTTAATTGGACTAAACGCACTGAAACACTCTCCTTGCAATCTAGATTTTAAAGATGTTAACATTTAATGCTTGGGCAAGAAGAGCCATGCTCATTTTATGTCCTTTCCTTGTTTCTTTCTACTAAAATTCTGATTAGTTATCCTCCTGCTTTCCTTTTCCTTTATTTTGCCCTGAAGTATAACACCAGTACTCAAATTAGAAGGCAAGAAGTTAGTGTCTCTGTTTTTCCCACCTCTGGTAATGCAAAAAGCCTTACTTTGTTGACTGGTACAAGTTACTTGCTCCTGCAAGGATATCTCTTCAGACCTCTAGACACCACTTCATAGTCCTCTGTTATACCAAGATGAAATGTGCTTAAGAGCACCTACAACAATGAAGTGCTCCCAGCATGGATTCAGTAAGCACACCCCAGGGATTTCCAGCTGGATGGCTCAAGCTTAAGATCACAAAATTAGGGCCTAATGATGTTATTAATAATGAAGCATTGATATTCTCATTCTCATTCTGAATTAGGATTTATGGCAGTGTGAGCAAAACCCAGTATAAATTACATCTGAAATTATCAATAGCTGCAGAAGAAGTGAAAAAGTGCAGACACAGCTCCTTCACCACTGGAAGGCTGACTAGATACGTTGTCTACTCCATAATAAATGTGTAAGATAGCACAGATGTGACTAGAAACAGGTAATGGTGATGATATGATTCTTCTTTCTTTGTTAATGACCTACATGTGTTGTTTTGCTTGAGGTATTCAACAATTTACTCTCTGTATTTCTGAAACATGCACTGAGTTGACTCAGTATCTAGCGTTTCAACACTAGGATACACTTTTCCTTCCTTAGCCTTTCCCATACAGGGTTCACAAGGATCTGTAGAAGGATACATTAGTTATTCCTCTGCTACTGCCCTGCTTTTGTGTGGGAAACAGACATGAAAAGAGTTTTGCAAATCGCTCGGCTCATCAAAGGCCATGATGGAATTCAGTGCAGGTCTCTACCTTCCAGCACTCTGCTTTAGCTGTGAAGCTCGCCTTGTTCTTCATAAGGGATGGCTTCTTCCAGCCTACACACACTGCTCCTGCTCAACCTACCACAAACATCATTAAAAATATATATGTATTTGGACTCTAAAGTCCATCTTTTTGCTGTTTTTCTTGCTTTTTTCTGGTTTGTCTGGGAAACAGGATTTTTTTGCTTTGCAGAGTCTGAATAGAGAGCTGCACCTGTTAGCTCTGCGATACCTTAGGGCTCTCTAGTCAACCATCTGCTTTTCAAAATCTATTTGTTCTCTCTTGGGCAACCAAGAAGCCATAAAATATGTTTTATCACCTCAATGCTGAAAGTGATCATTTACACTAGAAAAACATACCATGCCAGGTAGAATTTTGACTAAGTTAAAAAGAAGAAAATTTCTGGTGGAAGGCAGGGAGAAGCAACAAGAGGAGGTAAAAGAAGAGCAAAGGGGGGTGAACTGGGATGAGAGGAACAGGAAAAAAACTCGCTTGCTTCCAGCAAAAGTCAACTTGATACACTCTATTGTGATCAAGGGACTTCGTATTATATATTTCTATAACATGCCTCTACATATCTGCAGAAATAAAAAGATAAGATTTGACAATCTAAACTGAAAAAAGCTTTTTTTTTTTTTTCCCCTCAGAGACTTTTAAGTGACTGCTGGTCTGCAATTAGGGCTTGAAACACATTTCAAAGGAATGAAGTATCCTAGTACCACCCGAGGAACAGTCCCGGGCTTTGCATGCTTTTTCCAGTAAGAGTAGACCAATGACTGATTCATACCTCCATCATATCACAATTGTGCTTTTATTTGGCACCCTCTCATTTCCTGCAAGTCACTTGCAGATGGTCTAGAAGCCACAGAACAAGCTGTACTTCCTTTCCATGTCAGCCATCTCTATCTCATGGACTCCTTCCAGTTTGCTGCACACAAGGTACAAGGATACTTCTCCAAAGATACCTCTCTTGACTTCAAAAACCCACACTTTCAGTAGGATTCTGTAGCTAGCCTTTCCACCAGCAGAAATAAGGAAATAATTTGCACTGCTTCCATCTCCTGTAGCTTGGTTAAGTTCACAGAAGCCAACACAGGAAAGGAAATGGAGGGATTTATTGGGGCTGTTCTGGGCCTCACACGGAACAACAGGGGGTCCAAAGGAAATACTTCTGAGACTTCCATAATGTGGTTATATAAGCTGCTGTCATGCCATCGCTTTGGGTTTTGCTGTCAGTGCTGATCACCCCATCTCAAATAGGATAGAGGAGAAACAAAAAGGGTTCAGAGAGTAAAAGACTCATTAAAACCCTCAAGAGCTTTTAGTATGAGAAACATTTAGAAAGCATCAAAATGACAAAGAAAACAAAGAAGACTGAATGCAGTGGAAGTGATACAAATATAACTGCACAGAGAAAATAAATCTGCCTTCCCAAGAAATGAGGGGACAGTCATTAAAAGGCAGAACACTAAAACCAATAAAAGGATTTTTACTTTTCATTCACATGCTATATAAAAAACTTGCAGTACTCTGTACCCAAACCCCCAGATGGGCCAAGATTTTATCAGTTTAAAAAGGACTAATTATTGCAATAATAATAAGAAAGGCCTTTATAATAACAAATATAATTACAGAAATAGTTAGCATAATACTGAATAAACAGAATATCCACAATTATGGTACAATAAACTGTGAGAACCGAAAACTGCCCATGTTTGAAGACATAAGTCAATTTTTATATGATACCTGTTAATGAGACATTACCCCTGTGTTAAAAGTTAAACCACCATTATTCTTTATGGGGAACTTGGCAATTTTTTTCTGAAGGATCTGATGCTGGGTTCTGTGACAGTTTCTCTGTGGCTTTCCAGAGTTGTGTCTCCAACACACATATGAACCCATCAATCAAGTGTTCAGCTTGTTCACCGCTCCTGAACATGGTCAGTAGAATCAAAATAAACCCCCAGTAAAATCAAGGGAACATGTCTGCTCTTCAGGAATACGTGCTGGTTTCATTAGCTTGCGAGAAGTGAGATTGTCTGAGCCATTACTTTTAATGCACACGATGAAGTGGGGAGAAGAAATGAGGGACAGCATTCTGTAGGTTTGATAAAAAATGGCAGTGTTACAGTTTTATTTGATGATTAAGATGTGAGTAAGAGTCATATTTTAAGACAAAGTATTCTTACCCACCTATACATCTCCATGCCCTTTTTAAGTATTGGAAAATGAAGTTTGCATGTGGAATAAACAAAAATAAAATCCTCCGTAAATTTGAGCCAGCTCTGAGGAGTCAAACGAGTCTCCTGTGTTACAGATTTCTGTCAAGAGTTTTGTATCTGATGTATAATTTTGGGTTTAATTATGAGGCTGCCTGTCCCACAGTGAGGCTGTTAAAACAACTTTTCCCCTTTAAACAGCTGTCTACTTAAAAAAAATGTGGAAGCTCAGGTATATTGGAAACTTTCACCCATCAGACTTGGTTAAAAGTGGTGAATTGGGAGGAAAAGCAGTAGGAAACAGGTAGGCAAACTGTAGCCAGAAGGAAATGGAGAAGGTTCCCAGACATCTCATTTCCCTGGGGAGCCACACCTAGGCAAGCCCTGGGGATGCAGGCAGTCCCAGGAGCCCCTTACAAGAAGCTCCTTCCCTGCAGCATCTCACAAGCCCTCCTCCAGTGAAATCAGCGTGGCAATACAAGCACATACAGGCTGTAAGTTCCTGCCCCACATTAAGCTGATGTGTAGCCCTTTAACTAGAGGCAACTCCATAAAAGCCAGCACCCATTTAAACAAAATATAACCGGGCCGTATACTTTTTCCCAGCTTGTTTTGTTACCTCTGGGCTGAAAGAAAAGCACACACTGCAGCCTGCCTGAAAGACTATCCTCACTTCCCCAACTTTCAGACGAAAGTTGAAACCAAAACACCAGTTCTATCGGAGACAGAGAAAAGTAGCAGTCCTGTAAACGATGGCAATCTAAAGCTGTAGAAGAAATATAGGCAGTAATGCACACATTCTTACCTGCACAAGTCTGCACCATCAGCCTTTGAGAGGTTTTTTTACATCTACTCTGTAACGATGCATTTTTTGAAAATGGTTCTAGTGCTCAGGAATGCCAAGAATTTAGGAAGAGAGCCACAGCTTAAGAGAGCAATTATTTGCCAGTAAATACTCAATTTGCTTGTCCTGTGATTTTTCTTCTCCTAACTCGCCCTCTCCATAATCCGTCTCTTGCTGCGTCATGAGCACAAGAAGTCTTTTCTTCATAGCACAACACTTCAGTTTGCTATTTTGTTAGCATTAATTAAGAATTCCCTCTACTGGTCATTTTCTATACTCTTACAAATAGCACCTTGAGCCCCGGACATTAGAAGGCAGTGAGTCAGTGTGTGGGATTCAGCCACCATTTATAAACACCTTCAACCACATTCACCCAGTTTACAATATTCAGGACATCTCAGCTGAATTACTGCTTTGTGTCCAGTTTGTATTCAGATAGGGGCCATATGTTCCTTCATGTATTAGAGCAGAGCTCATTAGCACTGCTCCAGTCACGCCACAGCAAACATTTTTTTTTTTTCCTGTCTTGCCTCCATTTTAACCTGATTAAAACCATTTTCTCCAGGGTAGGTTTCTGGAAAGGAACTGCTCAAATCCAAAGTACTGTTAAAAAGGATATGTGTAATTTTAAAATTAGTTTCAAATTAAAATTTGCTGCAAAAAACTCAGTTGTTACTTAGGATTAAACTGCTTACTAAAAGCACCTTCTAAAAATACGAAAGTCTTCACAAAAACTCTGTTGCAGTAACCACAAGGGCTAAATATTCAGTGAGCATACAGACCTAGCTCTCCCATAAGGATTTAGGCACACAGCCTATTTTTAAAGAGTGTATGTATGTATGCATCTGTGCAAGCACCATCATACAAGTAGATTAACACCTTGCAATAATGGGGAGAGTGGGTGTAGTCAGGAATCTGGATGTGCAAATTGTATTTCCTAAGAAATTTTGTGTAGGCAAGTCCCATTCTGCTCAATCAACAGTAGGCAGAGAAATACTATATTTGGAAAAAAAATCATAAAATACAGAAGGAGTGACTTGAATCACGCACATTAATTGCTAAGTGAAAACCTAGGTTCTGAAATACAAAACAGGAACACCCATATTGGGAGCAGAAGAAAAAAAAATGACACACCTGGGATTGAACAGTATGATAAAGAATCCCTTTGAATCCGTTTTAGAACAGAAATGCATCATCTGTTAAAATTACCTTGGGTCTGGCTACTTCTTACATGAGTGAAAACAACTTTGGGCCCCAAACTGAAGATTAACATCACATCATAAATGCTTCACTGCATTTAGAAGGACTGTGTGCATTTCATACGATACAGTGATATTGTAGAAAACCATGGAATTCCCACAAATCCACACCACAGTATGGTAAAACGTGTTAACAATTCCTCACATACAAATAAGCATTTCAAGACAACATGTTCAGAGCACAAACTACATCAGAGGCATAAAAAAACCCTACTAAAATGTATTTATGTTATGTATATCCTATATCTACAGCTAAGAAGCAAGGAAGTTAGAAATATACTGAAACCACTCAATCATCTTTAGGAATATCATACACACACACATTGTACACACTCTCCTACAGTGCCATATGCCCAACTGATTGTGAGTTCATGTTAAAAATTATTTAACTTTTCTCCCCAAACACCTCAATCAAACATCAACCAAACAGCAGGACATAGGATCCATTTTTCTGGGGCACTGACCACCTCCTCCACAAAAGAGAGTGACAGCACTCTCAAAATCCAAAACAGGATGGGGAAACAAACAGCACGTGAAAGGTGAAAACCCCACTTCAAGAGCACTGCTCCCTTCTTCCCTGAAACTGATTTTCCTCTGACAGCTCTAAAAACAGTGCATAAATAACATATCCCATGGCTAACACACCTACCTACACAAGTGCCTTGGAAACAGGAGAACTTCCAAGAGCCCGGGCAGGGCCCATCCTGGATGCTTTGAAGTAGCCAACAGCTCACACAGGTTTCAAGAAGACAGCAGTGGACCTGCTCCCCGATGCTCATTTGTGAGGGAAATACACTGAACTTCAGCTAAAGAGCTACATGCTAATTGTACGTAAGATTAACTGTTTTCCCTTAGGCTTTGAATTACACTGACATAAATAAAGCGTTTCAGAATTAAACCTGACTATTGTCGAGTTTATGTTATGCATAACTTAAGAAGAGGGCAAAGAAGAGTCAGATCAGTCTTAGGAGGTACTTTCAAGTTAGATTTCCAATATTTAGATGAGAATCTGAAAATGAAACTTTAAATCAACTGTAAACAAAATTAAAGTACATTAAAGAAAATGAAAGTGGCAAGTATAATTCTGCTGTTAAGGTTTAAAAGTGAAAAAAAATGAACAAAAATGAATTTAATTTTTATAAATAACTGTAAGCAAACAGTTTATTGCAATATTTTGTAATAAATAAGGCTTTCTGAAAAAATGGATAAGGCCTTCCTAATTTTTTGTTGTCTTAAAATTACGTGCTTCCATATTAATATACTAATTTGCCTTTGCAGAGCAGAGCATTTGAAAGAAGAGCTGACACACTTAATAGGGACAATTGGGTTAAAAGGGAATTTCCTGGATAAAGTCAGAACATAACAAATTCTTACTTATCCAGTGTAGTTAATGTAAAATTATACTCTTCTCAAAAGGGACTGCACGGTGAAAGGGATATCTGGTTTGTTTAGGAGGTGCCCCCATTAATTGGATTTTTTTTTTTTTTTAATGCTCTAAGCAATCAGCCAGTAGAGCCAGACATTGTCCTCAGGTAACCTCACACAGCTGCCTCCAGTGCAAAACGCTGTCACTTCTCAGACTTCATACGCTGTGATCCGCTTCCTTCCTTCCTTCCCGCTGCTCCCCCGAGGCTGCCAGCTCAGCCCAGCTCAGCCCAGCGCAGCCCAGCGCAGCCCAGCGCAGCCCAGCTCAGCGCAGCTCAGCTCAGCGCAGCCCAGCGCAGCCCAGCGCAGCCCAGCTCAGCGCAGCTCAGCCCAGCCCAGCCCAGCTCAGCTCAGCGCAGCCCAGCGCAGCCCAGCGCAGCTCAGCTCAGCTCAGCGCAGCGCAGCGCAGCCCAGCCCAGCCCAGCCCAGCCCAGCCCAGCCCAGCTCAGC
>VZSE01005087.1:749829-904632 GCA_013398275.1 Promerops cafer
CAGCCCAGCGCTCCCCGCTCTCCCGGGGACCGGGCGCTCACGCGGCTCCCGGAGCCCCGGCGCGGCGGAGCGCGGCCCCGTCCCAACGCGCCTCTGTGGGCAGGAATCCCTCCCAAACCCCAGTGACACAAACCCGACTGCGTGGCCACTGCGCCGTTTTTTCCCCCGGCTTGCAGCACCTATTTGCTTTCACTTTCAGAGGTACTTTTATTACCCAAAGCTGGACAGGCGTTCTGCAGTGCTTTTTCTAGCAGGGAAAATCTCTCTTGAAACAAGTTAGTGCTTTTGTTTCTGTGTCACAAAGCCTCCCAGCATTACCATCTCCATCCCAGCTCCACACTGGATTAACTCTCAGCATTATCTATGTAATGTGTAGCACAGCATTAGACACAGATGAGTGTCTTTACCTACTTAGAAGTGAAGCAAGCAGAACTCCAAACAATAAACTTAAAGAAATCATTAATTTTGAGGAAAAGAGAAAAGCAAATTAAGCCCAGATTTAGGTCTGCTAACCTGGTAATGTAAAGGATTCAGCTGGTCCTGAACAGTTAAAATTCAGCTGCTCAATGATAGATTTTTTTCCAGGTAAATTCCTACTGAAGTCAACAGACAAGCTTCTGGACAGTAACACTGCTACAAACCTGAGCTACTTCTACTAAAATCCCACAGATTTAGAAAGGTGTGATCAGGCCCCAAACCTGCCCCAAGGCGGCGATGCCTTAGGGAGGACTGCCAAGATGATTAGTAAGAACCAGCTTGCTGCAGAAAGCTTTGCACTGGAGAGCTGTCTCCGGGCAGACACCAAGGTCTCCTGCAGCCGAGTGGGGAGATGAAGGTTGTCACTATTCCCATTAGCAGTGTTAGGAAGCTAAGAAGGTACCTAGTGACATGTCTCTCAATCCAAGCACAGCAGCTGAACTTATTTTTTATTTTGCTCTCTGCACTGACATGATATTTTCCCTAAATAAACCTTGCCATCTATTTAGTAAAAAATTATAATTATTCGTTATAATATCATGGATCTTATAACCAATTTTCTGTACACATTCAACAATAGATTATTCCACAACATGGCAATATGATGTAACTTAGGTCAGGCGTGGAGGCGTAGTTTGTACAGGCTGTTACTAAGTGACAAAGGAATTTAGGGCATCAGTGAAAAGGTTGCATTTGTTAACTGTTCATTTCCAAACAGTGGTGGCTCCAAGGGAGTTGCATTTTTTTTTTTTTTTTTTTCTTTTTTTCTTTTTTTAAATGGGATTTCCTGCCTACTTCTGCTGAAAGTTGCTGGAGAAGAGCTGGCCAGGTATTTTGGTGGAAGAATCGTTCTGGGGAGATTTAACAAGCAGACATCACTGATGTAAAGTTCCAGCCTCTGCTATTTCACAAGTTTTGGTTTTTGTTTTGTTTTATACATCTCCACTTAGAGTTCATGCAGCACAATTATTCCCAGTTCAAATATAAAAAAAAAACCTAGGAAAAAAAACCTGTAATACTTTATCCTATCAGACTTATAATGCACAGCTTATGTGCCATTTAAATCAGAATTGCTTTACCCCAGTGAATGGTGGATAAAATCGTTCTAGACTGCAGCAGATGGAACTGGAAATTTTGTCTTCCTGTTTGTATCTGGAGCACATATGATCAGCCCGTGGGAACAAGGTTACAGCAAAACATGTAAAAAGAAATGTATCAGGGACATTAGTGTTTGCAGATAATGTACCACAGAAGCAGCTCTACGCTGCTGCTCTGAAACAACCACTTTCACTCTGCAAAGGTTATCAAAAACTCCAACTGAGCCAGGCTGGGCAAGCTCACTCACTATCCTGCAAGGGTGAGAGGAGCACGCAGAAGAGGAGCACGTCTCCTCTGTGCCAAGAGCCCTACGCACTAGGGAGGGAGATGTGGACACTTCCCAAAGCAGCTGCTGACGAGGTGTGCTGGGGAAGGAGAGGAGAGGCCGGCTGCAATTGCCTGCAAGCGTGGATAATGTTCTGGGGAATCTCGAGGACCATGCGCTGTCAGGAAAATCCGGCACTGTGGCGCGGGCTGGGAACATCGCCGATCCACACGCACATTTTCCGTACTCACCATCAGTTTAGAGAGCAGCTTTATCTCCAAAGTACCTCTGCAGCAGGGAAAGAGCATCCCCTTCCTTTTACAGCTGGGGAATGTAGGCACAAGTATAATATTGACTTTTCCAAGGTTACTGAGCCAGACAGGAGCAGCCGGATCTTGGTCTGGTCTGCTGATCAGAGCCTTAATAACACCAAGCAATCCTCCCTCCAGCTTCAAGGCCACAACGTCTGCGGTTTAGCATTTTCACAGGGGGCATAATCTGGGCATACGTAAGGATGTGCAAGACAGGAAAAAACCTCTTGTTTGATCTTCACAGGAAACCTTAGCCCTGAAGTAACCTTGAGGTAACAGAAATAATGAAAAGCGTGATTTTTACTTGCAAGTTTAACACACAAGGTTTGAAGGTCACCAGAGTGGTTTTGTCTCTGAAGTGAAAACCGGTGTTTTTACACCATACTTTCAGCACAGTGGTTTTAAATTATCTCTGCAAAGATGGATACAAGCAGTTTGTTTACCAGGTTAGGAACTGAGGAAAAAAAACCCAACAAGATTTAAAACTCTCCTTGGCTTAATTACCCTTAGCATTTTATTCATTTAATCAAAGCAAAAAAAAATCAGCTTGGCTTTTTTAACAGCAGAGTCAAACCAACTGGAAAATTCACCTCCTACAATAAATTTTGAAAGGGAAAACTCCAGATAGCAATATGCTAGAGAAATGTCTTCAGCTGCAGACAGAACTGTATCATAATGAAATCTTCTATTTTGACTCCCTACCTCTCCTTCCTTCCCAAAGACAGGGAAAACTGTTGGATTTGAATATTGGTTTAGACCTTCCCATGGGAAGGGCCACTGCATAGGATACAGACATTGAGAATTATATGCCTGTAAACTTATTTTGCAGACTACCTGCACACATAAACACATAAAAGAAATTAAAACAAAGTTAGAGAGTATGACTATTTCTTTTAAATTATTTTTTCCCTTCCCTAATGCATGTTTCTAAGTTATATAAGTAGTTTTAAATTCATTTCAGAAACGGGGATTACTGGAGATCACTAATATTTTTTTTCAAAACATACAAGAAGCGACAGCAATGCTGGAAATGGACTGGAGCTGCGAGGTCCTCTTTCTGCATCTTCATGGCACTTTTCTGGGGCCCCAGTGATCTCCTGTAACCACTGGCAAACAGTGATCTTTATATCTAGAGATCAAAGGCGCAGAATCTGCTCTCTGGGGACACAAAGTCCTAATACCAGCTAAAACTAAATGCTCTTAAGTTGCTCACTGTAGGGAACTTGGAAAAGAGACTTTGTTTTGCACCATTTATAGTGCTCTGCAATCAAAAGATCATAGAAAAAACAGAAAAACACATACATAAGTTGAGAGAACTGTTCCAGACCTCATCCTAAACTGACATGATATAGAAAAATAAGAAAATGGACATAGATCTCTTTCATACCACGCTTCCAGTTTTATTTGATTCTATTTAAACTGAAATTTTGCTGTGGCAAACTGTGTTCTCTCTGGTCTCTTCGACAGTGGGTTTCATGCATTCTTGCATATATTTGAACTTTTGATCGTTTTCCAAAATTTCACTGCTAGTATCCTAGGCAGCCATCAGTGGGCAGTGATATGGGTCATTCTAGTTCAGAATTAAAAGGAGATGAGTGTGACTGATCCTTTTTCTCAAGGCCAAATCTTATAACAAATCATCTGGAGAACTGCCAGCGACTTCAATGAGACCAGAAATTGTCCCTACTGTTATCTAAAAAACTTCATGTGCTGTATGAGAAAATCAGGGTGCAAATTCTCCAGCCAGATTAGACTCATTCTCCTACTGACTAGGAAAAGGATAATCAGACAAAAGAGCAAAGGGAGGGACTGCAGACTTTGCTGATGCCTATATGCTATTGCTCATCAAATTCCAAAATAGATGAAGGAAAAGCAGGGAAATGTGAGCAGCGCTGCATCAGTTCTTTCTGAGCAAAAGTGGAAATACTACCTTTTTTTCAGTACAATTTAGAACAGGTTTAATTATCTAAATAATGTATATTATATGTAAATATAATATACAAATACAAATACACAGGCCTGCTGTTGTCTTAATCCTTTATGCTTTGCTCCTGGCAAAGAGTGAATAGAAGAAAATAAAAGTGGAATATAAACGACTTATGAAGGTTTCTGTTTTGTTTTTTGTTTTGTCAGAAAGTGACAGGAAAACGGGAAAAACCCATGCTTTTGTTCCCATTTTTGAATTTCATGCTCTGGAAAGATGTCAGTACGTCTGCACAAGTATGCATGTGCATGTATCTATGTCGGATTTACTAGAATGGCAAGGAAGAAAATGAGGCGATCTCAAAAGAAGCCAAGAATCTGGGACTTTGAATTCTCTGACTTCAATAGTGTTTCAAGGACTTGGAATGTGACAGATACTGGCATATTGTGTCCTGCTGTGAATGAGGGGTCGACCGAAGCTTTACAGCATCTCTGTTCCCAAAGAGGAATACACACAGCTCATGAGGCACATCTGAAAGCTTGGGATGTGATGAGGCATTCTTGACCCCTCCCTTTCCAGCATGCAGTGCTTACCCCAACGAATGCTTGGCCTTTCACTGACCTTTAATTTCATAATAGGCTCATGTTGACAAAACACTTCAAAATGAGATCAACACAGATAGGTAGCTTGTGCTGTGATACAGAAAAGAGTTCTCAAAAGCAGGGGAGCAGAGAAGATAAGCAGTAGTGGCATACATAATGGGAGCTACATGTTCAGCTGTTTGCATGTGGGGCTATCATCTTCAAGTACTGCATCATATTATTAAAGCATCTTTTTTCTTTTTTTTTTCTCTAAAAGCTTATAAAACTTTGTTGGTTTTTTTGCTTTTAATTTTGTTTTTGATGGGGCTTTTTGTTGGTCTTGTTTTTCGAATTTCATTTTAACTAGTCCTATATTCCACTCAGTTCTATTAGGCAGCCACCTCTGAGTCAAAAGACAAAGGCAGATGGAAGGTGGAAAGAGTTTGAGAGGAGAACCAGAATTTCAAATTTGAGCTTCAGACCTCCTAAACATCCATTTTAGCAAAGTTACCTTGTCTCACTGCTCTTTAAATTTCAGGGCAAATACTTAGAGTGATAATTTAGCCACGGAATGTTTGTATTAAACAGGGGCCTCCTGCTCTCAAGTTTCTATAGTTTACAACAAAGAGTTTATTAAACACAACTCTTTCTGTCTGACATTCAAATCCATCTCTGCAACACACTCTCCTCTGGATTTGCGCCACCGAATGAAATGCTTTGGAAAAACAAAATAAACCAAAACCCTGCTGTGGAAACAGGACAAATCTAGTTTCATGTCCCCTGCAGAGAGAGAAACAAGACGGAAGTAAAAAGCACCAAATGGAGCTCATAAAGCTTCTCTCTGATCTCAGCCTCCACATTCTGGCAGAAAGCACTACCTAAGAGATGTGCTCTGCTCCAAGTGAGAACAGCCTCTGATTGCACCGTGAGCACAAAAATATATTGTCTGTGAACAATTACCCCGAACAAACTCTGAATAAGGGAAATCTGACGACAGAATAAGGGGAAATGTGGTGGGAGGCAGGCTAATTGTCCCCCTCCCTTGCCAAGACCTTATCTTGCATGCCAGCCATCTGTAGTAGCTGTGCCTGCAACTACAGTTCTGTGGGCTACGCTGAACCTCCTTTCCACAAACTGCACCACAACGAGGTGCAATCATCTTGCCCATCAGACACCATCCACCATGGAAAGGAAGTGATTTGAGCGCTGTAACAAAACCAGTTCCTTGCTTTCTGTTCATTTTATCACTGGTGGTTGCTCATATTCCTTATAACATTCCATGCAGCAGTGCATAAGTGGAAGGAAACTCATCCTAACCCACAGGTGCTACAGGGAGTCAATGGGGCTGGTGTTAAAATTCATTACTTCTTTCTCTTTCAGCATATCTACAAATAAAAAGAATTTACTTATTTGGAAGTCACTGCCCAAAATAGAAGCACATTCTGAACAGTGTGAGACCACCAAGACAGAAGGAGAAGAATGCACACCTGAGTACATTTCTCCATTCCTGGATCCTGGACATCCCTTTAATTACATTTTGAGGACAATCAGCAACTTAGAGAGAAAGTGCATGGTGGGTCAGGACTCTTTCAGGTTTTGTTTTCTACTTTCATACAGCATCCACGTGCACTTTGGTACATGTACAGGCAGACAGTAAAGAAAAAGCACACAACTAGACACGGGGAGGCCACCTGGTGATCAACCAAACTCTCACCTTGCTCGTAAAACTACTCTGAAATTCAGGTAGGAATCAGCTTTTTCTGCACGAGAGCACAGCAGAATGCTCTGCCCAAATATGGGAGTTTCTGTAACACAAAGCATTGCTGACAGCTTTCTTGTGAACCCCCTATGATCACATTCACTGCTGGGACTTTGAGTTGGCTTTGTTAGTATACTGGGCACTCTGCACATATTCATCACTGGGCTTCTACAGCAAGAACATCTCCCATGTCATATGACAGTTTCTGTTTTAGACTTTAGTCCTTTATTCCTTCAGAAAGCAATGTTCTGCTGCTATTTCTTTTTTTTGTTGTTAATTAATTCGAGACTATTCCTTAAATTTTCATTGTAATGCATTTTTTGTGGGGGTCTATTAGTGACTTCTAAACCTGCATGAAACTGTCACTGATTTAACGTCTTTGTTACCATACATGTATGAATCTGTTTGCACTATATGTACACATGTATGTATGTACATGGGCATGTGTATGCATGGATTGAAAAAAAACCAAACCAAAAAACCTTTCCAACTGCATCTTCCTCCCTCCTTCCTTCTCCATTCTGAGCAGGTTCCTGCTATCAACTGCTGGAGTGTGCTCACTCTACACCTAGAGCTATAATTATTTTGCTTTAATTTTACAAAACCTTTTGTTCCATTCCCACGAGCCCACCTGATCCTTATATTACACTTGCTCTATTAAAACACTCATGCAGAACAAAGCACAGTTGTACTGATTCATAAGTAACTCACCCCCCACCCCCTCTTTTTCTTTCTACTAGGCTCATGCATCTTACCAAAGATTCACGACACTGTCCCTGATACCACTCCATGGTCCAATGTTTGCCTTTTTTTTCCCCTTTCTTTTAAAGCATTATTTTTATGTGCTTAGGGTCCAATCACACCATTGTGTGTTGCTGTTTTGAATTGCTGTTGTTCTCAGTCATTTTATGTTATGCTCCTTAGCACAACCAATATAGTGCAGAGGGTGTTATGGAATTTATTTGTTGTAATCAGAATCTAGGATGCTTTATTTTTATTCTTATATTATTATTATTCATAAGAGTACAAGCACCAGGGCTAGCCCTACATTTTCTCAAGGCAAGCCAAAGGCCATTTCTGGCCAGCCTCTGACACCAGCCTCCCCTATCTGCAGGAAAAGGGCCCAGCAGCAGCTCAGATCAAGGTGATCACTGTCTTTTGGGCATGGCCTGCATGAACCACTAGGCTTTACAGAAGACCAAAGACACCAACAACACTTGTAATAGGGGTGATCTTCACAGAGGCACTGGTCATTTCAGATTTAAAAAAACCAAACCCACCTCTCATAAATTACTGCTAAAAAAATGGAAGGACAGAGTACAGCCTGTCAGTAAAGATGGGAGTAATAAAAGGGCTGTTTCATCTTCTTGTCCTGTACAACTTCCTTGAGCTGAGACAGCCTTCATTTTCTGGCTTATAAAGCACCAAGCATTTTGTTAGGACTAAGTAGCAGATAAATAATCATCAGCCAGAAGAGTGCCTGTGAAGGCAGTGCTAGCAAAGAGCAAATGAAGCCGAGCTCCTGGTAGACACCTTCTAAAGATGGAGAGCAGGACATTCTGCAGTGCTCCACTGAACACCAGAGGAGGTAGGTGAGCACAGGCCAGGCAAAAGGGTGAGAGAAAGCAACAAGAGGAAGGAAAATGGGGTGTGTGTATGTTTTTCTGGGTGACATGTGTAACAATGGTGACTACCAACGCTTTGTAGCAATTAAAGAGAATAACAGGAAAAAAGGGGGAATGTGGCAAGGCACAGAACAAACACATCTGTACAGGGTACAACCGAAAGATGCAATTTACCAAAGAATAACCATTCTGCACATTTTATGTAGCATGTCAAATCTATCAGATTTTTCTCTTATTAAATCATCATTCTACAGCAACAATCATTCTCTCAATCAATCCCCCGTGTTAACAACTCTTAGTAATGACTAACTTGGCAGGAACTGATGTTTACATATATTTTAAAGTCCTGAGCACTGTTCTGTATTTTTTGGATGTTAAATTTCCTTTACATTTTCTCTCTTATTTTTTAACCTGTTTTTAAAGGATGGATGCATTCAATTAAAAAATAAAATTTTGTGACACACACTCAGATTATGTTAGTTCAGGAAATTGGCAGTGGGATAAGAACAAAACCATTCACCTCCTGATTGCTGATTCAAATCTAGCCTAAGTGAGATAGTCACAGAAACTAGAAGCCTCCCATGGTGGCTTTGTGATTTGAGATTATTTTTTATGAATCTCAATCCACATTAGGCCAAGAACCAGAATCGCAAATCCACTGCCTGAATGAGCATTAAGCAGCATCACTGCACACAGTAACAAGGGAGATGCCAAAACCAAACTGGTTCTGGGGACAAACTTCCAACCTTATCCTAGGAAACAATCATTAAAAAGCAGGGTTCCACACAAATGTGGAGCAAAGGAAAGGCATATATCTACCTACCAGACAGAAAACACCCCCTGCAGCCACATCAGCTGGTTGTTGCAACATTTACCTGAGGTGTCTTATGTTGTGGCCCTGTATCACTTGAGAGCTCAGAGACAGGGAGGGCAGGAGGAGTGAATACAGCAAAGGTTTTCTATCATAAGCCCTGAAGAAGAAGCAGCAAGCTCATGCAGTCCTTAAACCTTAAAATCAAAAGACCCTCAGAGCTACTGGAGGCTCTGGTCATTATTTGGTCCATTTTTCCTGCCTAGATAAAAGACACAAATGAGGCATTTAATTTTGCAGAAGACCAAACCTAAGGAGAGCTGTGGTGCACTTTTTATTTTATTTGGGACACGACTGATTAACGAATCTATTAGCAAAGCCATTTCACTAAACAAACATCCTATAGCACACAACAACATAGTGATGCTCAGGCATATTTCCCATGGCTCCCTCTTTTAGGGAGAATGAATCATTAAAACCACTTGGGAATTAGCTATTCCAGCTTCCCCCCTTAGATACATTTGCTAACCTGAGAGACGTAAAGATCTCAGGACTCACGAGTAGATTTAAGTTTTCCCACTGTCTGTGCTGAAATGGAGCCAATGCAGATCCTACCTTCAGATCTGCACTCAGGTGCCTCTCTGTTATGTTTCATTTCACATCTGTGATCTTTATTCCTTAGAAACAGGAAAAATGCACAGCTGTTGCAAACACCATGTTTGCATGCAACTTGGCATTGCTCTTCAGTGGCTGTAGCATGGACATGCACTTGACTATTCAAAGGGAAGTGAGATGAGAAGAAGAGCTGCCTTTTAAATGGCCAAGTATTGCTAATTTTACATGGGGAATTTTGGGAGCAAGTAGTTGTTCTCAAAGTTTTCAGAGACATTACTGAAAGTATTCATGTACACAGCAAGAAAAAGCTGGTGGGAAGGTTCCCCATTTTCTCCTTCCCTTGTTCTTCATTAGTTTTTTCATTTTCCCTTTTTGGCAAGAAGAAAAAGGAAGACACTGACAAATAGAAAAAAAAAAAGTATTGATTTGATGATCCTTGTCCGAAATAAAATTCTGGAGAAGGGGTAGCCTTACAGATTGTAACATACAGCAGTAAATACATACACATGTAAATGCTTCTATTACATGAAGTTCTGGTAAAATGTATAAAAATTCTAAATATACCTAAGCAGACAGACTAAGTACAGTTAAAAATTCAGCTGCTAAACTGGAAGAAGCAGACAAACAATAGTAAAACTATTAAGAATTTGGGAAAAAAATCACATCTTTTATATGAATTTAAACTTAGGATGTGACACAGAGAATGTTGATTTAATTTAGGAGTCATAAGGTTAATAATGCTGATTCACTGGCAGAGAATTCAAATACACATTGCATTTTCCTAAACATTTTAAATTGTTTTGAGTATGTTTTGGGGAGGCTCTGGAATGAGCCAACTTGTCAAGGGAACCTGTATCTGAGTGAAAGGCAGTGTTCAGTACATGACTCAAAAAACGTAAATTACGAGATGCATTAGTCCAGCAGAGCAAGGAACCACTATTTCAGGGAGCAGGCTTCACTGAAAATAAAAAGACATAATTTTCAGAATATGCAGTATGCAGCTTCAGCTCTCATTTAACATGAGATTTTATGGACACCAACTACACTTCAGGAAAGCACTTGTGGACTTGCTCAGTGTTTTCAGGAAAGCTGAAAGCACCAGGAATGAGAGAGAACTCAGAGATCTAAGTCTGCTTCAATGTGCCTTGCCCATTGTGAGGAAAAAGGCAGCACTAGGCAAGCTCAGGTGCAGGAGCTGCACACAGGCCCACACTGATATGCTGAGCACTGTGATGATGTGCTGTGCACCGGTGTGCTTTTCAAACTGATTTTATGTGATTGATCATTTTGATCTGTGAATCTGAACTCTTGGAATTCTTGGTCTCTGTGGAAGGTCAGATTCTTACTCAGAGCTGGTTTATCTTGGTAGGTGACATGTTAGGCTTCAAGCACTGGCATTTAACCAATGCCTTCAGTGATGCCATGTAGGCTGGAACCAGACCATCACTTGGTACCAAGTGACCTGCAAACTGAGAGCCTTTACCAAGAGAGTCAGGGGACACAGACATTTACTGTGACATTCCCATGACGTGTTCACCAGTATGGAGAGTAACACAACAGTAAATAAAACCTGTTCAGTTATTTTCTACAGGAAAAAGTCTCAGGTGAAGAAAGACTACCTCAAGTGAAGATGCCATCACTTATACATGCCAGATTTTGCCTTGACATGATATGTGAACCTACAGAAAGATTTGAATTTTACAATTAGCTTCACATGCTCCAATTAGTTTCTCAAGCTGCACAGAAAGCAGAGGAAGCTCAATAGTAAGACAAGAGTGAGCTTTTGAAAAAACATTATAGGGAATAATTGTGCTCTGGAGAATTTATTTATTTACTAATGCAAACAGTACACACTGAGATAACATCTGGCAGTGTTTATTACAATGAAACCCAATCAATACTTCTGTCTACTACAATATCTGTCCACAAAATAGTCATTCCTCCTGGCATCCACAAGAAATACTCAACTATCTATTACAGTAGCCTTTGTCAGCAAAAACAGAGGTTGACACCCTAATTCTTCTATTAGAAAGAACTAGATCTACCTAGACACAAGAATCATGGTGGAAAATTGGAGAGAGAGATGCAGTTTGCAGCACCACAAAGAACATTAGAAATTAATAAAATCATAGAAATGAGATTTCAAACCTATGAAATGTTTTGGGTTGGAAGCGACCTTCAGGATCATATTGTTCCATCTTGTTCCCCCTGCCATGGGCAGCAACAGCTTCCACTAAAGCAGGTTGCTCAAAGCCCTGTGCAGCCTGGCCTCAAACTTCCAGGGATGGGGCAGCCACAACCTCTCTGAACAACATCCCTAAAGAATTTCAAAAAGCAGCAGATTCCAGATCTTTTTTCTTGTGCCTCAGGGGAGGGTCCTGGTTGATGGAAAGTTGAACCTGAGTCAGCAGTGCCCTGGAGCCAGGAGGGACAACCCTGTCCTGGGGGCATCAGGCACAGCATCACAGCCAGGCAGGGGAGGGGATTGTCCTGCTCTGCTCTGAGCTGGGGCAGCCTCACCTCGAGTGCTGGGGGCAGTTTTGGATGCCACAACACAAGATGGAGAAGTGCCTTGAGGGGCAGCCGTATGAGGGGCTGAGGTCACTTGGTCTGTTCAGCCTGGAGGAGAGGAGACTGAGGACAGACCTCACTGCAGTTAGAGCTCCTTGTGAGGGTGAGAGGAGGGGCAGGCACTGATCTCTTCTCTGCAGTGACCAGTGACAGGACATGAGCAAACTGCCTGAAGTTGTGTCAGGGGAGGTTTAGGTTGGATATCAGGAAAAGGTTCTTCTTCCAGACGGTGGCTGGGCACTGGAACAGGCTCCCCAGAGAAGTGGTCACAGCACCAAGCATGGCAAAGTTCAAGAGGCATTTGGACAATGCTCTCAGGCACACGGTGTGACTCTTGGGGAGTCCTGTGCAAGGTCAGGAGTTGAATTGGATGATCCTTGTGGGTCCCTTCCAACTCATGACAGTCTGTGATTCTATGATTACTTTTGCTAGTGAGCTACTAGGCCTTTTGAGGCATTTTAAAGCTATAAGTAAAGGGAGAAAATTTGACTTCTCATTTCCTTTTGAAGTCAGGATTCAAAAAGAAGTGATACTGAACCTTTCCACATAATTAAATAGCCAAAAATAAATTTGTTTTGAAAGTTCTGTGTATTAGAATTTCCAAGTAAGCCCTTTCATTTTTTTGCTATTTCTGTATTTGCATTATTGCACATTGCTGTAGAAAAACTAGCAGTGTTTCGTGCAATGAAAAAAGTCACTAAGCATTAGCTTAGTTCTTACTGAGCCTTCACCTTTCTGAAATCTCAGTGCCTCTTTCAGTCTAACAAACAGATTGACGTGCAATAAGATATGCATTACTACTTACTTATCACAAATTAAGCAAAAAAACCCAACAAAACCACACAAAAAAATCAATACTATTATTTTCCTCCTTACATTTTTAATTGCTGTAATTTTGCTTTTGTTGAAACAGTCATTTCCAAAGAAAAATGATATGTCTGATTAATGTGACTATACATAAAATAAATGTACATTTGCCCCTGTTTAATTTCACATTTTGCTGGCTCATTGTTCAAGGCATTTCTATTTGTACAGGACCTAGAGGTGAAATAAGACCTTCTGTGCTACACCAAGTCCTGAGGCATGGGCTATGTTCAGAAGTTATTGTGGTGATCTGTTACCTTTTTCCCATAAAACCTTCACTTTGACAAGATAATTGAGATTGTAGTTATGAACTGGGGAGAGCTGGGAGAAGAACTGGTCATCACTCCTGGTCTAGATCTACTGGGCAGAGGAGTGCACATTTTAATTTGGACTGGCACACTGAGCAGCCACTATATGCCATTATATGTGATGCCTGTTTCTGTAATTTGTGTTTGGTAAGATTTGCATCAGGATTTCTTCTTAAGCTTCTTATTATTTCTTGCCCTCCACACCAATAATGTCTTACAAGAACCTGAAAGTTCTAATGACGTGGCCATTAAGAATGAACTGGGGAGGAATTATAACAATAGTGCTATATTGGCAAAGTGGTGAAAAAAAAACAAAACCTGACCTTGCAAGCACTGAAAGTGGTGAAAATCCCACTAAAGTAAATGGAGTCCCTATTTAAAGGCCAACAGTACCACCCCCATCCATTTAGCCACATGAATTTGTGCTACACTTGCAAATACACTGAATATTTGACCTAGCTTTAAGTGAGAATATTGAGATTTCAAAAGTGCAAAACAGGCTCCATTATGTCTTCCTATATTTAAAGGAACACAGGACAAATGCAGACTGGGTTTTGAAAGCTCTCTACACTGAGAGAGATTGCTGCAGGAGTTTCCACTTGCATATCAGTGATGCAGAGGAATAAAAAGGCCAAACTGGAACAGAGATTGGGAGTTTTACACCTGGATTCAGGGCAAGCAAGAGCCCAGCCCCAGTTCAGCAAAGAACCAGTCTGTCTGAACTGTATATGAAATTTGCGAGTTCCTCATCAACTCCACAAACTGAAGAAGTGTTTTGTAAGTTAGTATTAAAACTGAGCTAGGTAAAATGGGGAAGGGAATAATTTCTAATCAATATAGTCTTATAACCTTTCACAGAAGACCTCCAAACCACCCTAAAATAGGAATAAATCCAAAATAAACCTTAATTTAACCACTACTGGGCACAAACATGCATGTGACAAATTTTATTTTTCACTTTGGTATTAAAACAGGATAAATCTAGTTGTTTCAAAAAAAAAAAAAAAAATAAAAGGCTCTCTAAAGAAACCAAGATGTATTTATTTTCCCACTTTTTTTTACCAGAAGGTAAAACCTTTTCCTCTCCATCAGTTAAGGAAAGTCCTGCATTTCCAGCAGGACATCAGCCAGAGCAGTTGGTGTCTGCCTCTCAGCTGGGGCAGGACTTTTGGAGAGGGGGGAAAAGATGAATACATAAATGCATAACCCAACCCATGTAAAGGCCCTGCTGAAGCATATATGTTTGCAATGATTCCTGCCTCCACTGAAAAGAATGTGGAAGAATCCCAGGGACTTTTTTTGGGCCAGGATTTCCCTCTTTATCTGTAAAAGAAGTGAGCAGAAAATGGCAGCACTTCACCCAGAAATGGTGTGCAGAGATCTGGCAGGGATCACAGGTGATAATTATGTTTGCATAACCTCTCTGGGCACTACAAAGAACACTGGCTTTGTCACATCGCTTACCTGCAGCCCTGAATTTCACCCAGTTCCACAGCCCTGAGCTGCCAGCTCTAGGAAGCAGCAGAGGGGAATTACAAACTATCCCATTCAGACAGTGGGACCAAGTACTGGCAGTAGAAGTGAGACTTAAGTGTTTCATAACATGGATATTCAGGCTCCCTACCATGTCAACAAAGAAAAAGGGAGAAAAGCCTACTACCCCTTCCAAACTTCCACCAGTGCACCCATGGTTAATCACAACACAGCCTGGAGAATTAGTTCAGCATTAAATAAATTCTGTTTTTTTATACGGTATATTTCTTTTACAAGAAATAGATGCATAAGGAGCTTAAAGAATATCTACTATATGGTATAGATACATTCTAAACATTATGACAGAGATAGTGTGAGAGATTTTCAGAAATTAAATGCTTTCAAATGTTATTAAGTCATAATGAAGACAATCACATAGAAAAGTGTGCCACTGACAGTCTGACAATGCAGGGACATCAGAATTGTTTTCCACCATTCTAAGGCACAGGAAAATTCTGGCTATCTCATGTTGATGAAAGGCAAATTCTACAAGGGGATAGAAAATGCATTCATAAAAAAGTAAAAGGTACCTAGCACATTTGGAATTCTCTAGGACATGAATGGACTGCAATAAGGAAAAATACCTTGCTGGTAAGAAATCCTGTCCATGGAAGAATCACCGAGTCTTTAGTCTCTAGAGCTTCCCTCTGGCTGCCTCTAGGCTGAACACCATCCAACAAGATGCTTCCCTTTGCCCTTAATGCATCCCAAGTACTGGACAAAGCCCCTAACTCTGGGGTTTGAATTCCACTTGGAGTCCTGCACCTAAATGTTACTGCATCTAGCTTTGGACCCGGTAGCACAGTGTCCTCTCACCACCTATTTCCATATCTTTGCAGTAGTCTGAGATTAACATGAGAGAATAGAATGATGTTTTGTGCATTACAGAAGTCCAGGGACTATCTGAATGCAAAGCTTTGGTTCAACACCAGTCCAAAAACATATCTATTTATATTGTTATAGATTATAATCATAACTACTAGTTGGGATTACCTTCCTACACTAAGAATTTTCCTGAACTCTTGCCAAAAGACAGTTCCCTGGACAGGGCAGGAAAACACTTGAGGTGACCATGACTGGTATCCCAAAGAAACTAAGTCTGCTAGACATCTAGAGCTTTACTAATATCTGAATTTTCTCTTCAGTGCCATTCTGGAGCCATGAGTATCAGCACGTAGGCACAAGAACACCACAGCATAATAAAGACTGCTAAAGTGAACAAGAGTTTGACATGATAAATGTGTTCTTGAATGGCAAGCACGATCAGAGGAAGGGCAGATGTAGCTGTAAAAGAGCAGTATTTTCTAAGCCACACACACACACAAAGAAGCTGAGAAGTAGTAATACACCAATTTCTGACAGGAAGAAACCGCAAATGGGATCGTTTCTGGAGTGATGTCACATGGCCAAGAGGCACCAAGACAAATTAAATAGCACTGAAGTTCCTGGCAAAAGTAAAAAGAATAATCCTTTCCTTCCTGCAGGATTGAAACAGTTACAAGGAATCAAAACTTTTACATTCAGGCGCCATCCATGAGCATCGCCACCTATAGCAGCCTTGCCTATTGACTCAGGGATTTTTCACTTCTAATCAGGCTGTAGTCAAGTTGATAGACTAATTTAATGCTATACTTTCCTAGTCACCTGGTTCCTGGGTCCCTCAGCATCCTCTGTCTGCATTCCTCAGGCTTTTGTGATGCCCTGACTGTTGGAATTTCCCTCTGGTCGCTGACGTCATGCAGGCTAAAGCTGTCAGTAAGGCACTAAATTTGCCCCAAAGGATGATCATTTTAGAGATGTTTGCTTCAGGAATCCAGTGTCACTCGTTCTGGGGACGTGACAGCCACTCAGACATAAGAAGGTTAGTCGTGTATTAAAACGGGGCAACAGACATGACAAAACAGATTATCCTCCTCACTTGAAACCCCAATGAATGGAAAGAGGAACTGGGAAGAGGTGAGAATTCATCTGTCTCTGACTCCAATTTTTCCATTGATGGTCTGATCTTACAAACTCTACACATAGGAACTGTGCCACTATACCCCACCTACATGAACTGGGGCTGCATGATCATCATCTAATCTGGTTTGTATTCAGAGAGGACATGCAGTGATCTGGTGCACAACTGCTATCATTGATGTTGAGAAATACACACTTTTTTTCCTTGAAAAGGTTCTGCTGGTAAGAATCACATGATTCTTGATTACTTGCTGCAAATCTTGGAAGAAATGAGATAACACTCTTCCATTCTACAAAAGATTTTAATTATTCAAAATTTCAATATGAACACTGCATGAACTAGAATGAAATTTCTAAGGAAATATGATGAAAAAAAATCTGCCAAAGAAAGCAACAGGTTCAAAAAATTGTTAATGCAGGTTTTGACTCAGAGATGCCTTCAGTTATTGCTGACACCAAAACATTTTGCACAGTCAAATACTTCTTTTTGGTTATTATTTAAAAATAAACAAATAAAACAAATATTCTGATCTCTTTCATGCCAGTGGAAACTGTTAAAAACAACAGACCAATTTTGGCACAACAGATTAAAATCTCTTCCTAATCTATTATCTAGATACTTCAGGGGCAATGGCAGGAAAGAGGGCAGAAAGAATGAGATCCTGTACAGTAAAATTTAGAGCTAGACAATTTAGCCTAGTGAAGAAAACAGACCAGAAAATTTGGGTAACTTACATTCATCAGACTGCCCTACATCAGACTCTGGAATAGAAATGATTCAGCGAGAGTGTCCTCAGGGACACTGATGTAAATATAGAGTAACCACAATGCCTTTTCTCTGGAGGCTCTCCCATTATACACTGGTTTAGCTAAACAATTTCATTTCAGATAGAACAAAATAGGAGTACTTTGGAAAAGGCCAGGTCTGTGCTGCTTTTTTTGCTTTCATAGTTTATCTAAAGACATCTCTGGTCTGAGATAACCTTCCTTGCTCAATAATATTTAATCTTTATTTTATCTTGAAGTAGAGTAGCAAATGCTTTGATAAATGGAGTGAAAGATTTTCCACTTTCACCACAACATCTTCAGATGCTGAAATGCTGAAGTGTTTTACTGCAACTTGCTACAGCAGTGCTACACAGGGAATCAATGCTTATATTCCCATGCCTTTTTAACATGAGTGAATCACAGCCCATACTCCTTTATATATTAAAACAACCACACACCAGAGAGCCATTTTCTTCTCCTCATCTATTGTGGTCACTATTCTGCAAAAACAAGAGCTTCCATCTATGAAAAAAGTCATGATTCTACCCATTTGTATGCCACAGCTGATGCCCTTAACTTCCAGACTTAGAACATACAAACAAAGCCCCATAAAACCCCTCCACCTCTCAAAAAAACCCTTAAACATTTGTAAGAAAACAGAAAGAACCCGTGAGGGATTTAATAAAAATAATTCCCAACTCCTTTTCTGTGCTAAGTTGTGAATGAGACTGATTAAAACCAACCTGAGAACTAAGAAAATTTTCTTAGTTCTTGGCCAACTGCATTTTGAGATTTGCAGTTTCATTAAGTGAAAACATCTTCCTAGGATGTTTGCATGAAAATTCAGAAAACAGAGGCAATCATAAGAAAAGAGAGACAATTACAAAGCTCCTAATCTCCTGAGACATTTACCTTTTTGTAGCAGGCTTTACTCCAGCCTCATTACATATTTGCTCTGATCATCAATCCTATTTGCAACTTTCAACTGTCTCCATGTTCTTTATCAGAGGAGCTTGTATCAGGCAATACCTGGAGTGTCTCCATTAATCCAAATTTTAAAAATCAGTAACTGAAACAAATCAGTATTTGTGCACTGACTGGAAAGAAACCCCTGCAGACTCACCATGACTGAAAATGTCTTTCCATGTCTATACGACTCCCTTCTCAGTCCTTCTCTAAAAAAAGAAGGGTCAAAGCAAAATGCTGGCAGCCAAATGAAATCTTTGAAGACACAGTGTGCTTTGCAGTTATGAAAGGTTGGAAAAATGAGAACCCTGGAGATCTTTCAGGAACATTAGGCTTTATTAATCAGGAATGTACTCGCCACATACCAACATTCCCAAACGGTACACTGAATCAGATAAAGGCCAGGGAGTAACAGAATCCATCCAGTTTGGCCTTCTGTCTTATGAGAAGTTCCAGCACACTCTGGCAGGTGGTTTGCCAAGCCATTCCTTAAAAAAGAAACCTCCCCTGCTTCCACGGTACCTATAGGTTGTGTGTTCCAGCACTTTAGAACCCACAGAGTCAGAACACTGCTCCTAATATCTAACTTGGCAATTTTCACTGCTCACTGAACTGATTTCCTTAGGTCTTTCTCCCAGTGGACATGAAGAACAATTAATCACTGTGCTCTTGATTATAAATTTTCACTCACTAGAGTTTTTTGGGGGTTTTTTTGGTTTTTTTTTTAGTATATTCTCCTTAAAGTACAAGAAAAGCAACACTTTCAGAAGAAAATAATGCCAGGTAGGGCTCCTAAATATCCTCTTGCCTCTGGGCCAGATAACAACCAGTTTCTGCTTTCTCCACAATTTTAACTCTAGGACAATTTCTGCCTTGACAAATATTTTTGACCTCTCCACATTTCCACTGGGGTTCCATAGGTAGAAATCAGGGCAGAATTTATCCCCATGAGTTTCTAGATTAATGCCTTGGTAAAGGAAGGGGAAAAGGCAAAATTAATTCTCTTTGTTAGTGCTAACGCTATTCCTCAGGGATAGTTGGCCCCAAGACATTGATCTTTGTTCAAAGCAAGCACACTTCCATACTCATTTCACATTTTCAGCACAGCTTCTACAAGCCAACATCTGCATCAAAAAAAAAAAAAGGCTTAAACTCATGAGAGTCTACATTTTGTCAGAGGACCAGGAACTGGGAATGGACTCAAAGCCCATCTTAGCCCACCTGAAGTTCTGGCTAAAACAGCAAGTTATAGGAGAAAAGGACAGGTCCCAAATCCATCAAGAATCGTAAGGATTCTTGCACTGTAAAGAACACGGTAGTGAATATAGTGCTTGTTTTTTGCTTCAAAACTCTTCCTTCATCTAAAAGCAGTGCTGTGATGGACGAAGGCCTTCCCAGCCCTGACATCCTGACGCTACACATGCAGCCTTGCACTCTGGGATGCCAGCTTACTGTGTCATATTGGCTTGGGCTCTGCCTCTTCCTTTCCTTATGCCTGCAAGCTCAATTGAACTTATGAAAATTCAAACTGTCTTCTGTCTGTTTCATACATCATCAGCAAACAATCACTAGACAAAATGAATTTGCTCTCTGTAATTTGGAGGTTACACAAATGCCTCTGCTGTATAATGCAAAAGAAAAAAAAAAGGAATAAAGTTTGGTATGCAAAGTTAACTCAGCATGGAGGAAAGTAGCAAAGAAACAGAGAGAGAACACGAACAATAAAATACTCAAAAGTGGGTAGAGTGACATGAGAAATACTTCTGTAAATTGGAGTTGGCCTTGCTACTTTTGAGTGATGGGATTAAACAAAGGCATAAGCAAGTTGTGAAAGATCACCCCCAAGAGAGGCTGTATCGCCATCCCTCATGATTTGTCTACACAACATACTTATTTATAATAACAATAGTTACTATTTATCCCCTAAGAGCTCTGAAAACACAAATTCACAAAGTCAGTAATGTTCACAGAGCTGTATCAGTTTGAATCAGATTGAAAGAGTGATCTGCTGAACAGGAAACAGTGAGGTTAAATGACTTGTCCAGTGCCACTGATTGATCCAGTATCCATAAAGATTAGAACACCGGATCTCTTGGTCACTGATCAGATCAGGCTGTGTAAAGCTGAAACCTTGACAAACCAATCTCTCTCTTAACAAAAATGACATGGCATATAGTCCTTACTGCCCTCAACCCATAGCAACGTAACTAAAACTATTGCTTTGAAAATACATCTTTTTCTTCTGCACACAATATGTGTGCTGTGATTGTCTCCTTCCAAAATCATTCAGACACTGAGTGTGAGCAGAGATACCTCCTCATGCTTGACTTAATCCTGTTTGGGGTTAGCTGCAAACAGCAAAGTACTAAACCACATCCTTAAAGTGAAGTATTTGAGTAGTCCCATTGACCTCAAAAGATCTGCTTGCCTATCAACCCACATGACTTTAGTTCAGAGAACCCAACATAGCAAAAATCCAGCCCACAGACCTTTTGCATTAGAAGAATATCTGTACCACATTCAGCAAGTGGAGTTTTTCATGCAACTGTCTAACAGATGTTCAGGTGATCTGTGTCTTAATATTTCTTCTAATGCTATGTACCAAGTATTTTTTATCAGACAAAATTTGGATCATCTTACATTAATCACTCACTTTAGGGACATCCCTATATTAAAGCAAGATTTCCACCCCGTAATTAAAGAAATAAATTACAAAACTAACCAGGATATGGCTTGCCTTTTCTCTTTGCTGTTTTTGGGTTAGTACAGGAAAGCCCAAATAGCAAGTTCACCTTTTTAAGGATCTTACAATTAGAAACACCTGATTACAGCAAATATACAGGAAACAAAAGAAATCCTTAAAGCATATCTTCCTCTACAAAAAGTGCCACTATTTTTATTGTTATTATCAAGCAACTATTTACATGGACAAGAGGTATAGCAAGAACCACATCTTCATTTCACAGGATATATGTGCTTATGTAAAACTTTCCTCACCTTGTTCTTCTGTATTCCAGAAACAGGCTATGCCAAGGCTACAGAACTTAAAAGCAGCTACTAGTTTAAAAGTGGGGTGTTTCTGGTTTTGCTGTTGTTGTAGTTTCTTTTGTTTGTGGGTTTTTTAAGCTATTAGTACAAGAAACTCAAGGAATAAAACTCATGGCCCTTTACTTCATGGAATGGAAAGAACACCTAGGCTGAACAGTCTTAGGAGCCATGATCCCACACTCCATTCCCAGTTTGACCACCGATTTACTTGGACCTTGAGAAAGCTGCTCAACATCTCTGTATGGATGCACCTGACACTCTTGATAAAAAAAGGAAATCAGAAATATTTCCTAAACATGAGTTTTACACTTGTGTATTTATTTCCCCTTCAAAATCTAGAGTCTCATATAACTAAAAAAAGCTCATCCCAGCCAGCACCAATTGTTACTCTTATTTCATCTTGGGCTGTCCATGCAGGACTTCGTGGCCATCTGGATCCTACAGATTCAAAGAACTTGCCTTAATTCACTCTTAGGCTGCTGCTGCTGTATTTTGGAAAGAGAATTACTCCTGCTTTCCAACAAAAATTTTCCTGGTTGTTCACACTAAATTGCAAGACAAGCATGAAATTTGGTACTCACAGATTCAGAAGAGTTCCCCCATTTTCCCCTGAACACCTCCCTTTAAATTGCTGCTGGACCCAGAAGATCCACGACTGTTTTCAACTCAGCTCACCAGTGCAATTGCAAGGTTAACCTCTGGTGGCCAAGGAAGCTGCTCACATTCAGCAATGAAGAGCAGAAAATGTTAAATACCATTCACTGGCCACAGCCTGCAGTTAATACACAATATTTAAACAACACAATGGCATGGCCCTTGCCAGTAATGTAAAAACACAGTGGAGTAGAGCCAGAATGGCACAATCTGCCTGTCTGAGTCATGCTTGGCACTGTGTGCTGGAGGGGAAGGCTTTAGCTGCCCACAATGTAACTGTACCCTCCAGCTAGTTTACAATAAAACATTAAAATATATTTTAAAAGAGGGGGTGGGGGAGGTAGTGGTAAAGGCATGATAAATCCCCTCTAATAGTTAAAATATTTTAAAACTGAAGTACAAAAGTACCACTTTGGAAGAAGGCTCTGGATTTCATTACAGACTGCACGTTTTGATCTTAAACAAGAAAACAAACTGACTTTGCTTTGTAATATTCCACAGCTTTGTACTGTTCAACTGAAATCGATCTTCTTCCTTCTTTCTACAAGCTTCTGGATTTTTTTCATATATTATTTCATTTGATTAAGAGTATCTGAATCTGCTCTATTTTCCAATCCTCTTTTGCATGCCTGTTGTTCAGACACTGAAGTTCCAACTCTTAATTATTAACCCAAATACATTCAATAAACAGGTTCTAAACAAGGGTATATCAGAGTGATGTGCAATCTGACTTGCATTTATGGAGTAACTATGCTGTTAGAAAAAGACTCCCTTCTTGCTGAGACATAGATGTTATTTTGACTGTTTTGTTGTGTCACAGCAGAGATGAATTAGGCATTTCTGCCTTCATCTGCCCCCTAAAGCAGCTGAAGTCCCCCGTGATGTCATCAGAAAGTTGTTTGTTTTTTTTCTCATGCAAAGGAGAAGAATTTGTTACGACATCATGAGAAGAGAATAAACTGTATTTTGTGCTATAAGGAATCTTCTGCTACTTTCTGTTATCTCTGCACCAACGTGCAGAAATCCTCTCTGACAAAGCGACAGCAACTGTAAGTCAACAAACAGAGATGCACAGTATTCCTAATAGTATTCAAAACAAAGCAGGAAAGAATGATCTATTCAGTGCTCTGAAATTAAAGATCTGCAAGATGTAAGTTCCTTTTTAATTTTTAAATAAAACATCCTTTGAACTTCTAAATCCCATTGAAGGGGACTCTGACCTTTATCCAAGACCAGCTACTGTGCTAACACTTTGGATGCATATAGAGGAAAAATACGGACAAAAGGTACCGGAAAAGCTTTTTACTTACAGGAATGCAGTGTGGCTTAATCTTTTTGTTTTTAAGGTGCAGTGATTTCAGCATCTACAATGTAACTTCAGGCAGTCTGAAAAGAAACAGGTTAAAATCTCTTTCAGTTATAATTGGTATTTCAGATTTAATTAAAAATTAAACTTTCATAATGTTTCACCATCCAAAGCAATGCATTATCAGTCAAGCGTAGCCTTTTTTTTTGTTAAAAGAAGCTCTTCCCAGAGTAGTTTGCAATGAAAGAAAAAGGGAAAAAGGCAATTGAGAGTAGCAAAATATATTTCTTCAGCAAAAGATCTCTGAATAATTTGGAAAGAAGCCTTCTGCCACTTAATTTTAACAATCAACCTTATACTAATTAAAAAAAAAAAGAAACACAATTAAAAAAGACAGAAAAACACCATCACATACCAAAGACTGTGAGGATAAAAATGTTAATTTCAGCAAAACAAGGACATTGCTAGGACCAGAACATACGCACCAAAAGGGAAAATATGGTTTTACATAATGCCAGCCAACAACATTTTTTACAAATTCGTTCTACAGCATGCAGCACTTTCAGACTACTGCATGGAGAAGCAGAGGAAGACAAGTTCAAAAAGAGGAAAGCTGTTTTCAAAGTGTACAAGGCAAAAGGTCCCTTGCAACCTTTTGTAAAGGGATACAAAATAGCTCATCTATAAAACTGCACGGTTTCTTATCATGTAAAATAAATGTCGCATTACTGTGCAAAACAGATGATTAAGAAGTGGTAGCTGTAGACACAGCATTTGAACAGATGCAAAAATTTTTTTTTTTTCAAAATGCAGTTGAAATAGTTGGAATGACAATAAAACTCCAGGGGTTGTACCATAAATATGAGTTTAAATGCTAGACTGGAGTTTAAAACCTGTGGTTTTAATTATATCTAATTATAAAGGCTCCAAAACCAGGAGAAATGAGAAAAACAAAAAAATATTAATAATAAATTAAAACAATTTTGCAATAAGTTGTCAGGATTTGGCCTCATAATAACAAACTATACAGCAATATACACAGACACATACAATGTACTGATGACTCATTAAAGGAACAAATCAAAACTTCATTTAATTTTATTTTTAAAAGGTGACAGCAGAACTTGCCTAATTTACCCCATTCAAAGTCAAAGCTATTCTCCTCACCAGCAGCACACTCACAGAGACGGTCAAATAAATCCCGGATGCAAATCTAATACTGTTTTTAAATGTACCGTAGGCTGGGAGCAATTCCTAAGTGTAATTTTACTTTGTTCTCCCATAAGTAAAAATCCAATTCTTCAGATGTCGGTGTTATATGAGGCTTCTCAATCAATCCTCATGGATGTTTAAAATAAAACACACTATATCAGACAATATACTGTCACACAAACATGTTCATACTCACACCAATACCACAAACAAAAATGAGCTCACGAACTTATTTGTAGGTTTAAGTTTTCCACTCTGTCAAGATCAGAGGTATTGAAGAGCAGGAGGCAAAGCAGAGAGCACAGAAGGGGACAGCACAGGAAGAATCAGAAACAACTCTTGAGCATTTGAATGAACAAGAAGAGCCCCCTGACAGAGGCACTAGGATGATGCTGCCACAAGATAACCTTTATAGGCTTGGATGAAATTTTTCCTGAAGGAACCATCTGACACACGTGTTCCTCTGTTCCTCTTCCTTTAGACAACCTTATACCAAACAACTTTCCTTCTTTCTCCTGATTGACATCTAATAAGGTAGACAAACAGTGAAGAAATCCAGGCAAAAAACTGGTAAGTCCTGCAGGCAACAGCACAACTGCCACATAAGTGATAACAGTTTCAGCCTCTGAACTTCTATTTCTTTCACTTTCTTCCCCTTCCAAATTTACTCCTTTTCTAACATCTCCAGGACTGTAATGCTGGCTTGCTGGCAGGGAAGGAGAGGGACAGCAGTATTTAAAATCCAAAGCTATTTCTTCTAATGAATGCAGTGAAAAACTGACCTCAACTGAGAAAACAAAGAGCATTCACTGAGGGTGAAATGTATCCCTGTGTAGAGAGCCAGCATAGAGACTGCACCACTGAAGCCCTATTCCGATGACCTAAATAGGAATAAATTGGTGCACGGACTTCACCACAGCGAATTTTGTCCAAAATCCCCATTTTCTTGTAGAGAACGAGGAAGCACACGGCCCTCCCCTGTCAGAGCACAAAGGCATAGCACCTCCTTCCGATGCTGGGCACAATCCTGACAACTGCTCTTCAGTGTATCTTCTTGGTAGTTCTAACCTGAAGCCTTTTGTGCTTTGCCCGTGTTCTTCTGACTGGAAAGGGAAAGGAGGGAACACAACATTTGGCATTACTCTGTAAGTTAGCCAGAGGACGTAGTGCCTGCAGATAAAGTGGTCCCTCTCCTCAAGGCAGGCATAATTAGCACACACTATGATTCTTCCAATACAAGAAATGGAGCCTGGGAAAAAGCTCTCTGTAAGAGCTTGCCTTCCTGCACAGGTGAGGATGCTGAACACTTGCGGGGCAGGAGATCATGATTGTTAAGTGAAAGGGGTGCCCTAATCCCCTTGTGGGAAGAAAGAGACATGGCTCAAGAACAGTCAATGAACTTCTGCTTGAGAGAAGCCCAAGAGCTGGAATTGTAAGAATGAGTAGTATGGCAGGTCAGGAATGAAGCACATGAGTGAAGTGTTAACAACAGAGCAAGTGTTACCTCTTAGTAAAGGCTTTAAAAACAAGCATCAGAAGGTAAACAGGCATCACCTTGCTTTCTCACAATTCTATCTTGCCATAAAGCTTATGCAGAGTCTGAAAACTGTGAGAGGAAAGCTACCAACTCTATGACAACTGAAGTTCATTAGCAATATTCCACAACTTGCATGGGTCCCTGACTCTACTTTGCCTGACTCATTTTTATGGTCTAATTCCCCACTTTGGTAAGAATCAAATTCATTCAATCTAAAAATTAAAAAGAAAGAGAAAAAGTGTAATTTGTTATTAGGAAACATTTCAGAAGATGTCAGTCTTCTGCAAACTCTTAGCAATAAAGAAGTTCCATATCTGTAAGACTTTCATTTTCCTTGAGTACCTTAAGTCAGCTGGAGCAGATCAATTAGAGTCTTATATAGCCAATTAGTTACGAGGAGAAGGAAGACTAGAGGAGAATTCAGTACAACACTTTCTGATATCTTTAGAACTAGATATAGAAATTACAACCTCAGTCAAGTGATGTTTTTCAAGTTCACTTCTTGAACTGGAAATCAATGATGAAGCCACTGCCACAAGTAACTATTAAAGAAGGTAAAATACTGATGTCCTTACTCAAGAAAAAACCTCATTGATAATATTAAGGAACTCGTCTTCAACAACCAGGGAATGAGGGAAAGGGAGGGCATTGGAAGACAAATGGACACACACAAACAAAAAACCAAGCCCTCTACCTTCAAGAGAATATTCAAAAATACTCAGGGGCCAGATAAGAGACCTCAATCTAACTTCAGAATCTAAATAATTACTTAGGATATGGCCCAGAATAATTGTGTCACAGAAACGAAAAAGGAAAGTCAATTGTACAGGTTCCTCATCTAACGACAAATATACAAACTCTGAAATTGGAACCAGTATAGACATACCAGCACGATGCTCTGTTCAGGTTCACTGGTAAAACAAAAGAACAAATCTTATTAACACAGATATAACATTACTGCTTTTTTTAGGTGAATGCACTTTAGCTGGTATTAGCTCTCTATAAATAGCTTTATTTTTGTCACCTGTCCCTTGTCCTGAGTGGACAGAATAAAAAAGAAAAAAAAAAGTAACGCCAGTGCTTGAAAAATCCTCCCAAAAAGTTTGAATTGCATCTCTTACTACACTTTAAAAAATATGTAGGAATTTAGGTTATTTCCAGTTCTGCCTTCGAAGTCATAGCCATTTGTGGCTCAAACCAGAGTCACAGGGCTGCTGATGGGAGAAACCTGGGGGGCTTTGTAATTTGGCAGAACAGGAGCAGAGGACAACCTACAGCATTGTGCTGGCATCAAGGGTTCCTCCCACTGCAGGAATGGAAAACGGGAGATTGAAGGTTTCATTGTCAAAATGGTAAATCTCCATCTGTTATTGGTTCACTGCAAAGATGAGCGCCCACAGAGATTTTGTCTTCCTCATGGCATTCATCCTTTGAGTTTACTTTCCCAGTGAAGATGACATCCATTACAAATTTTCATTTCCAAACCATGGCTGTTTCAGCTAGAAAAGCATTTTAATCAGAAAAAAGGTGTATTTTTGGCTTCAATTCACACACACCCCACTTCCCCCAGTAGTATTTGAACTATTTTTATTCAGGGATGATAAAACCTGCCTTTGGGTGAAGACTAAGACTCCTTGAAATCTCAGCTTCAGAAAGTTAGAGACAATCAACTGTATAAAAGCTGCAATGCATAATCCACTCTAATGGTCACTTGGAAACAGGTACTGGATGCAATTTCACCACAAGGGCCCTCAAACCTGTTAAACGTGTTGGATCCCTTAACAGCACAGTCCACCCCCCTCATTTATTCCTACTGCTAACAGAGTAAGCCACAAGCACTTGAGAAGCCCAGCTGTGAAAGCACATGAGAAGCTGAACTTCTCAACCCACAGAAGAGTTGGTCTCTATAACTGCACTTAGGATCTGACCTGGACTCCTAACATCTAGGAGTTTAATGCGTAGTTCTGTTATAGTTAGGTGGGACCCAGCATCCTTCTAAATACCTCTTGAAGCTTTCCTCCTACGCAGGGGCGATGATGGTAATCAAGTTGGCTGCTGAAAACCATGATATTCCTTATTCCAACTGTTTTCTTGCACAAGCTGTCCCTAGATCCTGTTTATGTTCCCAAGGAACAGGAACAGCGACAGCATGCAGCTTTCACGAGGCCTTGCCCAAACAATTCTTTCTCTAAAGATACAGTTTTTTTGTGAAGCAGCTCTGAAGCTGATATTTGCTGAGCATCTCTTGGAATACAGCTTGAAGACTTTACTTATGCCCCTTACAAGCTATTGTAGCATATAAGCTTCTCCCACTTCTTTTCAAGGTTCATAATGCTTTGATCTTCACAGCCTCACTGCTCCTGCTGAATGGTATCATCTCCCATGGCTCATATTATCTTTAGTGCATAAAATGATAATACCTGTTAAGAAGCAGGCTCTATCACATAATCACAGCAGAACCTTCACATTTATTCCGGTTTAACAGAGAAACTTACATCAATAAGTGTTTCATTGTGATGGGTATTTCAGTGCGGTGACAAACTGGGCGGATAAAGGAAATGTGGTGGATATAATTTGTTTGGATTTTAGCAAGGCCTTTGACACAGTACCACACAGGAAGCTCATAGAGGCACTAGAGAATTATGGTCTGAACACTCTTACAATAAGGTGGATAAAAACTGTCTGACAGATAGGAAACAATGAGTTATTAATCAGTGATATTACAAAAGAATAGAAAGAAGAATCTACTCTGATGCTGAGCCATAGGTGCTAGGATTATTATCACTACATAGATTGATTAAAGATGATAAAAAGAATGTAAATATTGACAGCATGCAAAACAGATGATTCAGAAAAAAGAAATTTATCAAATGTGAAAGGTATCAAAATTGTAAGATCCAAATAATGGAGATGTGCACGAGCCAGAACAATGTGGTATTTAATATATCTTAAAATGTAAAAAAAGTTATCAAAAACCAATACAGAATTTTGTTTCAAACTCAGAAGGTTTACTGTGTTTGCTTGACTTCATCATGTTACTGTGTTACTATGGCCTAGTTGTGAAATTGGCTCCCTTGGAAAGCAAAATAAAATAATATATTTCAGTCACTGTGGTAAGGGTCAATCATCTGGCCTATTTACTTAGAATATCAGTACTAATGATTAAAATTTTAAAGTTTAGAGTAATCACATATGACATCCTTAAATTCTTTGGAAACAGGGTACTCTTTCAGTTGTAGTTGCTGAATTTCCACTGGGCTGCACAGCTAAAGCCATTTTGTTGCTGATTTCTGGTGCAGGAGATGACATTGAGCTAGCCCCACAGAGACACTGTGTACACTCAAAGTTTAATGGGTACTACCTCTCCACTTCCTTCACAGATCTGCCCCAAAAAAATTCAGCCTGACCCTTACCTGTGAAAGGGCAAGATCCTGGATGAAAGGTACTATACTTAGGTGAAATGAAAAACCCCAGGGCAATGCACATAAGTCTCATGGGACATATGGCAGAGAAGGTCAAAGTGATAAACCTTTGTTTGGAAGTCTAGATATCCCTAACTGTTGAGCAATTAAACATAGCAGTTGAGTATTCCCAGGATAAACTCATCAGTACCAGTAGGATGTGAAGTTCACTATATCCTGCCTCTTTCCTTGTGTGGAGAACACACCCCCAGCACCACAGCCTCTGCTTACTTGTGCCACTTCAAGAACAAGGCCAAAATAACTTTTAAATGCTCTCTTTCTTGAGACAGCAAAACTGAGTAAGTGAGTGAGAGCTACACGTTTTCAACTGCAAGAAATTCAGGAAAGTTGTCACAACTCTTCCTCCTGACTTACTGCTCGTGGTCATTGTCTTGCCATGTGACATCAGACTCTACCTGGTAATCTCAATCACCTGTGAAATCCATCATCTATGGTTTTGGGACCTTTGATCTACTCCCAGGATCTCCAGTATTTCTTCTACCCTCACACCTAAGGCCTAAGCCCATCTCCTCTCCCTGACCAGCACCTGCTTCCCTCTGTCTCTACTGTGAGAATCTGCCTGGTTTGCACTGCAAAGCTTCCATTTTCCCTTCTTGCTGCAGGCAGAGAAGGGAATAGGATGAAGGTGTGACACTTCCTTCACAGGAGAAAGAGACAGTGAGGGAAGTGTATTAGCAGAGAGGCACAAATTTGTGGATCTCATGTCAGAGAAGTGGAAACAATCAGAGGTGGCAATATCCACTTCAGGTCTCTGGAGCAGCGAGTGCAAGTGTGGCTTCTGTGGCTCCGACAGACTTCAGATGGGACAGTAGGGTCCATCACTGTTATGCTACCCTAAGCAGAAGCCTTATTTCCACAGGCCTATCTTGGGAGAAACTTGGGATTCTGATGTGTAAGAAGGGGCATGCTATCTTTTAAGAGTAAATAAAATTAATAAAAAGCAAAGTCAGGACTACAGGCTAAGTTTGGACTTCATACAAGCAGGTGCATCACAAGTGGTATCAGGACTCTTCCAGATTACACATGGACAGATTTTATTCCACCATATGCAGAGGCACAAATCAATGCTGTCTTTCACTTCAGCACATTATTTATGCTCTTGCCAGAAGGCCATTAACCTGAAGCCCAAAACCAGCTCCATCTTGCACAATGTCATGCACAAACCATGCCCAGAAGTTTCACATTATTTCAGTTTATGTAACTGCCATATTAAGCTCAAGGCCCAAGGAGGATACTGAACAATATCTTATTGTACAGTCTATTGAGATTCAATATTACAGGGACAATGCTACCAACCCCCTCCAATTTCATTCATCTCAGAAATCTTTGCAAATTCAATACCAGAGGACTTTGAGACCTTTGGACTGTACTGCAAATCTGCTGCTTAAACTTTTAATGTAACATTGATGCAAGCTCTCAAATATCTCCCAATAAAGCCCATATATGTAATTCTTGTTTAATTAGACATCATTGTACAAGAAGAGAAATTCAAACCCAGCTGGAACTATATAAAAGTTCAGGGAAGTTCAGTTCCTTCACTGTGATTTGGCAAAGCTCTATTGTAATTTTTTCACCAGAAACAATGCAGGGAAAAAAAAAAAAGAGACTATATCAGCAATGATTTGAACTGATCACTGTGTCAGGACAGGAAATAATATCTGGAAGAAAAAAAAGGAGAAAACAATCTTCCATTTACTTTCAGTATCAGTAAAAACAAGAAAAATATTTTTATACTGTCACCACATCTTGTAAAATGTAGGTAATAAAGCAACAGCATAATGACTAGATAAGTTTAAAATGGATTTTTAAAAAGAATGGCTACTATTTTCTGAAGACAAGGTATATCTAAATACATTGCAGGACTGGATTCAGAGACCTCAGCATCCTGTTGGCCTGGTCCAATACAAATGATATTTGTAGTTATTCCAGGTACCTTGAGATATGGAGTGCACACACTTAAATCTATGTAATATTTATATTTGCTTCAGATGCTTAAGAAGAGGAGTACATGGTATGAGCTCAGGGGCTTCTGCAACAACTTAACTGCTTGAAGTCCCAAAGACTAAAATTCACTGTTTCCATTTGCCCTACAAAAAAACAAAACACACCTAACATACAACAGAATGTTATTATTAGGGAAAAAAAAGGTTGGGTATTCAACTTGTTCCATAATGTGTGTTTAAACAGATGAGATCAAATGCATCCTCCTGGTGGTCAACCAAACTACAGAGTTAAAACTGGCATATAATTTTTTAGCAGAAAAAAAATTCTAACAAAAACCCATGTACAGAAAAACACAAAATTAAGTTCCATCATTTTAACACTAACACTGGGCAAGGTCTACAAGACCAATTGCTAATTGCATTCCAGGTAAAGAAGACGAGAAGTTCAGATATGCAAATGGTAACTGAATTTCTAATAAAATAACAACTTCAATCTTTTTCAAGTCTTTTCCAAAATACCAGAAGTGATTAGAACACATTATGGACCAGTCACTTGCCAAGTTTCATGTTTGAAATCAAAGCTGTTTTAAAATTTCCTGAACAACAAAAAAAAACATTTTAAAACTGGTAACATTCAGTCATGGTGATATAAGCAAATACCAGCCAATCTGAATTTTGGAACATTCTTGATCTAATGCCTTTATGTTGCAATGAAGCCCAGAAAAATATTTCAGGCCCAATTGCTGAGACAGTGAAAATAATATTCATAAATAAAAAAGGATCATTTACATATTATACAACTAAATTTTTTATTTCTTCAATATGCCTTGAAAGAATAAAAAAGGATAGGACCTTTGTTGTCATAACTGAGATGTATCTTCATTTACCACACTTACCAAAGATGAACCCACCTTTAATTTGTATGGAAGAGCTAAAACTCTTCTTTTTCCCTCCTCTGCACCACCCACAGAAAGAACTCAGCACTCTTTAAGCATTTTCTCTACAAATAACTATAAAAAGGAAGCAGGTCTATCAGGGAGGATCTGCTTAGTTTCTCTGCACGTGCTGAGGAACTCTTTCTGAATTAATGCAGGCCAGCACCATCTCATGCTCCGCTGCCACCCTGCCCCATTAATGCATAAGGAACAAAATTTGAACCTGTACCTTTCCACAGTAAAAGCACTTGTGAAATACATGGAGCCTGCCAGGATACAGAACACCAACTGCTATTCCACTCTGTGCTACCTTTTTAAAGATTGCTGGCTATTTATTCTAATGTAAGCAAGCAAAAGAATGAAATACGGTAAGAAGCCAAAATTTAGGGCAATAGTTTACAATAAAAGGAACAACATTCTAGGAGTCACATGTACCTATAAATTCTCATTATGCATCTGCGTGTACTAATAGACACTATTATATAAAATACCATATTATTTAACGTTAAGTGAATGGAGGTTTGGTTTTAATTACACGTAGTCAACTGTCCCTGTAATCAGCTGGTACAATAACAGGGCTAAAATTTCCAAGCAAATTCATGCTTTCCTCCTTGAATCTCAAAATTCTTTAGAAACACACTTTCTTTTCCATTAAGAGATTGAGTGATGCCAACAACAGATACATTATTCCCCCAGCAGATCTGGAGATGCTGGAGCAGAACACTGAAGTCCAGCTGCCAGATCTTCTGCTGTAGCCATCTGACACAAAACTCTCCCTCACACATTTCTCTCTTTCAGCTGAAGTTTTTGCTATTTAACAATGCCCTATGACATTAATGTCTCTATATTTTCTGACTGACTGGGCCTCATATTTGGGCAAGAAAGAAACTTTCCATTTCCTGAGCTATAACTGAAACCAGCCTAGGGTTTTATGTAGTCAGTGATCTCCTTTCTGTCCTCATTGACTTGAAGTCTGCATTAAATATACTGCAATAAATAATCAGTACAGTAGGACCCTGATGGTCACAGAAACAAATAAATATATCTCTAATGCGAATTACAGGAGAAAAGTTGTATTTTTCTTAGTTTTAAGCCACATTAAGTCCAAACAAAGGAACTACTACATAGTAAATGTGTACAGAATTATTTCCTAGCTCTGCAAGCTGCAGAAAATTCCATCTTACATAAGATGGTACCAAGGCCACTTAAACATATTAGCGCCTATTAAATCTGCATCCCCTTGTTGTTCTTAAAATCCTAATTAAACGTTCCAGACTGCTCTTTGTATGACTTCTGAAGAGTCATGCATTACCACCATTTCTCTGGAAGCAGGATGACAGTCTACATATCATTGGTGAGACACTTGCTGATGGCCTGCAGAAAACTCATTAGTCACACTGCTCTGGCTCACCTTATTTCCAGTTCCTAAACTTCATCTGAAAACAACTTCACCAGCACCACCCCATGCCCCACAAATACAAAACAACAAATCCCCCACAAAACCAGATAAAAGCACATTCGAGATTTAACTTTGCACTGGAAGCAACCCCAGTTAGCTCCTGAACAGAAAACTACACAAGCTAACCTGGAGGGGAGAGAAGCCTCAGATCTACAAATAAGAGGAGAATTGTCTCTCATTTCCTAGGATGTCTCCCACAATAAGATGTGTCCATATCAGGAAAACAGAACCCTATCTTTAAGTTACTAGAAGTACAGTTTCAATTAGGAAGGGTTCTTAGCTTTGAGCTATCACTGTGCTAAAAATAGAAATGTTCAGGAAATGCATTACTCCTTAAAGTGATTTCACATACAATCTGTAAACATGTTGCCTTTTTGGGTAAAATGGCAATTGTTTGAAAGCCAGAAGCCAGAAACCTTAAAGTGGAAGGGATTTTCAAAGACAGTTTGCAACACAAAAAATTGAAATCTGTGCCTTTTTTTGTTTTCTCTAAAAAAGAGTGTGAAAGGACTAAGTAAAGTAGGGATGGACAAAGAAGAAGATTGAAAAGAAACTTCTGCACCTTTGCTTTGGAAGTTTTTGTTTACACACACATAGATATATATACACATATATAAAAGAAATGCAGGTGTTCTTTTCATAACATTGTAGGCATCTCTGAGGGACAAGATTTGAAGCAATCCCAAATTTTGTCATGTTTTATGCAAATTACACGTTTTCATTTTATCAGATATGGCTTATAAAAGAAAACTTACAATTCACACAGTTCAGGTTACAAGTATAATGCTGTCATAGTTTCCTTTAGTATTTTTTTGGTTTAAGGAATCCTTATTTTTCTTTCCTCTTATCCAGTCCCAATGCAGTTTGAATGCTACAATACAATTTTATTGGAAAGTATTGTGGACAACTACTGGTTTGGTGGGTGCAGAACACCGGGTGTTCGTATCTAATATTAAACTTGAAGGTGTTAAGAAACAGAGTGATTTTTACTCTTCCAGCTGGTCAAAATACTCTTTGTTAATTTTCTAGATGCAAGTTCTTAAGCAATGCTTGGAAAAATATGGGATTGTTAACAACCAACGGTTTGAATAAGCAGTGATAATAGCTAATAATGATTAAGAACTATTTGCTGTATGTATTGTTAATGAATGCCAGGCTAGTAAAGGTTTGCTTTTAAGCTTTATGCTGGCTTGACTTACCAGTCTTCTAAGTACTTGTTTGCTGTAACTGATGCCAACACCCAGCTCCTCACTGCATGGCTCACGCGTTGCATCCCACGATCAAATAAGAAAAGAAGGGAGGGACTGGCTCCAGCATGCATTACAGACAGGTGGCAAGAATGAAAAAAGCCTTCATGCCTTACTTTTCACAAATTTGCCAGTGTATGACCCAAAAAACACCCCAAGCAAACAAACTTAAGTAATTTGTTTCTCTTACGGCAAATTTCAGTAAGTCACAGATAGTACAGGAAGAGTTAAAACAAATCTCTCCTAATTTTCCAGATATTTTATTAATGGGAAGGTAGTGTTCAGGTAAACCTTTCAATCCCGCAAATGATCTTAGGTCTCCTTTCTTCAGGCTGCACAGTCCATACCCAAACTGTCCTTGAATCAGAAAAACATTTCCACCTGCATTATTCAAAAGCAGAACCTGCCTAAATCTTTCAGTATGAATCATTATCAAGGTGAATGACAGCATATCTTCAGAAAATATTGACAGCCTGTTTACCACTACCTTCTACCTTCTCAGTATTTGGCAATAAAGAACCCTGAGATCCTCAGTCAGGAATCTGAAAATTACCCTCATCCCACACAGAGATCGATTCAATCAATCAGTATTTTCTTACTGCATAAAGAGACAAGTGGTTTGCCAAAGGTCATAGAGCACATCATTGGTCGAGCCTGGAATAACTAAAGATATCCTGTCTCTGGACACCAGGTTTTTCTCCTGGTTTCCTTAAGGCTACAGTTGTGCTGCCTGAATACATCCTCTCACTAATACTCTTAATTTACCGATTTCAGCCAGATTTGCTAAGAGGTTATCACCCTGAATAAAAATGCTGATTTCTATAAACTTCATAAAATCTAAAAAACATAAGGAAATAAGCAGGGGTAGAGAGAGATATTCATTTCCCCCCACACCGAACTAACAGTACAAATTCATACCTTAAGCACCACAGAATTGGATTTATAAACACCTCAGAACCCAGGAAATACTTCAGTGAGAGGTCACACCTTCTTGGTCAAGAAGTCAATCAACCATAACACTAATCCACAGAAAACCTCAATTCCAGTGCTAACTAACTAACTGTTTCTAGAAAATAACTGGAAGTGTATTCTTCTCCTCTACTGCAACCTTCAGCAGTCCTGATAAAAATGAACCCTATAAGAAGTGGTCTTCTCATTACCTTCTTGAGGTGGAACAAAGATTATGTATCACCAAGAAACATCATTATGCATAAAACATGTGTTACTAGAGGAATCTCCTAATATTTTGGCTACCTAGTAACTTTACCTACTAATGTCTTAAGATGTCCAGAATATCCTTCTGATTCCAAAGTAAGGGGAAAAGTTAATTTCTACACTATTTCTCTTCCTGCAATTTCAAACCAGTCTGCTTCTAGCTTCAGAAATCACATAACTGTGTCAATAGTGCAAGGCACATTCAGATGTGACCATCACAAGGGAAAGGTTAAATAAGTAACTTCGAGACTACATAAACAATTTGAAGTTGCTAAACAGACATTCATTAGTACATACTTCAATTGCTTGAGGTGGGAGAAGGATTCATCATAATCTGAAAGCATTAATGAATTGGTTAGCAATGGGATGGATATGGGCTCAATCAGCAAATAATTTTTCCCATGGAAAAGGTGACATAGATGAGAGATTCTCTTAAAAACATCACAGATGGTCACAAAAACCTAAGCTACAATTCCTGCATCAAAGAATAATTGCTGCTGAGCAGTGGAGGAGGAACGATGAAGCCACTGTAAGAGAATGGACACAGTAGAACACACTGTGGTCTGAAAGAGAGGAGGTGCCCCAGGATTGAAATGCAGCCCTGGAAGCCACCAGGTTTTGAGTGGGGGTCTAAAAAGAGTAGCTGGGAGTGAATCTGTAGTGTCCTTTCCACATTTAATGAGATTTTTTGCTTATTTCTGTTGGAAAAACAGGCTATGTGAAGTAACAGTTTGACTTCTATGTTGCCTCTTTTAGGCATCATCAACCATTTTAGGGTGTTGTTATAAAAGACAAGTCTAAAAATAATCTTTCTCTCTGACAAGTAGTATGATTGCTCCATTAGCCAATACCATCACTTTTCCAGAAGCTGTCAGTAAAATGGCAACTGATACCTACATAGGAAATAACTGCAATACCTCAGGTCACACAGTGTGACAGCAATGTGTGAATGCTGACTGCTGTGTTCACCAAACTTCACTTTCCACTTCCATATTTCTTTTCTCTTCCTTCCTAATCACGTGACTCAAGGGATTGCAATGTAGCAACCCCCAACCTGACAAAACAATCATACCTTAATCAAACCTACACCATGTGCTTCAAAGATGCCCAAAGAATTGGGAATTAAAAAGAAAAAAACAGTCCTTTCCAGGGCTTCTGCCTTTTCCACTTGCGCTCTGGAAGAGTACTGTGTGGTCATCCCTTATGACTGAAGTATCTGCAGACAGTTTTCCTCTCTGCTTATTTCATTACTGAGACCAAAATTCTGATTTTTGTTTCCCATAATTAAGCTCCATAATAATAATTTGGGTAGCACTGGTAAAAGAGTGAAGAAAAAAATAATATACTACCTCCTGCACTAGCAGGATAACATTGATTTAATCCTCAGGCCAAATGAAATAACAAAAGTATCTGAATATCCCCATCTAGTACACAAGTTCACTACTTTATCTGAGTGTGAAGTTGGTGGCTCAGGTCCCTCTGTTTTCATTTTCTCCTGTGCTCTACTTTACATCCCAACTGTGACTGCATTCAGCAGCACACATGAGTGATTTCCAAATCATCGGCTCATATTTAGTCCCTATTTTCAACTGCACACTAGAGACCTGCACCTATTCCACAAATAGAAAAAATCCTAATGCTTTCCCCTAGGCTCCTGCTTAGGATTTCATTATTAATTATATTTGAAGGTTATACAGTTAAAATACTAACTTTTTTATTTGAACATTTATATTAAGCTGCTGAGATTTCTAGCAGCTTAGCAGCATTATTTCTGTATAAGAAAATAAGCCTCTTAAATTCTGCACGCAGGCCTCTCGTCTAAAATGAAGATTTTAGAAAGGCACTGAAAGGTAACACTGAGTTAATGATGCTTTTTAGACTGAGACCTCCAAGACTGATCCCACAGAACTCCATCACTTATGCACCCCCTTGACCTCAAGCCCTTTCACCTGCTCTGCCAACAGTGTCTGAATACAGATAAAGTTCAGCAAAAAGTTACTTCCAGAAGATGCCCCTCAGAACCATTGCTAGTTACAATTCCTTACATGGATTTTCTATTTCCAATGCAATAAGAAGTTTAAATATTTGGTAGCAAATCCCAGAAGACTGTATTTAACTATCTTCTCCAGAGATAATCAAGGTTAGGCACAAGAGTCACCTTCAGGAACGCTGCATATTATGGATAATATCTTGGAAATTTTTTTGCCACATGGATTTTGGCAGACCAGATGACCTCAGCAAGAGGAGGTCAATGCCAACCAACTCCGATTTCACAACACAAATGGAAACTCCCAAATTTTCGATAACTGGCCAAATTTGATTTTAGATATAAGTTAGAGTAAATCCAGAATACTGACACTTGTACAAAATTCCAGGATTAATTCTTATTTATGACTGTGTAAGAGAAGAGAATTTGTTTCACTGAGCCAATTTAATTCCTAGTCTTCTTCTTTAATCAATGGATGTAAGCCAAGAATTAGATAATTAATGAGTGAAATGCTGAAAAAAGTCTAAACAAATAATGGACACAGGTTTTTTCAGATACGTATTTTATATTTATTAGTGACAACAAGACAAGCACCATCTTGGTGCTCTCTGCATACATACGTCAGAGACTGAATTCTAACCCACTGATTTTTTTTTTTTTTTTTTTTTTTTTTACCCTTTGCCTCTTGGTACAACTCAAATAGATCTTTGCTCTTGGAACTTTTTGGCCATGCTTTTGACTGTGATATACAAAAAGGTTCATTTTCCCAGGTCAACTGCAGATTTCATAGCTGGACCTATCTACTTACAGATCTGTACAGTCTCATGAAGAGTTCCCACCATTCACTTCCTCTCTTTAAAGGATTCTTGCTGGTCTGCAGCACTGAAGGTGCTCCGTGATCTCCATGACCAGCTACAAAACCAAAAGTATCCCGATGGCATTGCTTTCAAGATGACAACACCATAAAAAGCACCCAACTGCTTTCAAAAATGAAAGCCCCTTAAAAAAAAATTTGACCCTCATACCTTGATAAATGAGACTATACAAATACACCAAACCATGCTCTCTTCACAAGATCACAGCATGCCTTGTACCAGGTGATTGAGTCAAAGCAAGGGTTGCATCACTATAACTACTCAGCAGTTACAACTGTATTACAGTCTGGAAATTCATCCCTTGGAAAATATTACTGGAAGCATTAAATAAAATGCACTTCATATACCTAGGGCTTGTTATAATCACCCAAACTCTATATAAACACTAACTAATGACAGCTAGTTAAAATGAAATATTCAATGTTTAAACCTTAAAGCACAGCAAAACAACACTGCATTTAAATCCCATTAAAGACAATGTATACAAAGCCTTTGATCAATTTTTCTCCATGTGAAAATAACGAGGAAGAGAACAGATAAGTTAGATAAAAATTTAAATAAAATTCTTTCCAAATTTAAGACATGTGCAAGAAAACCAAGGGGCATCAAGGTGCTCCTTCTAAGCAAGGCAGAATCCAACAACACATTTTTTAATCAAAGGCACAAAATGGTGGGACTCGTCCTTGCTCTCTCTTGTCTTTTGAAAGAAGCCGTACACACCCCTTGTGTCTTTTAACAGTGTCAGGAAGCTGCCTGAGGACAGTCTAAGTTTCAGCATAACTTGCAGAGACTCCATCTCGTGTGCCAAGTTCCAGCCTGGAGTGAATTTTTAACAGTAGAGTTACAAACCCGTGAAAATGGGGGCTTACAGCTGAACTGCCGACAAACCCTTCACTGCGTGGTGCACACGGCGCCAATAATAGACAAAACTGCCCCATTTTATAGCATGCAAAAAGGCTGGAATTCAGCTGTTATCAGGCATAATAATAAACTTCTGCTAGGGAATCAGGCTCTCAGCCTCAGATTTACATTCCCTCTGTCACTAAGAGTTTTTAAGTTAAACAATTTTACATGAAAATGCAGTACACAACATTTATATTACTGATGGCATTTGTTCCAACTGCTCTTGTGCTAAAATGCTATGCAACTTTCCTCCTGCTCTCCACCTCCTCCTCCCCATCCTGAGACACCAGAACTGGGTATCGACCCGCTCACTCCTTCTACTCTTGGGCAGGGCCTCATTAAAAAAAAATAAAATATCCCTCCAGATTGCCTTCTTGCTGCACTCATCAAGCCACTCTAAGAAGAAGGGAAAGAAAAAAAAATAAACTAGCAGCAAAAAAGTTTTAGGTTCAAAGTTTCCTCCTGCTAAAGAGCTGAGGTCAGATATGGAAAAACTAGGGGGGAAAAAAAAAAAAGGAGCCTTGCTTCTCACGCAACAGACATGAGGAAAAAAAAAACCATCTGGTCTAGAGAATGTAAAAGATCTTAAAGAGTTGTCACCCAAGTTGCCCCCAGTCACCAGAACAGAGATCAGCTATTCAAGACAAGTTCTTAAGCACAACTCTGCGCTCCTTTGAAGTTTCCTTTTCTTCAGAAAACTATCCTTCACTCCCCCTAAGGAACAGAATTACATCAGTGACCACCAAGTTTAAATTTATCTGCCCAATGTCTATATTTTACTTTTTAATCCATCTCTCAGGAACAGCTTTTAACGCATTTGGATTTTTTTTTCCCTGTCATAAAATATTCTATTTATTTCCCAGCAGCTGGTGTCAAAAAAGTTGTTGTTTTCTTTAAATATTACTCTTAAATAAATAAAATCTGTTTTCATATCATGTAAAATTAGTTTTGCCTGCTGTGAGTTTGTGGCATTACAAAGTGATCATTTTTCCTATGAATTATTCAAAATTAGGATTAAAAAGGAGAATAAAAAGATGATGGACAATAGCACGCCATTCAATTTGTCTAAATGCTGCAGTCTTACTAATAGTTCACTGTGTGCAGCACAGATGAAACACTTTTTCTTTGTCAAATGTAGCCACTAACCTTAATTTAGTATTTCAGAGAGAGGTACTGAAAGAGATTCATTTCCTTCCTGTGTCCCCCTGTGACTTATCTAGTTGGGCAAATAACAGACATGCCTCTTTTTGCCAGCAAGATCCCAATATTTCGGACAACAACTTTTTGCTTGCTTATCATCTGTTCCATGGCTCAACTAGTCCTTGATGGCCTTTAAGTCTTTTTTTTTTTAACCTATTCTTTGTTTAAACCTCTGGTTTGACAGTGTCTCTCTGTCTTTTACGAAAAACTATTAGAATTGTTAACATTTCCTCTGGAGTCTTCATATTACCCTGTCTTTCAGAACTGCTGTAACTGCACAGCTGTAATTATTCTCACTTTGAATTCTGACTGTCATATTTGGAAGGGGATGAAGGGTGGGATTTTAATAAATCATTCAGGCTCCCCAAGGAATATAGTATCTCACCAAATCTACTGAGAACTTTTAAGGGAAGGGCTTATGGACTGAATGTATAGATAAACTAAGACATAAAATGACTTTTTCATCGAGAAGAATGAGAAATGATAATAAATTTGTGGGTAAGAAAATTCAGTTTAAAAATTAGTTAAAAATGCTATTTCAATTGGTTTATTACTATGATCTTCCTTGTAAAGGCTTGAAAGCAGAGTGCTTTTATCAATCTTCAGAATATGGCTACTGAGTAAAATAAGTCTGCTCTAAAAGAGCAGGTTTGAGACTCATGATTTTTATCTATCATTAGAACACAGAAATCAGTTAGATTCCATTTCAACTTCTACAATCCATACATTATGGCAATTGAAATATTTCTATCACAATAATGCTCGGAATCAGATCAGAAACAACAATCCCTTGTACCATATAGAAACAGGGATTCCCTATCTAATATTTTGAACACAATGTTCTGCAGAAACACCAGCCATCCTTTGAGCAGGAAGAAGTTTCAATGTTCAGAAAGAAAGTGAGGATTTTCTGAGGGAGAAGGAGACTGGGTGGGGTTTGTTTTTCAATAATCAGAGTGAATCTCCCTCAGAATACAATGCAAATGGATTTAAATTAAAATCCTGGACCTGGAGATTGGAATCCTGACTGTTTTCTCTGACCAGTATCATAAAAAGTGGAGTGTTTCATGCAGCAATGGTATGTTGATCACAAAGTCCTTCCACAATAAAGCACAAACACGCCTGTTGTCAATTAAAAGCAAGATCATGATGAAGTGTCCCAAATTCCATTATCCCATAGCTACAAGCCATTACTCTTTTTTCCAATTTAATTTTTTAAAGTAGGTCATTCTGGTACACTCAAATTCCTTTTTTTTTTCTGCCATCCATGCCAGCCCAATTTTGGCCAAGTCTCCACACCCTTGAGAAAAAATAAAATCCACGTATTTATTTCACACAAAATTCAAATATTGTTATACACAACTCTCACCCACATCTTGCAATTTTGTATACACTAGACATTCAAATGCAGCAGTCCAAAATCTTGCTTGCATAGTCTTTCATCATTTTTCATTTGGAGGCTAATGTAAATGGTAAATATTTCAGGCTTACTAGACACAATAGAGTGTTTAAAGCACAAAGCACCTCAAGACCTAATAGGAAAGAAAATCATGTCTCAAGCTATCTGAAAGGAAGACCCATCTGTTTCCAGGAGACATCAGCCTCCTGCCTCCACACCAACACAGCTGCTTCACAGCCATCTCAGCAGTACCTACAACTCTATGGTGTTTGGAGAATTTCCCCACTAGATTCCCTTTGTGAACTTCAGGAAATGGAAGAAGAGACCAGCTCAGGAAAACCAAGCTTTACCCTGAGCTTCAGTACAAACAAGAAAAAACTGTGGGAGTAGCGCCTCAATGCCCACAAAGCAGATACATATGCTGGATGCAAGATAAAAGAAGATTCCAGATCCAATTCAAATTTTTGTAAGAAATCCCATAACCATTTTGATGGATTAAAATTCCAGCTAGAGACCTTCCCCAGTGTCTACTCTGCCTATGGGGACTGCTGAGACTTACCAGTGCATTCCATCCACAACCACACAGAAAAGTTACAGACTGCTTCTCCAAATAAAAAAGTGCCCAAGTACATTGCAGTATCCTTAGCACTGACTTTTGCTTTGGTTTTTGCTTTCTTGAGTAATACACACTCATTGGGAACACTGTAAGTGAGCAAAATGTACTAATCTAGTGACACCAGTAAAATTGCACTGATGCATGCTGACTGAAATTATTGATAAAGAACTGAAAGGCAGGAAGTGATTAATGCTAGTTTACACAGTTTTATGGAACATAGGTCTTGTCAAACAAACTTGATTTTATTCTTTGGTAAGGATATGTATTTTATAAGCCTAAGAGCTTATATACACTTACAGTTTTATAGGTATTTGACTTAGGACTACTGCAGAACATTCTAGTTCCATCAATGAAAGCATGTGTTGGACTGCTAACTGATGGAAGAGCCTCAGAAAGCTATTACCCTAAGGGGTCTTCAAACACAGGTGGGTTGAAGAAGATACAGGTAAAATTAGTAATAACAACAAAACTATTCAGTACTTTGATCAATGACTCATAAGTTATAAAATCACTGCTGATAAAAATTTCCAGGTGATGCAAAGACTGATAAAATATCAGGAGAACAGGATATCAAGAGATGAGGAGAAACAGGTTTTTCAAAACTTCTGTTCTTTCAAATAAACCTTTTTAGTAAGGGCAAACCTTCAAGAAAAAGGAATACATTATGTATTACAGGATGAGACATGGGTGCAGGTGGGGTATGCTGCACCCTGAAAAAGAGATTCTGAAAAGGATTGCAACAAATAAACAACTGAACAAGCAGTGCAATGTAGCAAAGATGGCCAAAGCAATCCCTGGAGTCATAAACAGGAGGTAGTGGGTAGGCTTGAAAAGGCATTTTTACTTTTCTCTATTGCATTGTTTTCTAAAGGGATCTTCAGTTGGGTGAAGAAAGGCATAACAAGAACCAAAGTCTGGAGCGTGAAGCCAAGAATGAAAGAAAGAAAAGTCAAATCGAAGCAGAAACAAATCTCACATTTTTAAACAGCAAGGGAATTGACCAGTGGAACAAAACTATCAATGGAAGGGAGGAGCTTTAACATCCTGATGGGTTCAAGATGGAGAGAATCTGGTTGTGCAAAACTGGGTTCAAAACACGAATGACCTTTCTGACCTCAAACCATACAAAAAGAAATTTCTGACATTGTATTTCATGTGACCTTCAGAGTCAAAAAGAACATTCTTCCTTCTGGGTGACCATAACAAGCAGTCCTCACACAAAAGAGGAGTCCAGCACAGCAGAAAGGTTTCACTGCTTCTGAAGATTTCTGAGAAGAATTCTGAATTCTGGAGACAGCCTGGAAAGACACTGCCCGTATCCTCTGAAAAATATGTGTTGCTTTGTTTGTTAGTTGAGTGACTGTATTTTACCAGAATACAGCTCAGTGGAGGGCCATCACTGAGAGCTCACATTCAAGCAACTCTCAGAGCTGGAATGTTGGGAGTCCTCTCTAGGTCTGCTTCTGGATTCAACTTTACCTTGTGCTGGAAGCCAAGTCAAGTCTGCTACCCACACAGTATGTTAAAAACAATCATAGAATCACAGAAACTAATTGGACGGGACCTTAAAGATCATGCAGTTTCAACCCCCTGCCATGGGCAGGGACACCTTCTACCAGAGCAGGTTTCCCCAAGCCCCAGCCAGCCAGGCCATGAACACTTCCAGGGATGGGACATCCACAGCTTCTCTGGACAGCCTGTTCCAGTGCCTCACCACCCTCATAGAAGAGTTTTTTCCTTATATCTAATCTAAAACTGCCCTCTTTCAGTTTAAAGCCATTATCCCATGTCCCCATTTGTTTCCATAGGGTTGTTTTTCCAGTTACAACTCCTGGAATTCACAGATCCTGAAATTTGCTTCAAGCTTCACGTTAAGCATAAATGAGATGACTCAAACCATTATGTTTTATCCTCTACTGTATTTCCCACCACCCATGCTACTGAAAGTTCACGTATGTCTAAGAATACTGCTACAGCTGCAAAAAAAAAAAAAAAAAAAAAGAAAAAGACATTAATGAGATTTTTTTTATGGCAGCAAATAGCTAATTTTCAAGTCCTACCTGAAAGCTAGAGCTGAAGAAATAAACAATCCCCTAAATATCCTGCTGGGCACATCATCAGAGCTGGCTTCAAGGGAACAGCACCACCTACTGAATTGCTCCCAAGGGTCCCTCCAGTTACTCCTGGTGATTCTCTTGACCAGCAACTCTAAATAAATCACACCCCAAGATGGCACAGCTGCAGGCACTCAAAGTGATAAGAGATGTTTTCTGCTCCTAACTCTAGCTTTGAATTTTCCTTCTACGTGCTGTAAATGGTTCAGCTTATAAATGCAATCATTTTTTTGATGTCACTAAAACTATGTTTTAGTTACAGTTACAAGCAAATGTCACTCATCTACACACTCTACCTACTGCCTGAAAACAATATGATTTAAGGAGTATGTCAGCAGTAAGAAAAGACTCTTCCCACTGGATTAAAAATGTGCATTTTAAGAAAGGAAACACTTTTAGAAAGAAGGAGAGGGAGTCTTCTGTTTCTGTAGTTTATTTTTCTGCTTAATGAAACAAGGTTTCCAGCTTCTACAATAGCAGCTGCAAAGGCACTTCATTAATCTCCTGAGTACACTGCCTCTCCCTGCATACCTGTAGCTGCCCTGCTCGAGACTCCTGAAAATTATCTGTTGGCATTGCTTCAACATTCTTATGACATAAAAAAAAAAGTTTAAAAAAAGTATAAAACTATGTCAATTCTACAGCTTTCAGAAAGAACACGCTAACCAACAAGTTCATTGTCTGTATTTCTCCCATTTTCTGAGGACATCCAGCAGCACTGAACTCCAACTTGCTCCCATTGAGAATAAATCATAAGACCGTCTGTAGAGATCTACTCAAGTAAATGACAAACAGGGGAAGAAGTCATTACTGCAATCTCAACACAGACTGCGTCAAATGCCAGATGCTTGTTCAGGCCAAAGCCTTCAGGGATGATTAAAAAAACACACAAGAATTTTCAGAAGTGCTCAAGTTTGCTAGGAAAACAAATGGCAGGGGAAGCAAAGACTGCTCATGTCTCCTAACATCATCTAGATGATCTGAAAACCCCACATAATGAGATTTGGCTCAAGGATTTTGACAAACTCAAGTTTTCCCACCTTGTTCTGGAGTATTTAACTTGACTCACCTATTGAAAATGGATGGATATCCTCACATTAATGCCCTCTATTTTTAGAGGAAACAGCATCAGTGAGCCCCAGACCTCACCATCTGAGGTTTGCTGGTTTAAAAACTAAACATTAATTATGCAAGGGCTTTACAGGGTTCTTGGATCTATAATGGCAAAGCTACATAGAGGAAATAAAAAGCCGGCTACAGGGCAGTACTCACAGGTCTGATTGCTAATTACATTTGCTTCCTTATACTTGCACCTGCCATAATTATGATAAAGGGTGGAGTTTCAAGTAGAGTTGATAGGGAATTTTATGACAGAATTCCCTCCAGAACACTGGAAGACACTACACACGCTGTTTTACAGAGCAATATTTGTTAAAAACACAAAGATCTTTTGTGTCATCCATGTCACGGTTAACCCACAGCTCAGTGATTTCCCTCACAGATGACCAAAATGGTCTATACTGTACAAAGGTTGGCTGACTCCAAATATAAAACTCTGTAGCAGCACGGAATGGAAAAAATCTTTGCTTACAATTCATTTAATATATGGATTTTAAAAAATAAAATCATTATTCCACCAAGTGAAAATTCTGGCTTGTGTTCCACTCAAGGTTTGGAGAACGAAAAGGAAATTAATATGTATGCTTGCATCTATTCATGCAGTTACATTTTAACTCTGCAGTATAATCTCTTCTTCTTCACAATATCACAATATTTTTTCTAACTGATCTCCGAGCTCGAGCTTTACTTCTACATAAACCACAACTGTTTTCCACATGCATACACTATACACAGTAATAAGAAAATCAAACGAAAACTCCAGAAGTGGCCAAAATGGAGATAAGAGTGAACGTTTTTTTGCTGTCGTATTTTTTCTCCATTAGTGGAGTGACTTCCATAATAAAGTCCCTTCATTCGCTAAAAAAATTGCTCTTCATTTCAGCATCCATTTTAACAATAAAATACTGGAAAAGTACTTGATAATACTTATTAATGCAATAAACCAATAAATACCATTCTGGCACCAGGAGAACAAGCTAGTTAAGCCCACTGCTTTATTTTTTGATCTGCAGGAAACTCATCCCTCCCACCACCTACCTCATCCCTCCACGAAAAAAAAAAAAGAAAAAAAATAACGGTAAAGAAAAGACCTTAGAGAATGGGCAGTTGAGCAGAAGACTAAAATACCCCATGCAACAGGGAAAAGTCTGTAATATTATCTAGAACGACAGCCCAGCCATTGTTAGTGCTGCCAAAGCACTGCGTGTTCGCTGTAGCACCCCAGGTCCCCGGAGAACAATAAAAGAAGCAGATTAGACAGAGACTGATGTCCCCGCGCTGCTTCCGCCGACCCCGGCGCTGCTCCGCGCTGCAGAGCGCGGGCGGGCAGGTAAACCCACGGAACGGGTACTCCGTGTGGGCAGGGGTGGCGGCCGGGAGCTGCTGCCAACAGCCAGGGCCTGTTTATTATTAAACAGTTGGTATTGCTACAGGCCTGGCACCGCAACAGAGCAATCTCTGCTTCAGCAAGAGTAAGCCTGATTACGAGAGCGCGGGAGCCAAATCACGTTTACCATCGTGGGCGAGAAACCCAGTGCCCCCAACAGGCACTTACAGCAGCGGCTGTCTGTCCATCCGTCCGCTGGCTGTCTCCCTGGGGCAGAGTAAAGAAGAGATGGAGGTCCTCTTGTGGGACAGGGAGGTAAAGTTTTTGACACGATGGTACTCAAAACTGTAGGGTGCTCCCTGTACAGGCACTGGCCATCCACGTCCTCCTCTCCATTTTTATAAGCCCATACGTAGCCTCAACTCACGACCTCAAGCACCCGACGTCACCCATGGCTAAAAAAGAATATTCTATCTCCACGCAGGGCAGGAGCCAACAAGTAGACTATACGCTCTTGTGCGTATAGTCTACTTCACCTCCCAGCAAGGACAGTATGCCACAGAGAAAGCACTGGAACAGGTTCCCAGGGAAGTTGTGGATTGCCCAACTCTGTCAGGGTTCAAAGTCAGGCTGGATAAGGCCTTGAGCAACCTGGTCTAATGGGAGGTGTCCCTGCCCATGGCAGGTGAGGGGCTGGGACTAGACAATCTTTAAGGTCCATTCCAACCCTTTACCATTCTATGATTCTATGACTTCACCAGTGTAACTCCTATGATTCAACAAAAGGCAACCCTGACTTGGTATTAAAAGTTTTCTTCACTTGTGCTGGAAGTTATCCCTGTACACAAGAAAAATCTGGAACACCTCCCTACACACACATGAATTTCGACTGATCCAATTTAAAAAATTTATTTATAGGAATGCACAAAGATTCAGTCACACTCTATAACAGAAATTGTGAAGTATGGAATCTATTGAGTAAATGTAATTATCAAGTGCCATGAATAAATAATACTGGGTCAAGCCTCAACAATCTATTGCAATCATAACAAAGGAAGATCAGACCATGTTGGTGATATAAAACCTTCAGTTTTAGCTTGTTTGTTTAAATGCTACCTCATTTTGGTGGCCACAAGAAGCTAATTGCATCTGATGGCTGCTTCTCAGTCTGCACAAAACAAGCTCAATGATCATTTACTTCATGATGAGCAGGCATTTCTCCAGTTTTGATGAGGTTCAGTGCAAGGGTGGGCAGCTGTACTCATGCGGTCACTTGAATCGCCACTGGTTTGCTACATAACACTGAGACCTGGTGGAAAGTGACTTTTCTCACATCCCCCCCTTCATGAAATGGGGAAAATGAAAAGCAATGCATGTAAAAACTAACAACTGACTCTTTAATATTGATGAGGAGCTTAGCAGTACTGACATGGTACGTGTGCTTAGAAACACAAAGTTTGATTTTATTCTGCATCACTACAACAGACCCTGCCTGGTCTCATCAGCGGCGGGACCGCAAATGCAAAAGCCTGTGAAAACTAAGATTTAATTTTAAGTTGAGGTCGCTCCCAAGTTAGGACAGCCAGGAGCATGGCAAAGCAGGATCCTTCAATGAACTCATTATGGTCCCAGCATGAGGAGGGCCCTGAGCATCATGAGGGATCCCATATCCAGGGAAAACTGGAGCCTGCCATAGCTTCTGGGCAGCACAGGAAAGCGTTACTCAGACAGGTGGTTAGAAGCACAAGCCACCACCTGCTCCTGGATCTCTTGTCACTGTTTTCCCCAGCTGACTCTGGCCCTGGCTGCTTTCAGCTGGCCAATGCAGCTGCCCCGTGCTGCTGGAGGGAGATGGCTGCAGGCTGCTCGCGGGAGAGGCGGGAGCAGCAGCTGCGCACCCCTTCCCTGCTGCCTCCCGCACAGTCCTCTCATCCCTGGAGAGGGGGACCAGGCTGGGGCTTCTATTTAGATGCTCTCGTTTAGTCAAAAACCCTTGGCTGCAGCACACACGATCTGCACAAGCCATGGTCTAAGCTGCAAAACCAGGAGAGCCTGAAGTAGAGCCTCCAAGGCCACCAGGAGCGATGGCTGTGCATGACTCCAAGGGGCAGGGAAGGGTGAGCAGAGCGCACTCAGCCACGGGACCTACCCTATGGATGTGTACAGCAGACTTCAGTCCCCAGAGCTGCCAATCTGGCACTAACACATAATTTGCGCTAAATAACCTTTCAAGAATTCAAACACAAATAATGTAATAATAGCAATTAGACCCTTTACTAAGCATAGCTCTATGAGAGATGCAGTCCAGTCATTTCACAGAAGGTAAAAAGCACTTGACAAAGGAATGTGCACCTTCACAGGCACTAGAGGTGTGCAGGTATATGTAATAATTGCATTCCTTGTGTATTAATGTTTGCATATAAGAAATGCATGCTGAGCTATCATAACACCTCCTTCCTCAAATAATAACTAAGTTCCATACTGTGCCTGAAGTGCTCTTTATATAGTACACAGAAATGGGTTATGTAAAGATTAGAGCTGTGAGAGTTGTTCAAAACATAACTAAAAATCTAGCAATGAAATCCAATTCTAACCTGAGTTTCCCAACACAAAACTCAGGCCAGTTTTACAGAAGGATCTGCAAATCTTTTGATACTTTTAACACTGAAATCATACCAATCTTATACCAATAAAGAGAAGGGAGAAGGAAAAATAAGAAAAGGATAAAACAGCATGGAAAGAGGTTGGAAAAGGAAAAAAAAAAAAAAAAAACAGGAGCAGTAAGATTTTTTCTTTCTTTCTATGCTACTGCCCTTCTTTCCCATGGTGAAAAGGGGAAAAACATCCCCCAGCTTTCAGTGAGTGAGTCGTGTTATAGTGGAGCCATGGTGCAATGTGTGGAGCTCAGGGCGTTCAGATGCTTTTGTATGTACATGCATCGTTACTAGGAGATGACTAGATTTGGTACCAGGATAATATTCCACCATTGTGTGGTGTTTTCCCATCTGATGTTGCCTTTTCCCCAGTTTAAAAAAAGAGAAACTAATAAAAAAGAAAATTAAAAAAGATACAATGATTGTTACTGCACACTCTAATGAATTATTGTGTTCAAGGTTCCTACAAAAAAAGTAATATTATACTCGGCTTATGTTTTAATTGATTTATTAATATTTTATCACAGGAATGTAATTTAAGCTCCTCATGATTTAGATCTCATAAACCTTTAGCATTTTGCAAATTCAAATTCCAATTTAAAGCCAGGGCGAGCAATTAACTTTTCTATCATCTTGTCAGGGGAGAAGGTTCGTGTTTAATTTGAGACAAAGTGACAGAAATATATATACACTGTATGTATTACCCCAATTTAATTTATGAGTCAGCACCATCCACCTTCCAAATGTAGATTTAATGGCAGGGGAGGAGGGAGTGGGGCAAAGACCCCCCGCTATTGTGTCACTTGCTGCAATATCTGCCCCAAATTCACTATGAAATACTGCCCCTGGCTTACTGAGATACAGGGATAGATTGATTACATCTCTGTTTTCAACCCTTTTGTTTTAATTTCCATTCACTCATCACTTTCTCATATAAAGTACGTTCTCTCAAATGTCAATTAGCATTTCCCAGCCAGCAATGGGCAGTTGAAGCCGCAGCAGGTACTCCCATTGCCTGTCCCAACTGTGCTGCTTCCTGCCCCCACAGTCCCCCTAAAAGGCAGATATCAGACAAAGAGAGCTCCCCACAGGATTGACACAAGTTAATACCTGTGGGGCCAAACCCCGTAGTCCTCACTGCTGCATCAGTCACACTGAAGTCTGTGTGGTTCTTGTTTGATTAAGGAGCAAACAGAATAAGAAGTGGTGCTACTAAACTATCTTGGCCATTATTTCCCACACAAAAGGACATTCCAAACTCTTCATGTGTAATGAAGGAAACCAGCAGTCTAAATTTGCATGGGCAAAAATCTGCATGAACAAAACAAACAGCTGGTTAGCATTTGCATGTGCTGTTCTAATAAAGTAAGGGAAGGGCTATTCTATGGCTACCTGCCAGGGACTTCCCAGGTCTGCTGTCCCCACAACACAGCTAGGCACTGCACAGGAGTTAGCTCAGGAGCTGGAAAGGTGACTGAGAGCATGGCCCACGTATCACCTGCTGGTCTTTTACTTACATAAAGCAAGCTTTCCAAGGGAGGAGAGAGGCTTTACCGACAAGTGAGAGCTTTGCCATTACTGTCAGCAAGCCTGACAGTCCCACTGTATCAGAGGGAATTGTTTCAGAAAGGAATCAGGGGCTCATTTCCAACACTTCTAGACACAACCAAGCTGAATCTCAAGAATCACAAAATCCTGATGCTGCAGACTCAGGCCCAGACAGTCCAAGATATTGGAATAATCAGCTCTTATTCTAATTTACAGAGCCATCACACACACTGTATGTGCAGATCCAGCTCTACATCCAAGCCTAAGTAAGTACAATTTCAAGCATGTCAGATGGAGCCAAGTCAGAAACATTCTTCCTCCTCATGAAATGAAAATGTTGGCCTTCATCTTCAAAACATTTGAAAATCAAAACTTCTTTGAAGTAAACAAAAAATCTCCACCAGTTTAAATTAAATAAAATATTTTGTTTTACTTATTCCAGCCCAATTCTCTGGAATTCTTAGTCATTTTTAGTATTATTTTCTTTCCTTAGAAATAGGAAAAGAATGCTCTTGTATTGAAAAATCATGATTCCTTTAAGCAATCAAGCAAACAAGTAAACAAACAAAAAATGTACTTGTATATATGTACACAGATGAAAAGTTCATCCAAAGCTTTTCTCTAGAACTTCCTATGCCCTCCTACTTACATCAGCTTATGGTAAAAATCTACATAGCAGAAAATAGACTTGGGGTACAGCCATGACACAAAATCCAAGTTGCAGAAGATCTGATATTCAGCCATATTTCACTCTCAATACACACTGGTCTTAAAGCCAAGCTTGAAATCTTGTTTCATGCCTGATTCATTTATGAAGCTTCACTCTAATTTAAAGCCTTATCACTCTCTAAACTCAGGTAAAAAAAGACCTCTGCTGTCATGCATATTTTTAGACAAATTATAACAGGGTCTTGCAATTTCCTTTGTTCTGTGGTGTCTGCACTGCTGTTAGACACCATCCCACACTGGCATCACTGGTGGTGTCCTCATACTTGTCTGAAAAATACTATTAACTGCACATCACAGGCATTTGAAGCGTATAAGAAAACCATAAACTTAATTACACTAGAGTACTGGTGTGATCTCACATGAAATTTGAGCTTCTGTTATTAAAAATAGGGAGATTGCATTTACTTAATGCTTCTTGCAGTAAACCAGTCAATTCTAAACTTTCAAGACTGTATAATCAGACAAAACAATACTGGGGGTGGGGGGGGAAGAGGCTGTCTGTGGAATTTACTAGCACAAACATTTCACATGTCAAGCAGCAAAAATTTGTTTATTCTGCTAAAAAGAATATTCCTTGAATTACTATTGTATGTGAAATAGCATAGCTAGTCAGACTGCACAGCATAAAGACTTGGACTAGAAAAATTTACAGAACTGAGTGGTTGCCTTGCCCCACCCCCTAAATATCCCAACATGTTCTGCATTTCAATCAGCTTTTAAATTCTTAGATCTTTTCTTTATGCTCCATAGCCATTACATCTACTCATGACACTGGGAAAACTTTCTCCCTTTTCCATGAGCTATCTACTCCTAGGTCGAGAAGAATTTTGGTTTTGTCACTTCTCTTCTGTTATCCTAGTTTTCCCTGTCTGAGCCTATGAAGTTTATCTGGGAAAAAAAAAAAAAAAACCAAACAAAAAACAATGAGGAATGCTTCCACTTCCAAAACCACAGCCATGAAAAAAAGTAGATTGTGCTTGAACTAGGATCATGAATCCATGGCACTTAGCAACACCCAGATTTTAGATGCCGAGCTGAATGACGCTCCTTGGAATGAATCACATCCAGAGACACTGACATCCCTATGGGTACCCTTGCACTTGCAGGTCTCCATTTAGAGGCAGTGGTAATGGCAGGGGCGGAGGGGGGAGGAATTAAATAACCTACCCAATCGTTCCCTAACCCTCAGAGTAGCAGAAGAGCTCTATTACACAATGCCATTAAGCCACCCCTTTGCTGGGAGAAAAGTAAAACCACCCCCCTTCGTTCCTCTTCCAGTGCCCACCAATGCTACTCCCACCTCTTCACTCTCTGGGACTTTGATTAGGGAAGGTGTGTACAAAGCATAATGCTTTCCAGGCAAAGGCTTGCAAAGCATGCCTACCTCACAGAAATCCATAAATTTCCAGAAGGCAAAAGTCTTTTCCAGGAAAAGAGTCTTAAATCTGCTCATGACACCAACCTGCCATGAGACTACACCAGCTGGACTCTGAAGACAAGGATGATGAATCTTATTTCTGAACATTACAATTTACATATTTAGATTAGAAAAAAAAGTTTAGTTTTTGGATGTTTTATCATCAAGGATCTCTCCAAGGGTAATGGCTCTGGCAGGAGTGTCAAATCTTGCAGTCTGCATTGTCAGAGCTTCTACGCAGCAATGTTTGCTGTTCATGATGCATTACTTCAGACATACTCAACTGACTGACTTAGGCATAAAAAACTCTGTGTGTTTTGAGAATTAACAATGCCCAAGGTAGTGCAAGAAAGGAAATATTTAGATTAACCTCACACCTGCTCCTTCCAGCAAACAATGTGCAGTCACTCCAGCTGGACAGAAGCACTGCAGATTGTAACACACAAGGTAAAAGTAGAATTGTCTGCTGAGGAGTGCATTGCTGTAGTAGTATCCCACCTAGAACCAAGTTCCCCTGAGTTATACTCATTTGAAAAGGGGAGAAGAGCCTTTAGGGTGGGCATAAATGGGGGAAGAAATAAGCTTCTTCCAGTCTTCTTGAAAACTGGCATTCAAACATGATGTTACCACACAGTCTTGCAAATCAGTATGGTTTTGACTCACTCTCTCCCCAGTACCAAATTACAAAAAAAACCAAAAGACAACCCAGAATGACACCTTAAGAGATTAAAAATAGAAGTAGCAGAATAACCTGAGGCAGGGCCACTCTTTCTGAAAGGGCACTCTTCAAAAAGTAGCTTCTGAAGCACACCTACACAACTCATACACTACTTTATTTAACGTTCCTTTTCATGTTTGCCCAGGTTCACGTCAAGGGTACTGCAACTGAAGGTGTTTCTACAGCAAACTTTCATGTCCGCTGCAATTTTCCCTTTCAAACTCAATACAGCAAAATGAAATGAAGCAAAATGAAACAATCTTTATATACCAGTTCAGCAAGCATTCCCTAGACCTCATTGTGCTGCATCTCTCATCAGCTCTCATTTACTCAGACAAGACAGAAAAGATTTGCAGTTCCCATTACATTTTCCCACCCTATTTCCCATTCTGTGTGTAATTTTTTTCCTTCAAATAATACGATTGTGTCAACTGGAGGGGAAAAAAAAAAAGAAAGAAAGGAAGAAAGAAAGAAACAAGCACTCTTTGTATTCTCTGTAGTAATAAAATATGAAAAAAAAGAATTCTCAAGAAAACAGCTGAATTCCCAGTGCTTAGGAAACGGACCTGGCTACAGACACACACATTCTACTTAGAGCAGCAGCTCCCACTAAACTGTCAAAGTGTCAGGAAGAGTTGTGTGCACTTCTGTCAGTGAATAAATGTGGAACATAGTGCATTTCCTACCAACTGAAAGTCAAAATCCTGGAAATTGCAATTTCATAGGGAGAGTAAGGAAAAATTTTTATAAAAAGGAAAAAAAAAAAGTCTTTAACATACCAGCAAAGTGATGCAAGACCAGGATAGGCTGTTACTACTGGTATTGACTTTATTTTTTTCTTTAAAGGAAATCAAACAGAATGTTTTAAAAGGTAGAAATAGTGAAGAGTTAAAACAAGCAAGTGAATTGGTAAGAGAAAGTAGAAATACTAGCTTGCTTTGCAACCCATGAAAAGATGTCTGATTTTACAAGCAACTCAATTCAAGCACATTTTTTGCTTTAAGCATATGCATGCTCTCACTGTAATCTTAAGAATAAAAGCACCCCTTTGTTTTCTGCTATATTCTGCCTAATATACTAAACTATTTCCAGTGTTTGCAGTAAGTGAGGCAACTGGCCCTAAAGAGAACAGCCTCTTAACTAAAAAAATTTCTATTCCACCACAGACCAGGTCCATCAGGTGTTTTATGAGAAGACTAGTTCCCACCAAAACCAGCATGTGATCACATAGAAACTGGAAAAGCACAGGGAAGTTGAATTAAGGTTGCTCTGTCAGTGGCAGTTCTAGTGTTCACAGGTGTGACTTTAGGTAAATGAAATAATATTTCACTTTTTTTTTTTCCCCCATGCATTTAATTCCCTGAATTTCCAAACGGCCAAGTGAAAAAGAGCATCTGCTACATACCAACATGTCAGTACTTTGTGGCCATCAACAGTATGGTAAGCTGCAGGACCACCAGACAGACCTCTGCCTTTTGAGAGGCTTCATTAAGAAGCTCATCATCACAGTAGGTCCTTCTTATTTTCATGGAACAGCTATTGTCAGGGTGGTGAGATGCACAAGCATAAAGTAGAACAAAAAAAAATTACTTCCCTGCCACAAAGGTCGTTCAGTTGATTCCATTCCAAACTATGAAGACACAAGAACTCTTAGATGTTATAAGAATATTTTAGCATTGGAAAACCAAATGTTTTTTTCTAGCAGCAGATTTAGAAACAGCCCACCTGAGGCAGAAGCGGCTCTCCCAAAACTTATGTTTAAAGCTACTAAAACTAATTAAAATTTGTTACATGGTAATAAAGCTTATACTCAAATGACAGTGGTTTCTGTGATGGTAACTGCAAGGCAGCAAAACCCGTGTCCAATAAATGTAGATAAGGTGCATGAGAGAGCAGAAAGGAAAGTGCAAGGCAAGCTGGAACATCCAAAACATGTAATTTTAACTTACAGAAACACAACAGAAGAATGGGTTCAAGGGAAATTCCACCTAATAGGAGACATGGTGACTGATTAAGCTGAACTCTTCCTACACATACATTATGTTCAGGCAGCTATGCTCATTCAGTTGAGTGGAAGAGAGTGCCTGCATCATGCCCCAAATCTTTTACACAATCCCACTGCCCTGGGGATTAAGATGCTGGTCACAACAATAAATGAGAAAGGGAAGATTTTTTTCCAAGACAGGGGAGAGAACTGTGAAACAGGAACAAAGGGGCAGGAGGGGTCTCAGCCAACAGGTATTTTGTCATCTGTAACAACCTCAGTCACTTCCTCCTGAGAGAAAACACACATCATCCTCATCACTGAACGAACTGACAGCACAATAGAGTTATTTGTTAATTAGATGAAAAGCTAAAGTAACTTGATCCTACCAGACAAATCCTATATGGCTTTCCTCATGGACCTGAAGGTCCTACTTTACTAAAGTTCCTGCCAAAACAGCCCTTTCTTTCACAGGGAGCACAAATTCACTACTTTGGAAGGAGGAGAAAAACAAACCACCCACTTTGTCCTATACACTCCCCAAACTGCACTGCTCCTGTAAGTGTATACATTACAAACATGCAGGTCTGGAATTTACAGTCAACAAACAGCATTACAAACAACCACCAGAGAATGTATAAACATTTGTAGGAGCAAAAATACTCAGTCTGGCTGCACCACACACAGTGTTTATTTATCTCCCTTAAAGAAGATCAATGGGAGAAGACATTAGAAACAACTTTTTAAACAATGTGTCACTTTGTGTTAGTTTATGTCAGTGGGGCTTCTTCCAAGTACTGGTGTCACAGTAAGATATGGATATGTTTAGATAGTTTTCTTGTTCCTTTACTCCAGTCATGGCAGCTGGGCATGAGAGAACAGACAGGAGAAGAGCTGCTAGTCTGATTGAGTTACTGATTTAACATTTAAAATCTTTGCAGCTCAAGAGAAAATTGCTGTGTATTTGTAACCTGAATGCAGGTCAGTAACTTTAAAAGGTCAGGCTGAACGCTTAAAATCTTATTAATTCTCCACCAGCTCCTAGTTGTGTGAATGCCAATGAGCAGACCAGCTCCTACTGGGCTGAGCAGCAGTTAGCCTGCACCTCTGAACACCAGGTCCTCAAGAAAATGCAAAAGGAGTTTTGAAGCAATGACTTTCTGCCATACAATCAAATGACTTCCCTGTTCACTCAGGGCACACTTCTTCAAGAACAGGAGGCACAGATTTCCTTACTGGGGTTTCCTCATTTGTTGCTAACTCATTAGCTTCATGTCAAGGCAACTGAGTTTCCTCCATCCACTTATTTCACTCTTCAGGAATACACAAACTATTTTGGTGCCATCTTGCACTAATTTACACAGTATCACAAGACTTGGTGATGCTTCTTAATAATACAACTCCCCATAGTATACAGGGCTTCTACAACCCCTTTAGTTCAGAGATATCAAAGTACTTTGCAAACAACACGCTTGCCTCTCAAACCACCTCCACTGCGTTAGGTCTGTGTCATTAACCATACTTAGCCACCAAGATAAACTAAGGCAGAGCAAGGTAATGCAATTCAGCAGCGTTACAAAGACAGCAGCAGGATTAAGAGCAGAATGGGAGTTTTGCCCTACTAGTTCCCCAATTCATCAGAAGGACAGCCATCCGAGATGGTGAAATTCAGCAAAAGTTATGATCATGTCTCCGGTAGATTTGTATTTCTAAGATACTACAGTGTGGAGTTTATCCTGTTGGCCTTTCAGGGGTCTTGTGACTCTACAGAAGCTTTTAGATACTACAGGGAAATATCCACAGGAAAATGAAACCTTCTGAGTTTTCTTTTCTCAGGATTTGACTCCCTCTTGAAAAGATGTGGATGCTCAGACAGCAAAGCAGGCAGAGTCTCAGGACACTGGTGTCTGGTGTCTCCCCCTCTCACTTAAGTTATTTGCATCACATACTGCCCATCTCCAGATCTAAGGCACTAGACTTGATGCTGGACCATTGATTTGTCTAGATTGCTAACACCAGAAAGAACTTATTAGATGAACATCTGTGACCACACATTTGGTAGTAAACTTGTTTTAAGGATCAGTGTCTTATGGAGTAGTCACAAAGCCAAGAAGGCAATATTATTAATTTTCAGGCTCTGGTTTAAGCCGTATATTAGCAATGCTTTGCTTTACTTCCTACCCTAAATACATTTTAAAATTTGTCATGACTCCCCATAAGTTAGTACCTTCAATGCTTAATTTTTCAAGGAGAATTTCTCTCACATTGCTGGTGCAGTAACCTTCTAGTACTGATGGCCTTATATGAAACAGTCTTTTGTTTTAATGACTTCAAAAATCTCTTAAGATCCTTTACCCAGGACTTTAACGAGCAAGTAGGTTTCTGCTCTGGGAATGTCATCCCCATTACTCACTGAAAAAAGTAATGCTTATGTATCCCACACCAACACTGAAACATAATCAAATAAGGAATACTGGTTAGATATTAGACACTGAGCATCGTAAGAGAGACACACTGTATCTTCTGTAATTCATGGGAGAACATAGCTTAGTGAAAACAGATCTTGTTTCACAGGAATACAAAATTCTAGTTTTTAATTTAGTGCTAAAGGGGAAGAAGAAACACAGCCTAACATACATTCCACTGATAAGGCATCCTACATTCCTACAGCTTTTAAAGGCATTACACTGAAAGAAACACATTTTGTATGCGCATACAGGATCCTCAGCCATAATAACACATGAACAGCTGCCATCCATGTTACATTACCACTATCCCACTTACCAGAGCTTAAAAGGTGACTCTGTTAAATTGACCAAACTCCCTTAATTTGTGATTTTTCTAGTTATGCACCCCGACCTATTAAGTGGGTGCACCTTGTACCCTTGCCATTAAAAGACTCCCCTGCAATACATTTGCCTGAATCAGTGCACTCAAACTCCTACAGAAATTATCCAACAGCATGAGCTGACTTTGAAAAAAAGTCTGCCTTGCTGTGAAAGAAGAATTACCCCATCAGAACTATCCCCCTCACAGCTTTCTTTTTTTCTATTATTATTTACTTTTTAATGGAAGAAAAAACCCCTATCATCTCACCTACTCCTCTTTTAATAAGGAATGACTGCCGTGACTACCCCCATCTAGAACCACCATTCACTGCCAGCACCTCTGCTCTCCTCGTGTGCTTAGAGAATAACTGATTAGCACTTTGCATAATTAACCTGATTAGCACTGTGCATAATCAAACTGATTAGCACTTTGCATAATTAAAAAGAAATAATAATAATAACAATAATAAGCAGTAGGTAATAGCAAAAGCTGGTAGTCCCAATGCCTGTTCGTTAGCTCTAGGATTAGTTTAGTGTAGCATATTTTATTTCTTAAAACTATTTCTTTGAAGTTGCACAAGCTCCTGAGAGGTACAGCTTTAAAAATTCTCATTTACTATCAAGATCACTAGTGAAAAAAATTAGTTGTTCCACTATTACAATTTAGGATTTCTTGTGCCTCCCACTGCTGAAGCTGAAGACATTAACGGGATGGATGCCTGATCTGATGCACCAGGGTTTTAGTTCTCATATCTGTCTACAGTACTGCTATTGGATTCATCATCACAGGACACAGAAGTCTCACATCTTTTAATGCATATATATGCTTGTGATGTACTTCAAGAGTAGGAAAGCTGTATTGCTGTTATTGTTGAGATGGATAAGGCAGCAAGATGCATATCCTCAAAAGTAGGTAGGCACTGAATTCTCTCCTGCCCTGAACAATTATTCCAGACCACAGGAAGCATGGGAAGGAATATGGAATTAATCAGATCCCTGCCCCTAAGCCTACATCTCTCTTCCCCCATTTGAGTATCACTCATCTACATGTACTTTTTTGCAACCTGATCAAGAATGTGAGAGACAGAAGGTATTCTGTTTGCTAGCCTGTCCCATGTCCAGTGTAAATCTCCCAATCAGGGTTTCAGGATTACCCACCACCTCCCAAAATCTGAAGAATGTGCATAACTACACCTACCTAGATTGCAAACTGTGTAAAAATCCATGTTGAATGCCTGCATCACTAATGACTCAGTTCTCCTGGACATTCAATGCCAGACAGCCTAGAAGAGTGGTGCCCCAAGTGAGTCAGTAAAACACCAACATTTTCTGCCTGCTATCGTGGCCTCATCCCTCCTAGTCACCAATATATCCCATGTTACTCCTCACTTTAACCTCATCTCTCTCTAGCATCCTTGTATTACAGCTCAGATTTCCTCTGCATTCCTCACAATCTTCACCTTACAAATTCTATTATGCCTTCAAGAGTGCCTGAAATATTCACTGCCAAACCTCCACCATGCCCTTACAATCACCCTGCCTACATTTTTTCCCACTGGTAGCAGACATGCTATGGCTTCTCTGCTGACCAGTCAGCCAGGGTGGTTGGGACACTGGGCAGCTGGGGGGCAGCTTGTTCTGAGTGATCAGTCTGACTGCTCTTTAGCTATCCAGAAAGGAATGCAGTGCCCACACTGCACACACTGCTCAGATGCAGCACACAGCATGGACCTGTCCTAGAACTGTGGCAAAAATACTCCCACTCAGTCCAAGCTTCCCTTGTAAGATCTCTCTCATAAAATAAGCCAACAAGAAACTGAGGGGTGGAAATGGCAATAAAAGATAATCTTACCATAATTAGCTGGAAATGAACTACTCATGCAGAGAGGTCTCTCCATCACTCTAAGCTAAAGAACCCATATGAACAACGAAGGGTGCAGAGCTAGTTACTCACTTCACAAGTTGTTTAGTTTCAGTAAAAATGTGTTGCTGTAGAGATTTCTCAAGTCCAAATGTTCCTGGGGAAGGTAGTTCCAGTAATTCTGGGAAGGAAGCCAATCATTTGGCTTTGTATGTAAATATTTAAACAACATTATTTTTATATACATGTATTTTATACACATATATATGTATGTCTTTAGACTTCCAGACTTACAAAACTGCAACAGAAAAAATAGGCAAGTTGACATACAGCTATTGTCTCTGCCTGAAACCATGCTAACTGACCATCAGAAACAAAATACAACAAAGACTTCAAGGTAATTGAGCTGCATCACCTTTGTATACTGGTCCACTGAAACAGAAGTGCTGAAAGATTAGGAGTAGAAATTCAAAAGGTAGAGAGAGACAAGTCTCAAATCTCATCTCCTTAGAAATGATAAGAAAATAAGGTTCATCTATTTAAATCTTTCAGAACCTAGATGGATATAAGCACTCCATCCACAGGTGTGGAATCTCCAGTTTTGGATGACACAAAGCTTCCCATTCTGAGTATTTTACTGTTATGACACCTGACAGTAAAGCTGCAACTTCATGTTTAGAAAGGTCACTGCTGCTTCAGGCTTAAATCAGGTCCATACCTCAAAAGGGATAACTTGGCAGAAAATGCAAGTGAAAGAACGGAAATGCATCTGGCACTGAGCACTGGTGAATAAATAAAACGGGGAAAAAAATAAAGCTTTAAAATTGTTGAGGAGAGGGTTGATAAAATGGAGGAAGATGATTTAGTGAGAGAAGGTATCCAGTCAAGGCATATGATGAATAAATCAATCTATGAAAATAAAATTTACCACATGAATTCCACCTCTATCTATTCAGTAAGTAGAAAACACACCCTAGTACAAGGTACACGTGTAAATTCATAGCTACATGATTTAAAGAAATAAAATACTTATGAATACAATACTTACATGTCTGTACGTATAGCACAGCCAGTGAGTTTTAGGAACACAGAAGTGCACATGCATAAAAAAACCACACAGAAAATAGGATCAAGAGTAGGGCAAGCCTTTTAGAAAATATTTTAATGGCTTTATAAAAAGCCTTCACCCAAAGGTTGAGGGGCTTTCGCAATCTTACATTTTTCTATTGCAAAATACACCTGCTTTCTTCTCTTTTTTCCCCCTAAACTAAATATTTCTTCCATCTAATGACTCTCTTTATTAGACAGCATCTAATTTGCATACATTTACATACAATTTAACTGCTAGCTTGTGAGAACAAAGAAATGGCTCTGTATTGCACTGAAGGACAATACTCAGAAAGGAAGGTATAAAAACCAGCTAGCTCGGTGGCTGTATATTCTCTTTGTTTCAGAAATACTAGGAGTTTTAAACACACTACTTAAAGGGTGAAAAAGATTATTTCATCAAACAATGAAAAAAGATACAGTGCAGCTTCCTTTTAACACATTCTCTCTCTGGCCTGGTTAATGGGATTTAAGGGTCCAATATTTCTGTGCTTTCTTCTGTTTCTTTTATTAGAACTGATGGATTTAATTCTGTCACATATTTTACTTCATATTTTATTCCTATAACAATCTATGCTGAAGTTCAGCTCCAATGCTAATTCAATACTATCTTCCTTCCCTTGCAGTCAGCCTGGAACACAACTGAATGATCTCTGATGGGCATGAAGTGCTCTGCCCTCAATGCCCAGTGCTAATGGATTTTAAAAAGAGTCTGCCAGAGTTTTACCTCGTGGCAACAAGTCTAGAGATAATGAAAACTTACCATGTAGCTGACTGGGAATCAACAGGAAGGGAAGCAGGGCTGAGCTCCGCTTGTGAAAACAGGGAGGGACTGTGGTCAGAGTAAATGCAGGATGCAAAGGATGTGTCAAGCCCTCTAGTTCCCTGAGGAGAGAGGGGGGAAAAAAAGAGGAGAAAATTATCTTTTAAGACCTTGCAGGAAGGAAAACCCTTTAGAAACAGTTGTCAGGAGCTCCAACACATGCCCTCCCAAAAACACGATACAATCAGCAAAGCATTTTTCTCCAAAGGCTCTGCAGTTGGGGTACCAATTGCTCAAGACAGCTACAAATCTAATCCATGTAGATTTGACATAAAAACCTTGCAGAAAAAAAAAAAACCCACAACATTTCAGGCTGCATGCTGCAGATGCCTACATCCTCTCATATGTGCAGAACCTAGGGATACAGAGCAGTCTTCCCATTTGTCCTGCCTGCACAGCAGAGCTGCTAGCTTCACTTCTGACCTCTCCTCTTCCCAACATCAAACTCAATGACTTGTGCTCACTGGGGCAGAAAAAATAAAGTATCACCATTCTATGGTATAGGGATGGGTGAAAGATGACCCAATCACTCTGGTGGCATGTTCAAAGGGCCTGTGCTACAGAAGAACATTACAAGAGAACATTAGAGAATTACAGAGCTACAAGAGAAACCTCTTCTGGTGTGAACAGACCTATTGCAATGGAATGGAATGGGACTAGTCTTGGTAAAAAGGACTAGGCCAAGTTAGCCTGCACACAAAGCAGGTGTAGAATTCAGGACCCAGCAGTCATCTGCTCCGTTCAGAGAGCAGGCAGCCCCGTGGCCTGGGGCACACTGGCTTTGTATGATCAGCAGAAGGCCAAGTGTTAATTCCATGGGCATTCCCACACCATGAGGGGCACAGTAGCACTGTGACTGACAGGACAGGAGCCACACCACAAGCTGTACACAGCAAGAAACTTGTGCTGATACCGCCCTGATGTGACTCACTGGCACTCAAAACACATTATGGATTATTTTCAGATGCAAATTTTAATTTAAAGCTGGCTGAAATGTTAATGAAGTTTTAGCTCTTTTTCAAAGGAGAAAATTCCCTACTGCTTACAAAAATGTTTTCTTTTTTTCCCCTCTGCCTGATCTGCTTCTAGTGACATACAGCAACCAAACCTCATAAAAGAAATTAATCAAGCCTTCATATCATTTTCCCTTTTCAAGGGTGGAAAGGTTGAGGTGTGTGATCTTCAGCATTTCTGATGTGTACCAAAATGATGTATTAGAGAACAGTGGAGGAAGGAAATTCCAAAGCCACAGTTCCTGTGATTATCATATCCTATGCTCACAGCTGTATCTTGCTGAAACCACTGGGTTATCATTTCCAGAACCTTACAAGCATGGCTGTGTTATGATGTAAACTGATTTTAACTGGAGCAGTCACAATCCCACCCTTCCCTCACCTTCTTCCTCTCCTTGTCACATGTCCCCAAGTCCATCCTAAAGCCAGGACTGCATAAGTGCCTGGTTCAGGGAGCTTTCAGTGGAATGAAGGCTTCTTTCCCATGTGTTTTTAGCCACATCAAACCCTTGTTGCAGCTCAGGATCCAGGCAGGAAACTTGGGGGTTAGAGCTAGGGAGGCAGCAGAACTGCTCAAGTGGAGGAACAGCAACAGAGCAGCGTCAACACTGATTAGTTTAAGCAGCTGTGGACCTACACCTTGTGATGTCTAGGGCTGCTTTGGTATGACATGGGAGAAAGACTCTTACCACACAGCTGGAAGCCAGACCAGTCCCACCTTTATAGGTAAAAAAAGACCCCACCTCACACGCTAACCTAAAATAAACTGTTGGGCTCCACAGATCATACAGAACAGATGCAGTCTGATGAAAAATAGCTTGAGATAATGGTGCACTGCTACAGTGTGCACCAAGGGCATTTTCCAAGTGGCAGGTTGAATTAGCCTCAAGTGACATGCATTACAGTAACACTTCCCTGAGGCAACAAGGCAAGGTCCCACATTCAAATGGAAAGAATTGAGCATTCTTGCCAAAGGCAAATGATAAAGCGTGTGATTAAGAACCACTACTACCAGAACATGGTAAGCTCCTGAAAAATCTTTCAAGGACTTCAGAAAATACACCTGGAGATAAAGAGCAGAATTTTTCCTTTACATCTCTACAGTTACCAAACTGCACTTCTCTTTTGCTGCTTTCCAAAGAAACATCAATTCTGTCCTGACTAGAAACTAACTTTGTAACCCTCAGTAGTTCTAAAGCCCCTCTGTCCAAACAGCTGTGCAGGATGGGTATCTGGATTTCAGCTGAATACAGAAGGCACTGAAGTTCCCTTTCTTTTGCTTTCCTGCTCCAGAGAATTAGAATATTTTACATCCTGCAAGAGAGAGTCTTTAGTGGTAAGGAATCACCTGACACAACCATCCACAGTATCTTCAGGAGGAGGAGTCACTAAGGAACAGCTTCACTAGCCAGTTAGCACCCATAGGTGATTCAGCATCTTTGGAAATTAAAGTAACTGAGAAAAAGAATCAGTGCAGACACCTGATCTTCACCTGTTTTCATCAGCTCAACAACCAATATCCCCCTTTTCAGTACTGCAGTTAGAATTTGTATCGCCAAGTTACAACCAAGCCTCAAGGGCAGGACACCAGACCAGGCAGAAGAATTGGTGACATTTTTTGTTCAACAATAACAAAACAATGCTTTCCCGCATACGTGAGTCTGAAGCAATGGCATCCACACAGATACTATTTTTCACTCCAGTCTTCTACACACTCTCAAGATGGTTACAGTTATTCCATCAACCACGGGCAGCTGTACAGGTTGTTACACAAACCTATACACGTTCAAGTTAATGCAACCCCCAGACAAAAGGCTTGGCTGGTTTCCCCAAGAGGAGATTCCTATTTTCCTTCAACTGCCTTTAAGGTACAGTTACCAGTACAACTCATTTGTGCATATATTCTTCCTGTGGTGTCACTGAATATGTTTCTCTATAAAATAACCGTCCATTGGAAAGCATGCATACTTAAATAGCCACATGATAACATACATGTGAAGACACACATATAAAATACCTTGGCCACTACCTGTTTGATTGAATTAATTTTACTCTTTCCACATTTACAACAGATGCCCTCATCAGTTTTGACTCTCTTTAAAACAATGACAGGAATCTAAAATTTTAAATTATGCCAACATTTGAATATTTTCTGTTCAAGTGCTCTTGATCAGTTGAAAAGCATATTACCACAACACCAGCCTCAAATTTTATCTTCTTTTTAACAATTCTTCTTGGAGCTTAAAGTAGGTTAAGCAAATCGTTCATCAGATTTTTCCCTTTCCTTTCTTTTGTTGTTATATACTCCACTGAAGCTGAGAGATGAAAATGTAAAAGCTGTTTTAAGCAGAAGAATAATTCAGTGGAAGTCCTATTGCACCAAATTAAGTATTGGCATTTATCAAGTTCCACATTTTGTACATATGGGTGCGATTATCCAAAGGAACAAGAGTGTGATTCTCTTTCCACTCAAATTATGGTGAAGAAGTCCAAGCTGAATCTATCAGCAGCATATTCAGACCAGTTTTGAACATTTTTGAAAACCCTCCCCGTACCCAACCTGCCCAGAAAGCAGGCACAAATAAATAAATAAACTTCTACCACCTTGTGTCCTGGAAGCAACATCCACAAGCTGCAGTTTGTGCAGCTCTGCCAAGTCCAAGATGCTGCGAGTTTCCTTTTTAAATACAAACAATATTTCTGAAGTTAGTTCCTTCAAACATTCACTTTGATTCGATAAATTATATTAAATACAATTTGCCTCAGCAGCATTTTAAAGCATGGCAGCTAGAGCACGAGTAGGTCATTTTTACATGGAACATACAATCTCCTCAGTGTTGTAGAGAGCCTGGATTATGTATGCAGGCCCACACTCCCCGAGATAACAAAATTACCCGGCTTGCACTCCAAGCCAGTCAGAAACTGTGGAGTCGCAGAGAGCAAAGTCAAGCCCGAGCCAATCAGTCCTGCTAAGCAGCTGCTATCTCAGTTGCTTATTAGTTCACCAGTACACTGGCCACGACCAAAGGCTTCAGATGGGCTTACAGTATGCACAGAACAAAATCATCTCTGCTTCCAAATGCCACAGAAATGCAACCATGAATGAATACTATCAAAGGGTAGAGGTAGGAGAGAAAGCTCTTGTTAAATTTACTCAAAACATTATTTTTTGAACACTGAAGAGAAAATCCTTACTCTTGAATACTGTATAATAACAGAACCATGCTGTTTGCTGGCAGAATGCTAAGTTTCATTTTCAGCAGAAAAAAAATTGTATAATAATTTTTCCTGATTTAGATGGGGTTTAGGTCAACCTTAGCTACATACAAATGAATGTTTTGTTCAAATTACAGGGTAATTTTAATTAGGACACCCTGCTAGACATCCTGTTGTTCTATTTAATGGACTTTCTCAATTATGAGAAGAAACACCTCCCCACCCGCCTGCGACTTGAAGTAAAAATTATGCTGAATAAATATACAAAGACAAAAATTATTATTCTTTATTAGATCTTTTTATTTCTGTTAATCTTTATTTGGCAACTGCTGTATCAAAAGGGCAGAGTTCAGAATCCCACACCCATTAAACACCTGTTTAAAAACCACTTGAAGCACTGGAACCAGCCAAATATGTCCCAATTAAGCAGAAACGTTGGCACTGCTGTCTCGGGTAAGGAACACCCATTGCCATTTGCTCTCATTAGGTTAAACGGGTTTCTTGGGACATAGCTGAATTCCTGATTATGAGCATTGCAAATGGATGGAGAACACCAGAACAATAAAATTTAATTCAGCATAGCCTTCTGTCCAGTTGTCGAGCACAGAATTTTGGGAAAAGCGAAAATGGAAGCTTTGGGAAGTGGACAGGAGTTCAGAGTATGTATGAGACAGCTCATATGTTCAAGAAACTACCCGGTCAATGTAACAAAGAATTGTGTTGGGATTTCTTCTTGAAAATGCTCTCTGATTTAGAGCCCATTTCATTTTTTTTAGCATCTTCTCCTCTGTACTTTGCTTTTTTGATTCGCTTACACAGTTTTATTTGTTAGTTAGAAGTACAGCACAGTATCTTTTTACGTTCACTTTAGTGTTAAATCGGTCACCGATTTCTTAATTTTGTATGTTTATGATGCAGTGATGGAAGGCAAAACCCAGACAATAAAACACTTGTTTGTAGATCAGACACCGTACTGCTATTTTTCCAATTATTTTTGTCAACTTTAATAAGTAAAGGCTCTTCTAGAGAGGCCGACTGCATGGCAAACAGAAGAATCTTGCCTGTCACTCATTTAACCTCTTGACCCCTGTCAAGGATGTGGACATGCTTGCCAGTAAGTGACAAGTCAAGTAGTCTTTTATCAAATACTCAACAATACATTTCAGGGTGGTGCCACTAGACAGAATCAGAGTAGAGTGGTAGTGATTAAAAATTATGTTTGAAATGGTTCTAATATCCATGCTCAATCCTCTATAATCCCACTTCATTATCAATTTATTAACTTCCTTTGTTGTCCTTTCTGTCACCATCCTGTGCTAGTAAATATAACTTAGTTTGAAAAGCGTTGTATTCCATGGGCACAAAAAGCTAGCATGCTCCACATAAAACCCATCAGTTATCTGTATCCAAGCAAGAGATGTACAGTCTCTGAATGGATACCCTCAAATTAAATGTACAAAAAGCATGGTTCAGCACAGTAAATACCACTTCTTTCGCAACTCATGGTCAGGATGTTAGCAGACTGAAAAGAACATCTGTATATTTTTCTGTTCGCTTACACCAGATAGTTGTCTTAAGAACATAAATCTCCCTGGTTCTCTACTACCTCTTGTACTTTGTGCAGAGCTCACAATTATTTAGCCCTTGCATTTCTAAAGTAAACTTCAGTACATGAAAAAAAAAAGCATTCTAGAAATAAAATATATCAGCTAGCACTTTCTGCTGACCTAAAACTATATTTATTTTCAAGACAACCTTAAGAGTGGCAGATGCTTTCTTGTTCTGGCTGGCTACAAATGTCACTAAGAAATCCTAAGATAGACACCTGCATACTTACTCTGCTTGTTTCCTCCCCACACCCCAAAGTATTTTTGCGTGCAAACAACATTTTCTTATTTGCTACTGCTATTTATTTAGATATCAATGGGTGCTCTATTCATCGTGGTGTCAAGAACAGTTTCCCTTCTATAATCCTACTGATCTCATAAAAGGATGCTAGGTACTCAAAACATCTGAAAAATAAAATATTCCATATTTAATCTTCACTATTTAATTCAGAAAAAGTGTTGCTTATAGGGAAATGTTTTAATATAGTATCTCTAAAAATTGAGAGCCACAGTCCTGGGCTATTTCTTAACTTAAGCCTTAGTAGCTTCCCCTCTTCCAACTCATGGCTGACATTTTAGTCAAGAGATGCTATCTGCAGCTGCCACACTTCCAGACTACAAAGAGTATCAAAAGCTATCATTACAAATGGATGTTTTTATTGGTAGACATTTTGAGACTAACTAAAAGGGAGCACAAAAGACCGAGTGTAGACTAGAAGAAAACAAAAGTCCACAAACAAACAAAACACTACAAATCACAACAGGACAAGAGAAAAATCAAGTGGTGACATAATCTTACTGGATTAGTAAAAGCAATTCTGTCTTGATTGGAATTCCATTTTTCTTTTTTCCTTTGTAATTCCATCAGACAACTATTAAAATGTTTATCTGCACCACTTTTACAATTACAAGTTATACAAGGTAGTTTATTAGGGTATCTAAGCACACAATGCAAATTAAGAGGTAAAACCAGGAGTATTTTGCACTGTAAAAACAAATAAATGAAGGGAAACATCTCCTGTATACTGCAAAAAACCCAAACCCAATTAATTCTATATGTTTAAACTGCCATTTAACTTCCACTGAATTGAAACTGTATTTTGAACCCCAGAGAAGTTGCCTTCAGTAATACCCTTCAAATGCCTGAGCTCAAGAAACCACAGAAAGCTGTGGATTAACACGTGCTGGAGCAGAGATGGAATAATCCATGGGAGGAGAGACTTTGCCTACATCCCAAATATCTACAGACAAATCAAAACCTTTCACATTGTGACATAAATGCACGATATAGATTAAAAGGAGAGAAAGAAAGAAAAAAACAGCTTCAGAACCTGGAACACTCTGTGGAACTGATTTTAATTCCCTAAAATAGCAATTTTTAAAGCTATTGCAGAAGGCAATCAAGTCCCATATATCAGTCGAGGACAAAACCCTCTCAACCCTAGAAATAAGTGGTAATACCCCAAAAATGGGGGGAAAGAGAGAAAGAGAAAGAGAGAGAGAGAGAGAAAGAGAGAGAACAAGAAGTGAGGTGTGGGGCTAATGCCACAGATGAAAATGGCACCAATTAAAAATCCAGATACATCCCTTATCTCTGGAGCATGGAGGGACAAAATAAAAGGGAGGCACATAAACTTTATGCACAAACTAAGGCGAAGTCAGTGGAGGGATATATTAAAAAAATTAACGTTGCAATATGCCATCTTGTAATATTACACTGAAAACCACACCACTGTGTGTTGTTACTGTATTTGGCCAAGTGCACTACTGTGTTTAATTTGAACTTTGATTACAGTAAATCACACGATACAGAGAGGCAACCAAGTGACTCACGGTCCCTTCTGAAATCTTACCATATTAAAAGTTTGAATGTAGTAGGAACACAGTAGCCAAAATCTACGCACACTACACCAGAGGAAGGGAGCAGAAGTATTGAACAGAACCTCCCAGGACTCCTTGGCCATTTGTTACACACGAAGAACAGTAACTTTGCCATGCCAGCAGTGAGACTGCTAGAGCAGCAGATAAATTTGGTGCTGCCTGCATCAGACACAGCAAACCACGGGCTGCCCAATTTTCTAAGGAGGGCACAGACGCTCTGCACACCTGAGCACGATTAAGTCTCACAGCTTATGAAGAAGAGAGTCAGTGTTGGCAGTGCACTGGCTTGAAGGGGAGGGAGGGAGGCAGTTGGAGGCGAAGCATAAACCTGTTTCTGCTCACTACCAACAACATTATTGCAGGCACCAGTAATGAGGTGGCTGGGCTAGAAGGAGAAAGGGATATAGGAGCTGGAGTGCTTTATCAGCTCCAAGACCAATGCTGGTTTTGGCACTATTTTCACTCTAGTGAGTTACAAACAACAAAAAAACCCAACCAAGCAGGTGCTAGCAATCTGAGAGACCACATGCCAGCTACAGCTGCTTCAAACTGATTCAATTACATCTGCCTGAATAGTCCCAGGACATTGAATCCACTGATGGGAACCACGGTTTGAAGGGAGACCCAGTACTTTGGGATCTTAACACACCATTAATTTAAAGTGGAAACCCTCCCAACTGAAATGGGAGAAGGGTATTCATATAGGGTCTGAACCATATGATCACACCCAGAGTAGGACAAGATGGAAGACAGCATATTCATGACACTGGGATACACAGTAAAAGCCCATTAGAAATAATGCCTCAAAATTTTCCCGAAGCAGTCCGACAGCACTGCCTTGTTTCCCAAAACACTGGGTGCAGCACATTTGCTTGAACATGCTCTTGGGATTGGGACTTCACTCCAAACCTTGTTTGTACAAAAAGGGGCCAAGCAGCTGGGAAATTCTGGAGTGTAGTGTGTCCTCATTAGCTTCCATCTGCCATCAGAACTCAGCTCATGGCAAGTTTGGCTAAGTCCTGGTGTTCTCAGGTCCAAATCTGGGTCAGTTTTAATTACACTATACAGAATTCAGTGTGCAGTTTTTAAATCCTTATTATACAGCGCAGAAGAACGGGCAGCGCTCCAACTAATCAATTTTTTAAAAGTACATATATAAAAATTTTAAACCAGGCTAGACAGACAGTGGGTGGAAGAGAAAAAAAATGTATAAGTGAGTACAGGGGTTAGTTAAGAGAACTGTTAGCAAAAGTGGGTCACCAGCAAGTTCTGCTTTAAAACTTCAAAGGAAGAAGAAAAAGGAAAAAAACCTCTTCATTTTTTAAGACACTGAAACTGATGTGCAAGATGTATACAATTCATACTGCTTTTAGAATCAGCATGGGTTACACACAATAATATTGCAGCCAGATTTTTATGAAGGGGAAGATGGATTATCTTGTGGCTAGAGGACCATAACAGGCACTGGCAGACCTATTCCCATACCTTTAACTGTATTATTGCCAGGGTTGGAGAAGTAATTTTCCTCAAGGGCAAAGCCTTTAGCCCACAGGTACAGAAAAGGTGCTGTGGTTAGAAGTACAGTTCAATGGCATTCTTGAAGGTGACAGGGAAATGCAAGATGTTAGTCTAAATCCTTACCTAATTAATGTGGTTTGGACTACTTCACCTGCTATTTATTTCCTCTTTTTCTATGCCATCAAATAGCCATCAGCCAGGTCAGAACTTGAAAAGAGTTTTTCTTGCCAGGTTGCTGGCAAACAAAATGATAGAGGCACAGATAGCTGCATGTTTTTCACTGAACAGACACTCGGGATAGGATGGCACGCCAAATCTTATCTATGTAAATTGGGCTAAAATCTACTCTCAAAGTCAACAACCAGAATCTGCCCTGTTTAGAATCTTTGTCAGATGCAAGGGAGCAAGTAGAAGTCTTCAATGACAGTTACCGACATAAAGGTAGCTCAGAAATGGAGAGGGATGATCAAGGAGCAGAGTAAATAGGGAAGAAGTGATAGGTGCTTGTTAGATAAGCATAATATTCTGCCATCTCCTTACACAAAAGCTACACCTTCAAAGATTTCCAAGGTTTTTTTAACCATTTCTATGAAAAACTCCTGTTATAAAAAGATAACCTCTTCATGCACCTTGTTAGCATTGTCATAGTTTTCATTTCAGATTTACAACATAGCACAAACACTACAAAATCCTGCACTCTCCCTTATATTTCTCCACTTGGTGGCTAATCCATACATCTCTGGCTGCTGGATGAACCTAGCATATTCTGACACAGCATGAAATGTACCACTATTTCAGGATCAACAAAGCTGGAGTAACCACTCAGTGCTCTTTGTTTGAAAGGAAGCTTTTTCTTTAGGTAACCTCCCTCTCTCAGATGTGGCCTCTCATATCCAAAAATCCATACATTCAACATATTACACAACAATCCAAGCAGAAATTAAAAACAAACTAAAAAAAACCCCAAAACTCTAACCACAGGAATATCACAATCTTACATACCCCCACTTCAGGACTTCTCTATTGCAGTACCTCTTTCTCAGATGGAAGAGGTTTTTATACCCATACCACCTGACTGGTCTCAAGTTCTATCCCCAGCTGGGCCCACTTGTATTAATTAGGACAATTAGCTTCACCATTTCCAAATAATTTTCAATTTAGTTAAGCTTGGAGAAAAAAAAGCAAGCTGAAGCCACAAACAGACTGGGCAAGGTGACCTTCAAATACTGAAGGAGAAAATGACCCCATGCAAGTCTGTTTTCTGAGGGTCTGGTTTCTTAAGAGAACTTTTTGCTAGGAAGTTTCAATGCAGATCAGTAGCAGAGCAAAAGTGAGCAGGAGCATGATAACACAGCAAACAGGAGTAAATTTAGCCCAGACAGTATCATTGGAACAGAATGATCACATTCTGCAACAAAAGTGAAATTTCAGTGCTGAGAAGTAGACTATTTTATCTTTTAAAGCACTGTTACTGAAGTTAGGCATGTCTGATGGACTATTTGAAGACATGACCCACCAATGACTAGGCAGAATAGCCAAGCTGTGAGCCATACACAAAGAAAAGTGGAGTAACAATGCTATCTAGTGCTGCACGTCCTCTCAAACACGGACAAGGAAACTCAGGGATGGAACAGGGTGGCTACTTGGGAAGCCCAGGATGAGAGGACTGTGTAGTTGGGAAGGAAAGCTCATCTTCTAATTAATTTTTTAGTTTTATATCATGTGTTGATGTTGCTTTATTAGATGATTTTACATTCCTCTTTCTATGGCCTCTCTTCTTTTTCCTCTTGCTCCATTTGACATGCATTAGAATAAACCAAGGCAGAAGGTAAAAGTCAAAGCTGGCTAGCATTGTATCCAAGCCCTAAGCTGGACTTTTTCTAGGCTCTGAGTAAACTTAAGGACCACAAATATGACAACAGGTATCACTCACTACTTGCTGCAATGGTGGAACCACAGGGCAGAAGGAACAGTATCCTTTTAAGTGACTTTACAAATCAGCGTCTAGATATGTGGAAGATGCAGTGTTGGAAACAAGCTCTCCCTCACTCCCCTCCCAAAACAAACAACAAAAAAACCCACCACTAACAACAACAAAACCCAACAAGATGAGAGACTACAGGGTGAAAGGAGAGGTTCTGCCCATGCTCACAACCCTAGAGGCAGACTTCTTTCTTTCCTTTCCTCCCTCTAAAACTGTGTTTGGATGCAACCCAAGTTAAAGTCACTGTTTTTTCACTGTCTTCAGCTTACAATGCAGCCACTTCTGACTTGTCTATTGTCACCCTGGCTAGTTCAAGATGTATCTGCCAGCCCCAAAGTCTCATCAGGGAGTCTAAGGAAGGAGAGATTGTCTGGTATTTCCTGAACAATCCACGCTGCTCTTGTGTAGCAAGGCTCCCAGTGAAGCACATCATCTTGCTACAATTCTATTCACGAGGAAGCAGTGAAAGATGTGTCATGGCATATGAATGCAGGTATCATCTATAGCAACAAAGCAAGGATGCCATTCTGAGACAGGGGACATTTTATTCTGCAGACTGTTAGAATCCAGGGATGTTAAAAACATAAGAGTAATTTACAGAATGAATTAAAGCATGGTGGTCACAAGTTAGAAATTCAGGAGAGAATCTTCTCAGATGTATTTCCACTAGAATTTCAGGCTACTGTGTTCATCTTACTGTACCTACATGTAGCATCTCACATAATGCTCTTTTTGGGGTCTGTCCTCCCCACTGCATCAGCTGGAATACCTGAGACAACAGTATGATTTATAAACTGAATAAGTCTCTCAACTTTATTGAACTTGGCTGCAAGAGCTTTAAGTCATACCCTGAACATTTGAATGCCATTTTTCTATTGCACTTTATTTTTGAGTGGGTGTTTTTGGCGCTATACAGTTTATGTAAAATGAAGCAGTACATAAGAAAATGCAACACATTCTCATGTGTTTCACAAACATCCAGCCCCTGACTTGTGTGTGCTGTGCAGCACAGTTGTTATTGCCAGCTAACAACATGTTCTAAACTGACATAGTAAGTCCTACAGATCTCATTTTTTTTTTGAACTTTAGAAACAGCGGAGCCATATTAAAAGAAATTTTCCAAGTTACCTGCAGAGAAGGAGGAAACCTGCAATGTTCTCACTGCAGTGATGAGATGGTATCAAGAACGGTGCTAAACAAGGCCAACCAAAGGGACCACAAATACTTTCCTAAAGAATAATACTCCTGTATATTGTTCTTGAATAAAAACTGAGAGTTCCCACTGAAGGGATGTCAACTTTCACGTTTTTTTAGTCCTGCCTGCATGACAGAAGACAGCAAAAACAGCACACAGACCTATACACATATCTCAGTTTATTCCCTTCAATGATTTGATAGCCAAACTAACGTCAGAAGATGAATTCAGAAGGCCCTTTATGGCTACACAGATTATAACCCAAATTTAAGACAGAAAAGCAAATGACAACACAAGAACACAGGGACAACCATGAAAAGAAAGTTTACAACATAACTGCTTTTGTACAGAAATATGAGATAAACACCAATTATCACAATTTTCTCGATGAGGAAACAAAAAGCTCTGATCACAAAATAAATCAAGGGACTCATGCTGAATGTACATGATTATGTCATACTCTGGTTTCTATTAATTTTATCACATTTACCCTCAGCACCTGACAACTAGTGCTTTCTATGTTCAGATAAAGAAGACAACAACAACGGGTAAGCACTGAAGCATGCATTTGGAGCACGGCTCAAATGAAATCCATGCCCACATCACATCCCTCTGCAGACCAGCAGACAGGCTCAAGAGCATGTCCCTGACTCCAGCCAGGGTAGTTACCCACTGTACCTGTGGGCAGGACAAATGATGAGTCTTGCAGCTTTGCACTAAATTTTTCCAGTTGCTGGCAAATTGCTAGCCAGGCATTTTCTGAGCAAGTGGTTATATATGTTATACATACGTATATGTGTATATATATTTGTTACTTTATCTTTTTATTAAGTGGTCCTTGATAAGCTTTTTTTTTTTTTTTCATGAGTGTATCAAATTTCCTTAGTAGCCAGACTTCCTCCTGCTTTTTCTTCATCTTGGGATAATGACTTCTATTGTCAATATTAGCACTGTGTGTCTAACAGAGATTTTCTAGTGCTGCAGAAAAGAGATCAGTCTATAGATCTCTCCTTCTTGGTTAAAACTACATAGAGTGTAAACAGATCTCAAGACAATGGCAGATCTGTTCCCATCTCATGATGTAGATTTCAACAGACTTTAAGGATGTTGTAGCTTTGTGGTTTGCTTAACTAGATTTATCACATACTAACTCCTTTTACAAAAGCAAAGAGATGCTTTATCGAGCCAAGAGGCACAAACTGAGTAGATATGAAGATGAAATGGTCTGAATTTGCCAGTCAAACAGTGTGACTGCATCTGCTGCTTGGATGCTGCCTAAATAGGCCAAGATCAAGGTTGTAAGGATTGATTTGATCCTGATCCCTCAAAGTAAACAAGACCCAGAAATCAAAGCTCATAATAAAATTTAAAATTATCCAATGAAGTCATCTTGTATTTCCCCACTGTAATGCACATATAATGTATGCATGTGTCTGTGTGCACACTTTCACACTCAAATTCATCTTATCCCCTGCATTTCTATGTTCCACCATCGCAAATACACTCTGAAAGAACAAAATTGCTGGAGGAAAATAGCACCCATTGGAGCAGAGAACCTTTGTGCCACCGTTCCCCTTTGCTAATCAGAAAGCACCGATTCACAACTCCTTGCCTCACCTCCCTGCCCCTTTACAAACGAGGAACTCACCTTACATCCCTACAATGCCTTCCTTGGCCAAGTCTGCAACCCCAGGCAACCCAGCCTCGACTGCAGGCAGCAAAGGCGGCGAGTTCAGCTCAGAGTTTGACATGCTTGGTGCATGTCACATAACACAAGCAACCTGCTAACGAGCTGCTATGTGCTCTCTCAAAGTCACAGCTGCCAGCAACAATTGAGCAAGTGCAGCCTAGCTTTTCAGGATTCCTGCCTGTTGCCCAGGAACCACACAAAGCACTGGAGATTTTAAACAGGTGCAAACAGTGCTTTTCTCCCATGTCAGACTGCACAGCCTCTGCATGAGCAGCACGAGAAGAACCAGAAAGCAGGAAATGAACTTCCAAAATGTGATCAGAGTTCCTACTGATAATGCAACGCTTTGATGACCTGTGAAAAACAGGTTGTACATAGCACTGTAAGCAGAAGCAGGAAGGCTTGGTCAGGCTTGCCTTCATGAAACCTGCTTTTCCCAGAAATATGCAACCGTATTATAATTCTGGTTACACATTTTTTAAAATTTGTCAATGTTTCTCACCTGCAAAATATTTTGTTAATTTAAGAGGTAACGTTTCTGAACAAGCAATGATTCAGAACGCATAATGAGTACCAAAAATAAATGAAAAGGGTGTATTTTAAAGCTTACTTTTATAATAATTTGATAGCTGCACAGGAATTTTTAATGCATAAAACTGTCTTTCAAATAAGTGTCTTAAAAAGCATAATACAAATCACGTTCATTATCTAATTGTGTGTATGTACAGAAATTCTACATGTACCATCTGTTTACAGCTCATTCCTTAACATTATAACCCTGTACATACACAGCTCAGTGCATAGGTGGTACCTTAGGTAAACACAAATTGTATCTCCTGGACTGAAAATCTGTGAGTCAACTGTTAACAGGCTCGTTAGAAAAGACGGCACTAACTCCAGAATGGTTTGTTTTGTCAATATTGCCTACGCTTGTGTTAAGGTCATCAGTACGAGTTTGTCACTAGCCACGTTCCCACACTGGTAATCAGGCAAATTCCTGTTAATTTCAGGCAGAATCTTGCCTGAATTGGAAGGGAGTGGGAGCTGGTTAAGGCCATTAACCAGATGGCCATTAAGATCTGGCGCTCTCATGCTGGGACCAGTTGCTCTACCTGCTACTCACAAGCCCACTCACAAGCCCAGGCACAGGTCAAGCCTTGAGCACGGCTCTTCTGCTGTTCCTTCAGAAATGTTATGTTACAATGCTGACATGCATGCTAAGGGCGTCTGTCTAAACTGAAAGCACTCAGGTTTTACCTCCCCTTTTGGATCCAGTTTTTCACTTGGATGTGAGGCTGAAAAGGCTAAAGGGCTCTCTTGTACAGATGCCAACAAAAACAAAGGTAAACTTAGAATTTTCATTAACTGTAAATTACAAGAGCAAACAGAAATAAGGATTGATGTGAGCAACAGGGAATGCTAAAGCTTCACCAAATGTAATGTGTAATGCTTCAACCCAAACATATTTTGGGATGACTGCCAAGAAGATGGGTATAAATGTGGGAGGCTTAGTAGAGTACAGTTTGAGCTAAAATGTGTAAAGTTTTCACTTGTGCTAAGGAAACATTCGGAGCTAGGTAAAAACAAGGCCTTATGAAAAATCCAATTTTACATCTAATCTAAATTTCCCTGGGCAAAGCAACTGCTCTCTTCCTAAACTGATCCTCGAGATAGCTGGCAGTAGCGTATAATTATTGTGGATAGTATTGCCATGGACTAGGCACTAGTTGAATATTGTAAATTCTAGGGTTTCTTATCCAGCATTACGTAGTTTTATGTATTCATCTAAACCTGAACTGGAATTACCCATCATGATGCTTTTGTTATTTGGTGGTCCAATGACATCTGTACAACCAGGGGACAGAAGCGTTGGCTCTAACAAGTTTTCTTGTGCTATCTTAGCTTACATTGTTATATGTTAGCTCTTCTGACCTAAAAACTCCTAGTGGTGAAGGACAAAGTATCCTAATCATCAGAGTTTCTCCAGTGAAGAATAGTTACAGTATCCTACATGTTTTTGGGGCTGTAGAGGAAAGGGCATTAAATAACCCAATAATCTCAGTTTGCTGCTGAACATCCCCCAGCAGAAAAAAGCCTACGTGGTTGAGGTTTGGTTATCTACTGTCAGAGCTGTGCTCAATAGTAAGAGTAGGAGGTTCTCCTACCTCTACTAGAATACTAGTTCATGAACTAAGATTTAAGTTTACTTTCAGTGAGATAAACAATAAATAATTCTAGTAAAGACAAGAGGCTGGAGAGTAAAAGGCTACAAATGCTACAGAAATTTTCAACAGGCTCATTTCTCAGCTTTTCTAAAGCTACTTTTTTCTTGAGTTGATAGACCAATTATTTCAGGGAAAAAAACTCAGTGTTAGTAAAGCTTTTAACCTATTTTTTCTGCATAGACTTCAGGCAGCTTATACAGTAAAGAAGGTCCAAGAAGGCACTTTACAGGCTACCACTTCAGCTTTATTCATCTGATTAGCTCCAAAATATTTAGACAGCAAGTCTATATATTTAGAAGTTACTTCATGTTTCTCCATGTTAAGTGCAGTGTATATCCTTCCCTCTCTGTGCACGAGATGATGCATTTCTTAGGTTTTCCAGAGCTGCAGCTGACAAGCTTTGGATTCCCATTTATGCACCCCCAGTTCCACAGATGTTGAAGTAAGAAGTTCCTACTGGAGCAGAGTACAGGAACCACACTAACAATACCCAATGCATCCTAATACTGGAGCAGTAAACATGACCCTCTGATAAAGAGGTGGTTACAACAGGAACTTATCCCATCTAAAAGAGAAAAATCTGAAAAGATACCACCTATTCATTCCATTGTTCCACATGCAGATCTTTTCAGCTGGGAGGTGACAAATAACCCTAGGAATATATGCACATAAAGCTACTTGTTGTAACACAGCCTCCAGTGGCAGGGGAAACTGTGTCCTTCATTCACTGGAGAATGTCTTCCCTAAGGCTGACATTGGCATGAGGATGAGGAGAGCATTCAGGAAGGACTCAAATGTAAATGCAGGTCAGATTTGTTCCTAACACCTTCGTAGCAGGCAAAGACATTTATTGGGTTGCCCAAGAACAGAAAGCACCCTACAGAACTGTGCAATAAAGTTTAATGACAACAGTGATTCAATAAACTCTCTTTAAGTAAGGATCCTTGACATTATGGAACAGGCCAGGATTCACTATTTTGGCAATGACTGTAGGATGAAGCTATGCTTTCTGTGAAGTTAAACTTTCCTTCAAATTACATCAAGTGTGTGCTCCTCAGCAAAGCTTTGAGGAGCCTGAAAAAAGAATGTATCCTTTCCTGCAGTGACTTCTGTAAAATAAGAAACTGGATTAACCACAGTCTTCACTGGTGCCAGCCAGACCACAAAGTGTAGCATCAACACTGGGCTTGCAAGGTAAAAGCTACTGTAATTTTAAAAGAATATCAATTATACATCGTGCCACAGAAGTACTATAAACTGACTTCAAATTTCTTACAAACTATGTCTTCCTGCACTCCTACATAATACCAGAATAAGAAACATTGAATTACTTTCTAGGAGATATTTACAAAACTCTGGGATATTCTAAGCAGATACAAGCTAATATTATTATTCTGAATAGCAGTACAAGCTGCCCTCCATCCACAGCACCATGCAGGCTGTCATTTTTGTAGTTAGGATGCATTTTGCAGCAAGACATAACTGTTCTTTCAAGTGCACTGTACTGTTAGTTGTTGTCACAATTATTTATAACTGGGGACATCTATCTCCTACTAACCTTCTGTTCTGGTCCAATATACAGGAAACAATTCTTGAAGCATTAAAGTACAATTATAAGAATTTAAACTCAGTATTTCTTAGCTAGATTCTGCCCTCTGGTTTTGACTCTAATCCCAGGCAAGCTAAAGATGACATTCAGTCTTCCACTCTGTTTGGGAGTTTTTTTGTATGGAAATTTAATTTTGATGAGAGGTCAGGATAGAACATGAAGATGTTCAGCTAAAGAAAAGGGTTTTCAAAGAGACTTATAAACATGAGACCACAAGTTGTATTTCTTTTTAAAATGTATCATAAAGGTACTGTAGCATTCTTTAACACAGAGAAGCAGCAGAATAGTGCATGAAACACTCAATGCCAAGAAAGAATCCATCCCTATTTTAGCCATGAATTATCCTATAACCTTGAGAAAATCACTAAACTGTTCCATGTTTCAGTTTCCCCATCTATCAAATGGGGACAATGACACTTTGTAAAACCACTCTAAGATTTTTTTTTAAAATGGATATAATTTGGAAACTTGTAAAGCACATGCAATTTCTAAAAAATTCCACTGAGAATATAAGTATTGCTTTAAACATTTGTTGCAATATTTTAATACAACTCATACCTATAAGTACTTTACAATATTTTCAAGAGTTTATATGGACTGTTTACAATTATCAGCATATGGGATTTGAAAATACTACATGCTTTAAGTTTAAACTACCAGCTGTTGGTTGAAACACAAATATTTTCAAGGACCTCAGTAAGAGATGGACTGGGTCCTGTATTTTTTTTCTAAGACAGGCAACAGTCCTCCAGCCGTACAGACGTAGCACTGAATTCTTTGAAACCCACAATAATCAGCAAACTAAAAGAGGTTAACACTGTGTCCTGCCTCCCCAGCACTCTTTTCAGCACTTACAGGATACAGATGCCACAGAAGACTCACTCTTACTTTTAAGTGCAGGAAAACATATCATGGTAAAAGACTGAGTATCATTCCAAGCATCCTTTGAAACTTCTTAAAAAAGAGCTTTGTATCTAGAGAGGTTTTAATGATTAGTTTATTTTTCTGTACTTTTGGAGCACAAAATAGAAAATTCATTACATGTTTAAAACTCAACAAACTTTGCAGGCTTTAGATATTCAAATACTTCTACTTCTGAAAGTTTATCCTGCTTAAATATGTATTTGTAGCGTGTCATCCAAAAGTGGCTGGACATAATATTCTAGGTCCAATCCCAAGTCATCAGTAAGTTTGTTACATTTTCAAGGCAGGTATTTCAGTACAGAAGAGAAGTGTTTTCTCAACTTTGTATTACAAGACTGGATCACAGAGCTTCTTGAATAACCTACATTACAGATGGGACCAAGCATGGAAAGTGCCAGGCCCAAAAGATTATATTCTCTGGGCATTGTTAAGATTATATTCTCTGAACATTGTTAACAATGAAAAACAAGATATAAGAACTGGGGATGGCTCACAAGTTTAGAGACAGCACTCATTATAAACTAAATGCTACAATAGTTGTATTACTGAGGGAGAAAAAAGTTGGGGAGATTTTACGGCCATTTCATCTTTAATAAGTATTTCATTCACTAACTTTGTAATACAGAGAATTTCTATCCTTCAAATTATTCAATCATATTTATAGCAGATAAAAATTTACAGGTATTACATTAGGTACAGTCACCTTATCTCAAGTAAAAAAATGACATACATAGTTGAATACAAAGGCAGCAAACTGGATTTTTTTATTCTTATCAAGATTAACATAATACTTGAATGCAAACAGGACAGCTAGATAAGCATTATAAAAGACATGAAATTCCTCCTATTTTTAGATGTGATTAAGAAAGCAACTCCAGAAATATAGGCAAAAAGGAAAAAAACACGGTCATCCAAATTAAAATTACGTTGAAAAATATATATGGCCCAGAATCAGTGTAGACCTCTGAAGAGAGGCTGCCAGCTAGAAGAACAGGAGTGATGTGGGATGCTTTCAGATTTTTATGAGCATAGAGTGTGGAACAGAGTGCAAGAGCACAAATGTGCCCGCAGAGGCTGTGCTAGAGCTTCAGATATCTCCAGCTCAAGTGACTAATGGGAATGTGCAAAGAGACATCCACTTCAAGCAGAACTTTTTAGTGATTAAGTCACTACCATAAATCTCAATATGTTCCCTGCCATATTGGCAGCCTGTCCCTTTTTTCCTTTTAACTGTGGGCCAGATCCTCAGCTGGTATAAGCTGGCACCGCATTTTGTTGCCTTCAGTGGAGCTAAGCCAATTGATGCCATCTGAGCATCTGATATTATATTTCTGTAGCAGTTAAAAAATGATACAGTGGCATTAATTACTACACAGTCACGTCTCATAACCTCATGGCAGGGGTGAAAAGACTTCTCATTTATAGTCACCAGTCAACATACAGAGTGGAAGGGTCAATTGGTCATTCCATGCTCAGTTTGATGGATGTAAAGCTACTAGTCATTCCAAACACAGGAAAAACCACTCTTCATTTCCCTATGTGATTTAAATACTTAAATTTTGTTAACTCACAGGCATGTCGTAGCCTCTCTATGTCCTTAAAGCACCATAATCCACTGCATCAAAAATGTAATGGATCTGACATGCAGAAGAACAGGCAACTGGAGCAGACAAAAATTCGTTTAACTGAGAAACCCAAGTCCCACTGCCAATAGTAGATGCTAAGGGAAAGAAGGGTAAGAACACTTTCATCTGTAAGCATTCTGCTACAGCCTAACAGCACATCAGAGATGCAGATACAGAAAGTCTCCAGTTTTGATAGGAGAGAAAGTGGTCAGGGCTTTTTTTTGTAAAAAAACCATTTCTTACTTTTTCCCCAACACAAAAAAGTGTAAGCTGGGACTCCAAAGAACCAGAGTGGGCTCAGACACTTGGCTATCCAGCAGAAGCAATGATCACTTGCATCAACATTTTAGATGCAGCAAAATGTTCACTAACTCACACAGGTTATTGAGGGTTATTGTCTGTGTATTTGAGGGAGGGGTAAATGGGCAGTTAGTCTGTGGCACTGACTCTATCTTGGCCTGCCTTCACTTGCATTCTTCGCCCTTCCCAGTATTTCCACTTATATATAATTTTCTTCTCAGCTCCCAAGTTCTTTTGTTCCAAGCACTTCACAGCCCCTGGACACTCAACAAGGAGATCTCACTGAACATTAAACAAACAGATCACCATCTCTGCCTTTAAATGGGTACTAACCTATCAGACAAAATCTTATTCTCCACCTACTTATTAGAATTTGCATGTGAAAGCATCATGCACATTCCTAACAAGCTTCCAAATGGGGGACTGGAAGTAAGCAGATTCATTCTACAGGTAAATGCATAATCAACAGCCTTAGGTTGGCTGAAGCCTATGTCCCAAAATACAGAGGGTTTGCTACGGATATAATGTAATTATGATCAACAAGCAAAGGCCAAAACATGGGAAGATAAACCCATGACTGACTTGAAGAGGTGTTTTACTTGTGTAAGGACAACAAATTCAGCTTTAGTCACAAAGGAGCAGAGCTACTGAAAAGCAGAAACAGGAGACATTAGAGAACACAATTTATGGAGGAAGGATAAGAATAAAGAGGAAAATGAACAGGAAACAGGAGAACCAAGGAACTGAAGTTTTAAAAACACACTAGTATTTAACATGCCAAAAGAAGTACCTGAATCTACGGATATCTACCAGGAAAATGCCAAGATGCTGGTGAAGCGTCCTCACAGCCACACATTTTGCTGTTAGGTTCTGATATGAGGACAATGACATGAGCTCTATTACTGTCATTCTAGAGAGCATTCCACTGGGAACAACTTCAGATGGAGAAATCATGCACTTTCTCTCAGACCTGAGTGTATCCGAATAAAGATTTGAAACCTATTACATATCCGGTACAAAATGGAAGAGTATTTAATACAGACACATTCTGCCTGAGTCAAATAAATTTAAACCAGTTGATTAAGAATATGACTTAAATTCATATGAAAAGTATCATCCATCTTTTAAAGCTTGGCCTCCTATTTCTATGTTGTACTTGGCAGAAATATGCCCATATTCAGCCATTTTGTCTTAAGTCAGTCATGGGATCCTGCTGTTCTGATATTGATGAGATTGAAAATTATAATCTTCAAATACTTCATTCAACTATTATTTAAGAAATATTATTACTTAAATGAGACACTCCCTTCACAAAAGAACACTCATAAAAACATATGCCTTAATAAAAAAAATAGATTTTCTGTGTCTAAATTTTATAACAACCTATAAGCGTGTTCAGTCATCCTTACCACAGGGGAAGAAAGTAAGTAGGAATTTCTGCCTGACAGAAATCCTGCAAGTGACAAAGCTCCTAATTTTGACTTCAGTGTAAATTTTGCCTCAGTATGAATTCACAGCATTTGGCCTATACTTTGCAGAGTTGACTGGCTTTCAAGTTTGTTATTAATTAGATAATAGTTTTGCTAGAAGCTTAAGAGCTCTTAGAAGAACTGGAGGGAATGAGTTTGACAAGAGATCAAAAGAGATCAATTACTATTGTGTCCACTGGACTTCAAGTGTCCAGTGGACACCAGATGGCTGGGCAGAAAATGGGAATTGACACAGTTCAGTTTTACAATACTAACATACAAGGTAGAATAATTATTTCCTTCCAAAAAACATGGTTGGAGTTTATGTTCTCATTTCCTACGTAATGGAGTTTTCCTAATAATTACTGTTTATCAAAAACACTTGTTTGCAATGTTTTCCTATAAAGCTGATATACCCAATTTTAATTTCTATTCAGAAAAACCATGCAGATGTTACTAATAGGCCAAATGCTGGAATGCTTGCCCAGGATTTAGGCTGTCTACTGTTACAGACAATGTGATTAAGACTCCCCATGACATTTAGCTGGTAAGTCTGGAGAAGTCTGGCCAGGCACCTTGATCATAAACAGAAATTTACAGGCTATGCAGCCTCATAACATCCATGTCTGAAGTCTATTTCTCTGTTTTCTATACATTGACCCTTTTTTCTTCCCTTTCAAAAGGAAGGGAACCAGGGAAAAAAAGGAACAAGCCCATAACAGAGTTGCTCTAAATCTTTCTGAAGAAGTAGACACAACAAATAGCTCCTCAAATTGAATCCCAGGTGAAAGCTCCTTGCTGCAGCTGTGTAGTCCTAGACAAGAGAAGTAATGCAATTTTTTTATGCTGCAACAAAGTAGCCTTTAAATTTGTAATTACTCCAGTAAATTGTTCTTACTTTAACCTGTGATTTCACTAGCCAGCAATAATTTTGGACTGTTGCTCAGAGGACATCTCTTTGCTTTGCTAACTACCTGTTATGATGTGTATGTCATTGCAGAATTTAGCCATGTAAATTTTAAAAGCAATTTGCAGCTCCAAAACCATTTTGAAATATTTCTTCAAATTCTATGCTGTCAAAACTCAATGAAACTGCAAAAAGCACATAACATCTATAAACACTGCAGCTGGCTACACAAAAAGCTGCAAAGAGTAAGGGTTACCAGAGCAGGAAAACACTGTTAATTACTCAGCATTGTTTCTTAAAGCATAATACCCATACCTGGGAAAAACACATTCCTACCTATATATGATATCAATATCACAGGGGTAAATATCTCTAGAAAAAAAAAGAGAAACCAAACAGATAAATTAAACAAATTAACGAACAAATTAACAAACAAACAAGGTACTCACTGCTTAGAACCTATCTGCAGATGTTCAACTAACAGCTTCACTTTTCCCTCCCCTTCCTTCAGCAAAATGAGGTACTGTGAGCATTACAAAGATTGAATTCCTTTTCATAAAAAGTTAAAGGCTAATACTCAGTAGAAGCCAATAATAATTTTGTGTTAAAATATCCACATAATAAGAACACCACTGTGATGGTAAATTTCCACCTTGCACATTAAATACTAGTGTACTCAAGCTTCTCCTATGCCTGTGGCTTGGGCAATGCTCTGCTCAGGAAACTCAGGATAAATCTCTCCTCAGATTATGCTGGTGTGAGCTAGCCCAACAAAAGGGACTTTTATTCTGATATGGCTCAACCAAAAAAGTACTCCGGACAGATACTCAAGAAAATACCCCACAAACAACAATCACACCACCATTATGTATTCAAATTTAAAGTACTTACAGGATTAAGCAGTAACAGCACTGACACGATAACACATAGTATGGCCTCATCCTGCAAGTTTCTCATCTGAATAATCCTAAGTGTGTGCAGTCCCTTGCAGCAATTGTTAAGTGCAGAAAACTATGAAATTTGGGAGGAAACTGATAAAAAAGCTGAAGCACAAAGCAACAACGTGACTCACTTAAAATTCTACAGAAAACAAATAGAAATTCATAAATTAAACTGATTCTGACTTTTAACCTTGTCTATGGGGCTCAAGATCTCTTCCATGAGAATAAGTATAAAAAAGCAAAAGCAACCCCTCCCTTGACATTTTATTATATTTCTATAGTCATCTCAATATACCAGATCAATTGCATTTGAAAATGCAGCTATTAAACCATAAGTAGACCATCTTTGGAGCCTTTGTTTGTCAATTGCATCAAACAACAATTCTTCTGCAGACAAGAAATCAGACTGTATTTTTACAATAATTGCAAGTCATTTCTAGGAGAAAGAGGTAGCAACAATACCCAAGGAAATAAAATAACACACTTTTGTGCTTTCCCATCAAACCCGATAGTGGTAGGGGTTTAAATCAGTCAGAGGCAGCTACGCATGAGAGATTGCACTCTGCAGGCTCTATCAGTCAGAAGTCAAGGATACACGTCCATGATTTATCATACTTTTCATGGTAATTAGCTAGAGTGCCATTTTGCTTCCAGTAGCATCACTCAACTTTCTTTTTTTAATTTGGTCTTTTTTTTTCTGCAAATGAATTTACATATTTCTCAGTCTCTCATTCCCTACTATGTTTTATTTATGAATATAGGCCTTGCTGATGGTAACTTTAATGTGAAGAAAGTAGCAATTAGTGTACCTATCTGCTAAGTTAATCCCTTTCCCACAATGTCTGCAGAGAAGTTTAAGGTAAGTAACAGTTTACAGTCAATATTAGGTTTAATTATGCTTAATGAGGGGAACTATCTCTGTTTACTAACTGCACCTAGGTGTGTAGCTTCTATATGAGTTTTTCTCCCAACCTCATTTCACACTGTTAATAGTGCCACTGTGCAGGGTACTTGTGGTGCTTTAATCCATAAAACTTCTCCAGGAGAGCCAAGCAAGTGGGGCACCTGTTACAATACACGTTCAGAGGGAGCAGAATGGCCTTAAAACAATGACAGCTTTGTGTAAGGAAGAAGTTCTACCATCTCATATTTAGTGGATGCAGTGCACTGGAGAAAAGAAACCAAAACCTCATTCCTCAAGGCCCTCCTCTTAAAAAGTAAAATAAAATTGAACAAAAAAACCTCCAACAAAATAAAATTAAATTTTAAAAAATAAAGTAAAATACAATAAAATATTTGGTTTTGGTTTTCAGGGATCATACACTTGCATATTTCCTGTAGGAGTTATTGTGATCTTTCACCTCATTGAAAGCTGTGTTAAGAATTAATTCCCTGAAGTTGTACAAACAAATGAAGACTTCTAGTTGTATTCCACAAGCAGATATCTTCCACAACTGAAGAGATTCTAGAGGCAACTGAAGATGACACAAGAGTTGTCTTAGAACTCCATACCAGCAAGAGGTCAAAAGCAAAGCCTCAGACTGAAACCCAGTTCTGCTTCAACTGCTCTGTCTTCAGCATCTGTGCAATGTTGTTACTTCAGTCAGTTACTTCTTCCTAAAGTGAAGATCTTTGTTTGAGTTTACTTCAGTACTTTTTGCCATAACATTTTCCTTTGTGATTTCATGTGATTTCATTTCCCCTTAAGAAATTCATGCAATGGGAATTTTTTAATACATATTTATAACTACCTATGAAAAAAAGTACCTTCCAAAATCTTTGACTCCCTAGGATGCATAGATTTAGGGGGCTTTGTGTGTGTGCACAAGGGACCAAGTTTGGAGGAGAAGTGCTGAAAAACAAAGCTCTTTGATTTCCAATAAGAAATAGAAGTGGAACACAGAGAGAAATTGTTCTGTAAATGGAGAGGTTACTTCATTTGATTTTTTCAAAGCAGTAAGAAGCGAGTTCTGCATTTCATTCGTATCAGAGAAATGTGACATTTCCTCAGACATAGCTTAGGGTTTTTTTTTTTACTTTTTTTTTGCCCTACTGAGCACTCTGCATGAGTCCACACACTCCCTCCTTATTTTTGCCATTGGCAAGACTTCAAGAAAAAATATCTCTGGTTAGAAAATTGATCAAAAAAGCAGGAAGAACTTCTGCTAAATCACGCTTTTTGTTTTTAAAAAACCACCCATTTTAAAACTACTTGACTGACAAAATAGAAGTAAAATTTTATTTGAAGGCTAAACTCTGTAATTCTGCAAGATATATCCAGATCAACTGTACATAGCTTTGACTGTACAGGTTTCAAAATTTAGGCTCAAGGCTTATATGTATTTTCCCAACAATATGCCAAACTAACCCTAACACTCATATTACCAGATGTTAAGGAAAAAGTTTCTAAAGGGGAAGTGTGATTTTTTAACTGATGTTTTTCACTCTTAACACGATATTCCAAAAAATGTGATCTGAAAATGTAAATACAAGTTTAACTACTATGCAAAACTGTTAATAGCTACCTAAGAAGAGAGAAAAGATAGTTGTTTTCAAAGTGAAAAAATACCTGTTTTCAATATATTCTTCCTTTTGCAGTTTAAGACATCAATATTCAGATAAACATGGATTTCATTATGAGATGGAAACTATTTACAGGCACATACATCTTCAGAAAATTGATGAGGTTTTGTACCCAAGAAGAGAGAAGAAGAGGTCATGTCACTTCTTGAATATAAAGTCCAGCATCTTAAAACACTACAGAAGGACTCCGAGGATCTGAAAAACTTAAAGAACTCATAATTTCAAAGCTAGATTATGGAAACTCTAACTGGAGAATGAAAACAGCACTTAATACAACAACACCAGGAGAGGGCATATTCAAGTTACTTCTCACCTGCTGCTGCCTTTCAGTAGTGACATAAACAAAGCTTGGGTAACTGAACATTAATCTATTTTACTAAAGCACAGTCCTAGAGTTAGAGATAACAGGATCACCTGCAGGCCATGGATGTTCAGTGCACATACATGAGCAACTGTGTCCTCAAAAATCTACAGGCAGCTCTCCAAACTATAGGAAGCAGATCTCCCTGGGAGATAGATGAATGTGGGCATTTTACAAAATCCTGTGCAGCTCTCCTCCCCAGACAACTGCTTGGGAGAAAAGTTCCACACTTTTCTGAAGAGCCTGAGAGGATGGTGGGCTTGCTTACTTGGATCAGTCTGGATAATAACTGGGTTTTTCACATTGCAATGTTGCCTCCACACATCTCTCTGCTCAGAGTCACCAGTTACAATGAAGAATAGTGGGAGGATGAAGATTTTTAAAACTTATTGCAAAATAACCAAAGAAAAGCTGTTTCTCACGCATAAAGAGTTTGCTTCGGTCAAAATATTTTTCCCAAAATCTAGAGAGGTTCAGTTACCCCTAAATTAATGAATCTCTGCTGCAGTATAATGTCTTGGCAAAGAGAAAGAGGCTGTCTCTTGATGACCTCTGAAGTCATGATAGGAGTCTTCAGTCTTGGTGGAGGAGATAGCCTGAGAGTCATTAAGTCTGGTGGCCTCTGGAATCTCAAGGAAGCTTCAAGTTTATATGGAAACAGTGCATCTCACGTTTATAGCCCAGCCAGGCAGGTGGGATTGGAACATTGTGTTTTAGCCACATAACCAATCAAACCATTAAAATATAACTTACAAGAGAACGCTTAGACAGAAATACTGAGCTATTGGGGCAGTCCCATCTCATAAAAAAAACCCCAAACATTTAAATGTGCCTATAAACAGAATTGTAAATATATTTTACTTCCGAGAAAGAAAAAAGTTTCAGATCAAAGTTCTGCAGCAAATGACCACAATTCAGATTTATAAAAACTTATGTAATTAAAACGCTCTATAAGTGACTAAGGAGCAACATTTCTTGCTTCTTTTTTTCTTTTCTCAATATTGATTTCTCGCCAGAAAAAATACAAGTTTTCAGCTGCTTTTCTCTCAGAAGAGCTTCTGCCTACTTTCATGAATTCTCTCAGCCATCCTAAAGATATGCCTTTGGAAGGCATAGAGACTTGTATAATCCCCCAAGTCCTATTAATATCAGTAAGAATGATACAAGTTTGATTGCAAAGAACCAAAGTGAATGACTAAAATGGCCTCAAAGCTGTTTTTCAGAGTCAAAATGGTCTACCTCATCTTCTTGGCACTAAAATGTGCTGCTGCCACAGAAGCGGTCCAGCTCCCACTGCTGCTGACTTCTTACTGTCTCTCATTTTGTTGTCTGCCATTTCAGTCGTGGTACAGGAGGAATAGGGGTTGGTCTTTTAATGGCCCACACTGCTGAGAACACAGAGTTATGCAGGAAGTTATGCAGGAATGCCACTCTGCTCATCAAACTACTGCATAACTTAAGGCTGGCTTTGACTGGAAGGCTTACTACATGAACAACAAAATGTGTCAGCAGCAGCATCACAGTGTCCCCACACAAATGTCTGATTCAGGTCTAACAGGAAAACAGATGTCCATCTACTCAAAGAGGGGGCAGGGAGAGAAAGAGGGAGACACTAACACAGAAAGGCAGAGAAAGAAAGAGAAAAGAAGAGAAATAAAGAGAAGGAAAGAAGGAGAGAGGGAGGGAGGGAAGGAGAGAAGAAAGAAATTATTTCACCATACATCTTTCACTGAGTAGTATCTCCTGAACTTTGAAGGACACAATAACATTTTAAGTTAAAATCTTGAACCACCAGATGGAGGATTCAGCCCTTTCTTTTACAATTAATTTCTTGTCAAGCCATGTTCTACTTTTACAGAAAAACAGGGAAACCAAGTCTCTTTTGGGTTTTAAAGACAATGGAATAGAAATTGGCCAGGAGAAGAATCAAAAAAAGTCACTGTCCTGAGCTATCCATGGAAGAAAATTAACTTTCCTAAAACAAACACTAGAGATATTAAAGATCAGTACTTTAATCTGTCTGGACACCTGAATGTGACATCTGGACAGCAAAATTGCTATTTATTCTTTCCGAAGAACATAAACTGAGTCACTGGCACAGAACAAAGAATTTAAAGTCAAATTATGTTCCATGTGGCAAAAGTGGCTTCACCTCTGCCACGTCATCCTGATACTACCAGATGATCTGCAGTGCAGATGAGGAAGAAAATGAGAATGACTGGAAGTTTCTTCTTGGCTTTGACCCTGGCACACATCTGATCAAAAACCATGGTAGTTAAATATCTTGTTCTGAATCTCAAAAAACTTCCCTGACATATACTTCTTGCCACCACTTTTTCACTCTCAGTGAAGAGGGACATTATCTTTTTCATAGAGGAGGTATCAGGTCACAGCCCCTGGCAAATCAACATGAATCACAGGCCACACGATGCAAATGTGCTCTGAGAAAGAGAATTTTAGAATCCTGAAACTCCCTGCTTAAAGCACTGAACGAGGAAACCAGTGTGTTGATTTAAGAGGGCAATCCTTGCACATTCATTATCAAAAACAGTAAAGGAGGAAGAGTAAAACATTACCTCTAACTTATACCTTTTATATAGAAAAACCAGGCACACTGGCCTGGCACTGTTAGTTTTACTAGAATATCTGCTGGATAACACAACAGATATGCATGCAGGTAAACATAAACACACAATACTGAACTTTGGGTTGGCAGCCAGGCTCTGGTAACCCATGTCCCCTGGGCACAAATCAACTATGAAGGAACAGGAAAAAGTCAGTGTAATGGTTAACTAGCCCAGTGGGCTGTAATTCATCACAAGCAGAGAAACAGCAGTGCAGGCTGCAATGCTGGTCCCCTCTCCCTCTGGAACGCTACTGGATCCCTGGAATTAAATTCAGCAGTGAAAAAAAACCAGCAAATGTAGTGTCAACGTAAAGAAGTTGAATTCTGCCTCCTGGAGCTGCAAGTAAGGAGGACTTCTGCATGGAAGCAGAGATTTCCTGTGAAGCTTGATGTTGAAAGAATATGACACATTCCAGTATCAACATTTATCAAATATGAATGCATAGGTTTTGGTAGGATTAACAAGGTTATTGGTATCAGATTTAGGCAATTATTCCCTATACAGCAACAAGTGATCAATTCTTGTGGCAACTGGCCAAGTGTCAATGTTGGTAGCTGCAACCGTGGCACCAGGACTGCAACAGAGGGTTACAGTGCATCCATTCAGGTGACAGACTAAACCAGGAAAATTCCTACAGCCTATCAGGGAAATTCCCTCAAATACTTAAAAATCTTTCAAAGTCTTTTACAGCAGTGCATTAAAAGTGAACATACCACAACACCCACTGTATTTCTTCCAGTGCTACCTCAGTAAGCATTTTCCAGAGAGGCAATATACTACTGCCTGGACTTCAGCTTGAAAAGACAAATTTCATCTGTTTTTTTTCTAGTTTTCAATTATTTAACTTCATCAGCCATGGCAGAAATGACAATCAAAAATTCAGGTTTATTTTTTATGTTTCAACAAAAGCATTGGCTTCTTATTTAAGAAGACCTTGAAATAAACAGTTTAGAAAAAACACACCAAAAAACCCCAGATTCTTGCTTTCCATAAACTCACCTTCCCTCTGAAAAAGTTTGCTCTGTGTGTGGATAATTCATTTACTTTAATTATTTTGAAGTGCTTCCATTTGAGTGGGTAGGAGTAAAGTATCCACAACACCAAAGTAGGTCCTAGAATTAGTTGTTGTAAACAAAATGTTCTGCTGCAGTGGCCCAAATCTGCACAAGTATTTTGGCTTTTTCACAAAGAGTACCCAGATCCACGAGAATGTATTATAAGGACTTATATTTTATGGACAGATCCCATCTTTCTAATCAGGAACTTCAGTTGTTACCCTTTGTTGGATGTTTTCAGTCCAGATAGCTTTCTCGTCAATTAGTTTCACACAACTAAAAACAACAACAAGAAGAAAACAAGCCAAGAAAGTCCTAGGAAAACTTCAGATGGAAGTGTTTGGAGATAGTTATCTGCACACATCCACAGAGAGAAGAAGAGGAATCTAGGGAAAATACACAAGATTATCACTTTACAGTCAGTGCACACTGACTTGAACAAGGATTCAAAAAATAAACACATCTAACATTTATATCCCAGGCTGCATATTCAGTGACACCCTTTCTCTCATGACTGTATGTACACTCAAAACTGAAACCCCAGCAGCTGAACACCTACAGCTTTGAGGAATTTCAGTGCTCGATCTCATGGCAAAGCTATCATCCAAACGTTCCATTGTATCTACAGGCTTCTACTACCACGTTCTGATTTGAGGACACAAATGCAAGAAAACTAAAACCAAAGACAGCAGCTGAAATGAAGAGTCTGTGCCACCCATCCCTTCACAGATACAAAGGTGTGATGTAGGCATCTGGAGAAACAGAAGGTATCTCCTCTGGTATGTCTCATTCCATAGGTCTCCCCATTTTCTAACTGCATTCCTGTGCCTTGCACAAACTTCCACACAGCTTTATAGCTCCTCTGCACTGTTGCCCATAGTTACACCCAGTATTTACAGGTAAGCCTGCAGCCTTGTTCCTCCATGGAGGTAAACAAGAGGGGAAGGAAAATGGTACGAAGGAAAGTAGCAAACAATGCTGCACTTACTTGTCTCTAGTTGGTAGCTGTATCTTAGGAACAGTTCCTTTAAAATACGAGTTGTTATTGACGTTTGGTTTAAAAATCCCTGCCAGTTTTGACATTCAGGTGGAAGTATTGCTGCTGGCTCCAGAATAATTTGCATATCTTATCACTACATAAAATGTCTGAGGTGTGCACCAATCTGATGAAATTATAAACAACAGTCCACACAAGTACACATGCCTTCCTGTTTGATTTCTGTCCTGTTCACTCCTCTACAATAAATCATATGATCATCTCACTTTAGATGGAGGTTTAACTGTGCATGTAAAAAGGAAAATGATAGCAGCCTATTCTTACCCATACTTTACAGCTGAGAACATGACAAAAATGTGATTTTGGGAGCAAGCAGAAAGGTTATTTTGCTACCATCCACCTCCTCTTTTATTGCTACAAAATTAGTGGAAAATCCCATGTATTTATGTATTTTTAAAAACAATTTCCCACCCTGAAAGTAAATAAATAAACTACACCTCTTTTACTACAAAGACAAATATACATGCCTAACTTTATGTGCTGCAATTAATCTCATGTATTTCAACAGGATTACACATAATGCTGTAAGTGAAATACACGTGTAAATCCTTGCAGAATCATGGTCTGAATTGCCAACAGTTATATGGCACAATTAAATGCCTAGGTCTAAATGTCTCTACAGAAAGATCAGGAAAAAAAAAAACCTTTAGCCATAATAAGTAACAAAATCTACTCCAGGGAGTGACTATGGGAGAAACAGCATTGAGGGTGTCGCCTTCCCCTGGGAAATTCACCTGCCACCAAATCCTTTCATAAATTCATCTTCCTCTACCAGTTACCACCTTCACTTACCACTCTGATCTCTATCATCAAATATGACTCTCCCTTCCCACACTTCCTCTGCTGCTGTGTGAAGAAGGAGACAGGAGATGCATCTTACTCATTCTTTGCACTGTGAAGCAGGATGAGAGCACAGTCTGGCCCTTACATTAACGAGCACGGTAATAAAGAGCTCATGTGCTAATTAACAAGCCTGGGGTGCACAACTTTGCTCCTTAGCCTGTTGCTGAACTGTTCACATGCCAGTGTCTCACTGAAAATTGTCTGGCAAACCCTCTGGACAACCCTTAACCTATCACTGGAGTTCATTACAAGCAGCTGCTGATCAAAATGTGTATAAATTGGGATACCCAAACTGCCCAGCCCTGCCTCCTGAGGAGTAGCCTACCATTGGCTTTCTTCTGCAAATGCTCATGAATAACATATGAGAAGTTACTCATGATCAGGCTTTTTACTAAAATCCACGGCTTACGCAAAAACTTCTGCTTGTAAATTAACTCAGTTGGAAATATTAACTAAAATGCCAGGAAAACAAAGTCAATCCCTTAAAAGTTCAAATGACTATTTGTCACAAACATTTCACCTCTACTAATGAACTGCAAAAATGAATGATAGAAATGCAAAACTGTATTATGTTTAGCAGTTAACATTTTAATAAGAAGGAGATTAGCAATTTTTAATACCTCCAGTGCTTTGTTATATACAGTAGCACAATAACTGAATATTTTAATTGCTAATTATTTAGACCTCATTCAGTTCTCACTCAGGCAAAACTCCCATTGAGGGACTCTTGCCTGAGAAAAGAGCTACAGGATTTGTTTTACTGTAATTTGAAAAAACTTTATATATCATAAAAACTATCAAGTAATAGTGAGACAAAAATCATTAAATCCTTAGCAATATTAAATCCTACTGAAATTCCCATTGACTCTCAACGCCAATGTTTTCATATTAAGTAAAACAGATAATTGCAGTTTGCCGGTTTTAACTTACCTGTATAATTTATGCCCAGATATGCTGGTGGCTCTTAAAGAGGTCTAATAATGTTTTGATTCCTCTTACCTTATCCCTGCTTTTCTCCTGTGGGAAATCTCAGTTTAGATGTGATAAGGAAACAGCATTTCCAAACAATTATGATGTCAACACTTCCAGAAACACAAACATTAGCATTTGGTTTTACCTTTTGACTTCGGCCTCCAAAAGGGTTAAGAGCAGCTCTCAACACTTCTTTCTTATGCTGCTGTAAAGGAAAGAAAAGAGTATGTTTAGGGATTTGCATACAAAAAACCTTGAGTTTCCATAACAGTCAAATAGGTGGTGTTCAGTGGGGGAAGTGGGTGGAATGCTATATATATATAAACATACAGATATCTGAAGGAAGACAAAAAAAAGTCCTACGCATTCACATGTAGTGCACAGGTGACAAAAAATAAACTAAATGTACTAGTATTTCAAATGTCATGCTATGCACCTGCTTCAGAGAGGAAAGTTATACAGCTGGACACAAAATAATTAGGGAGCAATTTCTAAGACTACACGCTTCAAAAAAGTAAATCTCTTTTTTTTTTTTCCCCATTAAGTGTAGTTTAATTCATCTTAGGGATAAAAATAAACGCGTGTCACAACCAAAGTTTTGCCTCTTATGTTTGTCATTCAAATGCATTTCGGAAAAAATTAGAGGTAAGTTCTCTAACAGGTCAGGTCTGAAGAGTTTCTTTTTTAAAAATTGAAAACGTGTATAACATTTTCATATTTTCAACTATAAATGGCTTCAATGACTAAAATGTTCAGAAAACCTCTCCATAGGCTGCACTGAAGAAACAAAGAACCAAAAGCAGACCTAATACCATATACTGTTAACTACCAAAATGTTCAGAAGTGGCTCTCACACAGCTGAGGTAAAAGTAAACATTTTGAAGACTGAAAGTAGGAGTTGGGCACCCTCAATTCAGAATATGGTTTAGTGACCAGATTGTCATAGTTTCCAATTCCTGTTATAAGAGGTTCACTTAGATTACAGTGCTCAAATCCATTCCAGTCAGGCTTCCTGCTTCCTTGCAGGAGCAGTGAGATCCCTTTGTTCCTCTCAAGTGCTGACTTTCCACCTAAGAACCTATGTCCAAAGCTAATGCCAGCCTGAGTATGGCTGGATTAACTAAGATTACTGGTATTCTTTAAGAATATATTTTAAAAAATCTAAAAATATAATTTTAGATAAATTACTAAAATAATTTAAAAATAAATAAATTGTTTATATATTATAAAAATAACCTATGTATTTTGCTAGTGGGGGGTTTTCATACCTAGCCATGAAGACATTTTAACTACTAGGATTACAGGTAAGAACAGAATACTCAACAGAATGAACTCATCTTTGGAGAACCTTTATTTATTTAGCAAGAAAGCACACAAAGTGTTGCCTTCTCAAATAAAGAAGACATAACACCAGTAGGCTTTCAGGCTCATTGTTTACAAGCCTGACTTCCCACCAGTTCCTGGCTACTACAGGGATGCTTCTGTTTCTTTCTCTGAGACACGCTCACAATTTCTTTTCAGATCTTGTCATTTTCCTTTTGTTTTCTGGATGCTTTCTACCTACAATCAAACAATGCCTCCAGCAGCATTTGCAGAAATTTCCCTCTGACAATCCCCCAGCCTGTGTGGGTCAGTGCTGAGTGCACTCAGCATAGTCTGCTGATGGCAGCTTCCACTGTTTTCAGGGAAGAAGGTTTGTTTTGCTTGACCTAAGGCTGTGCAACAAATGCTCCAGCTTTCCTAAGGTCTGCAGTTGCCTGAACAGAGAGGGAGTCACTGGACAGCAGCTGTTAGCACTTCCCAGCATTACACAAGGATGCTCTGGATCCGTCCGTCAGATCTGCGCGGACAACGAATAAAGCAAAGCAGAAGGCCTAGAAATTGAGTAATGAGGATCGGGTTTTGACCTTTAAATGCTGCTGCAGGGGTTGCACGAGGACATGTTTGATTCAAGCAATACTATTAGGTACAAACTTGGACTGTTTGCCTAATGTCTACCTCATCCACCAGCTGCAGCGCTCTGTGCTTGCTGGCACACGCCGTGCTGCAGCGAGAGACGGCTCTGCTGAGTGAGCCCAGTAAGAGAGGGTGGTACTGGGGAGCCTGAAAAGCATGGAAAAACCTGATCACAAGGTGCCAGAGAAAATTTTCTATTTTAAAACCCATTGATCAGTCAGACCTCCAGCAGTGTTTAGACTCCTCAGGCTCTGCAAAGGATTAAATCCAAGTCAAAAGTCTCCGTTTCTCTTCTCTGGCCTACTGGCACTGGAAAATTTGTACAGCTACTCATGATGACAAGCTGCCCTCTTGTCAGCTGTAATTTTTGCCAGAAACTGCTGTACAAGAGTCTGTATAACTGTTACAGTTACTTTATTTTCACAATCATTAATTGATCCTTTCTAAACATCAGAATGCCTGAATTTAAATTAGAGGCAACATTTCTGCCACAGTTTTTATAACTGTTTTTATACATGATTTAAATTAATCAAGCCTTATATTTGAGATGGTAATTTGTTGGACCAAGACAGCTGTTTCCAGGCCATACACTTTGTTTTCAATTCCAGCCTCCATGTTTAAACCTTGTGGTTTTAACTTAGATCAACAGCTTATTGGTGATTCAAATTATATCCTATCAAGTAAAACCCTCAAAATCTGATGCATCTGTATGACATCAATGGAGTGAAAAACTCTGCATGCAATTCAGGAAACCACTTTGTTTTTTTCACTTTTACATGAAAGTTAACTCCATGTACTGAGCAGAGGTGAATACTTCACAGCACAGGCTCACTAGGGGCTTACTGGGCTCAAAGCTGTAAGTCTACCAGTCCTCAGAGAGGCTTGAGGTAGGCCATGGTGATTTCCTAGCAAAATGTGCTTTTCAGGGTGAAGTAAATGAGGTACATTTATTAACTGTGCTTTTAAAGTATCTAACCAGAATGAGATCTACCACAGAACTAAGAAATACAGAAATGGATAACTTAAACAGTCCTAAATTAAACATGCCTCTTCCACTATGCTAATTGCTTGTACAGTAAAAAAGAGCATCCTGTACTGCTGAAAATATAAACAAGAGGAACTATACACACTTTTTCATTTCCTTATGTTGATGTTGTATAGGCTGCATGGCCACCTGATATTTGCTATGAATGAAAAAAACACTGTTCAGTGACCTATCATCAGATTAAGTGAAACCAAGATAAACACATTCCATTCAAGAAAATGTAAAGAATGTGTCAATTTTATTTACATTTTCTCTCAAGGTTGGGGGGGGGGGATATTGTACGATGGTAAATCTTTGCTTTTTAAGATCCTACATTTAAGAACAAAATTCAAAGAGTAAGATAAATTATATTAGCATCACTCCAGTTCAATCCCTTCCAAACACAGTCATCAAACACACAAAATTCCAGCAGCAAGTGAATGAAAGAAATCACTGTTTATTAATGCTAAGAATATAGGAGCCAAAAAGAATCTCAGACATGATTCACTGTGAGAGTACTCATAAAATCTCTTGGTTTCTTTTGAGATTAAACCTGGCATGAAACTTAGGCAAAGTATATTCTCAGCAAAATGGTCAGTGCATCACAACAACGCTCTAAAAAAAAGTAAGATTTGTGTGAGAATTCAATGTTTACGGGTAAGTCTTATCTGGCACACTTAAAGCTTGAAATCCCCTCATTTTCTGGGCAGCATTTCTAGCAGGAGAACAGATTGTCTCACACAGGCTCACCACCACCCCTCAGCTTTGAACTAAGGGACCATGTTGAATGGTCAGGTTTTGAGGCTGGTTCAACCCTTCACTGGACTTACAACCACAGGGCAACTCTTACTGACTGTAGTAATGTTTTTTTGTGATATGGACTTTGGTCCACTGAGAGCTAGAGTTGAGATCTCTGTAACTTTTCTCAAGAGTCAAGCTTGTCTGTCTGGGGGGGAAAAAAAAAAAAAAGAATAAATCAAGTGACTGGCATTAAATTCCATTATAAACACATTGTCTGAAGAATTTCTGAAGGCAACTGCTCAAAGCAGACCACTGACCTGGTCTGCAAGAATAAGATAAAGAACTGGATATTATTTGGCTGTTTTGTGGGAAAGGAAGCTTCGTACACGTACAGAAAAAATTTCAAGAAACAACCGTGTTACAGTTACATCCTTCACACATGAAAAAGTCATTCAGGAAACAATTTAAGTTCCCTGTGCACTACTCAAATCTATTTGAAAAACACTGCCTTCTCATATTTATCTCTGTTGAAGACTTGGATTAACTGTCTAGGCTCGGGACAAAATGATCTTTGAAGGCAACAGTCACATGATGGAGAAAAGGGAGCATCTGTAATGCTGTCTTCGAGGTTCATATGCCTTCATTTCATGTACCATAAGTTTACTTAAACAGAAATCATCACCTGGAACATGAGAAGCAAATGGCATTTTTAATATCAGAGCAATGAGCCTGTGTATTTCTTCAGAAGGAAATACCAGTGCAGACAGGGAATTAAAACATGCCATGGTAACAGCTGAAGACTTCAACTGTCAACAAAATCTATCTAGGCTATTAATTTCCACATAAACAGTCTTTTAAAATCTTTGATTTTTAATATATAGTCCAAAGATCACTCTCACATTCCAGCAGCTTTTGCCTTTTAATGCTGATCACTTCAGCTGACTTCTCACACTACCCTGTGCTTTGTCTCCCCTTTGGAAAAGGTGAGTGAAAATATCAAATGATATCTTATTCCACCAAGACCAAATGAACAGTTCAAACATTCAAAAATATTAGGTAGTAGCCTTACTTAAGGTAGGAAGGGAATGTAGGCAGGGGAGGAGGGGGGAACCAAACCCGAATCCAAAGCTCTTCTCTTTCTCTATTTCAATCTATGCTCAGGGCTGGGCTATGTAAAACAACAAGCAAAAATTACTGGACAAGAAAACACAGAATTATTTTCTCAAGTGACAGACACTGAGATTCAAGAGGAGCCTGGGAAGCTATTGGCCTGTTCATTACCACTGAAAGCAGAGCTGCCCAGACGGATCCTCTTGGACTAAATTATCGCCTGCCACAGGATGCAGTCTCTCAATGGATGGTTCCAAATGTGGCTGGGAGAGCAACTCATGCTGCTGTGGCCTTTCCATACCTCCTCAAAAGACAAGGATTTCAGACTTTACAGCTGTCAGTTTGCAGCATCTCCCCAGACTGTAACTCACTCAAACAACTTTAAATTTCTGTGCTATTTCTGAAACAGAACAAGGCTGGAACTTTCCTTTGACTGAGATGAACCAAATGTCACCTCATAACAAAGAGAGACCTCTCTGTCTCTGGCCACTGGAAACACAAAGTAGGAATCAAAGGTGCTGCTTTTGTCTGAAAAATCATTATCACCTTTAAAATTTAATTCCCTTAAAGCACTAGAGATTAGTCTGGAGGAATGCAGAAGGAAAGTGAGAGATGACAATTCTCCATTCTCTCCAGAGATTATGTGTCCCTACAGATTTTGTTTCCTGTGCCGTACTTAACTCCTTGATGCCTTTTCTCTCATGATCTCTTCCTTGGCAGAAACTTCTTCAAATTTAAAAACCAGCACATGAACCAAGTAAATAAAAATAAATAAATAAAGTTCAATGCCTATAAAAAGTACACAGACTAACCTTCTTAATTATTAACAAGTAAACATAACAAATTCTGAATTATTTACTTAATCTTTTTCAGCTACAAACCTCAGACTTTTAGAGCATGAAATACATGCTTTATTTTAGGACACAAACCAGGTATTTTATAAGGCTGTGGACATTTTTTTTTTTGGAGGTGGGGTTTTTCTGAAGAATACACATTTCTTATTAACCCCCAAATACCTTCCTCTCACCAAACCATGCTGGAATTTTAAATACAGAAATAAGAGTTTTAGTATAAAGATCCTGTATTCACGTGTTTGCTTGTGAATAGGATGGCTGTTTCTGAACTGCAGCTGAGCAAAAATAAGATTCCTGTGAGGCATATACACCTTCCTCAGCTTCTGTACATCTGCTAGGAAGATGCTAGGTTCAGAGAGAAAACCTGGTGAAAGTTCCAGACAGAAATTCTACAACAAAGGATAAAACAGCCCCAGTACCATCACATTTTCTTTACTGAATAAAGCTACACTGCTGAAGCAAGCCTCATCTGTGCCACAAACAAAAAAAGGTCATCACCACTGGTCCCTGAGGTTCTCACAAGATGCTGTTCTAGGCCAGACCTCCAGCTGGGCCCATCTTTACATTCTCCCTTCTGACACATTGTTCTGCCTAACACAGTGCTGATGTGACACAGCCTTCCCAGGTGATATGCTGAAAATGAGGGAAGGTCAAAGATCCTTGCTGGATAAAACAAGTGACATTTCTTTACCTGCTGAAGTTAGCACAGACCCTTTGAAGTCCCCAGCATTCAGTCATGTAAAACAACGCCCATCTCCTCCTCAGTAACCTCAGGCCATCACACAGTCACAACTTTTTGTCTGAATGGTAATATCATCATCATCACCACAACAGAAACATGGTTGTGAATCTCAGGTAACTTTTCTTAACTAGCATTTCATAGAAATGGTTCTGTAATATTGCTTTTAAAGCCCTGGATTAATGAAGATGTATCACAAAATCACAGAATATGCTGAGTTGGAAGGGACACACAGGGATCATCAAAGTCCAACTCCTGGCTCTGCACAGGACACCCCAAAAGTCACACCATGTGCCTGAGAGCATTGTCCAAATCCTTCTTGAACTCTGTCAGGCTTGGTGCTGGGACCAGCTTCCTGGGAAGCCTGTTCCAGTGCCAATTCACATACTAATATTCCCTCAGCATTGATACAAATGTGTACAATGTGATAACTGATAACATATTTATTAATCTACTCTTAATTGCTATAATGGTTAAACATTGGGTTTTTTTCCCCTGGTTTTCAATCTTAACAATTTTGTCAATATTTATGTACTATATATATATAATTTTTTTTCTTTTTTTTTTTTTTTTGCCTACCAAAGCCTTCCAAAGGTGCGATTCAGGAATTCAGGAGATGAGACAGTTAATCACAGAGTTGGCTTAGTCTCTAATTTAGGTGGCCTACTTATGTTAGCAACATTTTATTAGCACATTATGCTGTATATTTAATATTTAGTACACTGTATGAGAATGGTTTACTGTGTACTGCTCACATAAATGACTTACAAATTCTATTTGACACACAGAGAAGAGTGTATAAGTAATACATGTATTTCTGAGTATACCTAATGCTACAGAAAATAAGGATAAGCAGAAGACATGTAGAGAAAACACCAAAATGTATCTTAGATGGACTTAAAGGCTAGCTTACAAATACTTCAGTAGACAAAAGATGCAGCATTAGCGATATACACACAATGCCTATCCCTTCTTTAACTTATGATTTCAAATCTTCCTCTGGAAGCCTCAGCTGAAGGAAAAGGAATTTCACTCAAAATTGCTGAAGTCTCACAATGGAAACAATCGCAACAAAACAAACAGCAAATCCTCCCAAAATCTTTTGTATTTTACTAGACCCAGAAGATAAAGTAGGATCTTTCTTTTAGTTTAGAAGTGCTTTCAGGACATTTTTCAAGAGGCAGATAAGTTAGCTATGTCCTCATGAATTATGCAGCCTTTCCACTGTGTACTTACACAATGCTAGCTGGAAGTCCCTGGGAAGGATGCCCAGTGCATATGAGCAGCAGGTGGTACCAAAGGAGAATCGCTCAACCAAAGCAGATCCAAGTTTTCCTTGAAGAGCTGGAGAGCAGCTCTGAGCAGGGATCCCAGTTATCTGGCTATAGCTATAGCTGTTTTGGTGATATTGGTGTTCAGAAATTACCACTGAAAAGGAGATTTTGACTTTAGTCCTTAGTGAGGATGAAAAGTATACTGGTTTTCATGCTCCTTCTATTTACAAAGCGAATCGAAGCTCAGGCATCTGTACGGGCCAGAAAAGGGAAAATCACAGAATTCTTTAGCCTGAGATGAATCAGCCCTATGTCAAAACACTCATAAGCAGTCCTGGTGCAATTCTTACATTTGCTTTTGATCTCTAACTAGTGAGGCATTCACATTTATCAGAAATAAGTTTTTCTGGTATCAATGGACAGGTGAATGTAACAGAGTGAAGAAAGGATGATAACCTCCCAAGACAAGTTGTCTCCAGTTGACTCTGAAGCTCACAATACCCCAGTTAAGAAACAAAAGGTCATCAAAAGGCAAGAAAACTTATCTGTAATCAGTTTTAGCTTTTTTGAATTTCTTCTGCTGCATAATTTGTCAATATATCTATCAGTCCTTCCATAATGAGGTTGCTAAGACAGATGCTAAGACTTCTGCAAATATCAAATTTCTTTTCTGCAAAAATAGATGATCACAGCAAAAGCATTTTTTTTCTGCTGGTAAAGTATTTTCAGTATTATTACGAAGGACTCTTACTGTTTATTACAGTCCCTGACAAAATATCAGTTCCAAAGCTTTTCCCACTGTCATCAGTTGATGTTTGTCAAGTGACATTCAAAACATTTTTATTTTTAAAAACAAAAACAAAACAAAATTGAGCCTATTTTCCATTCTTTTTATTCTCGTACTTTACTGAATTTTTCAATATTACTCCAATACATGTATAAGACTTAGATGGCATACCTAAAATGCCTCACAATAGAAAAATTTCGTTCGCGTTTCCTCTAGGAAAAAAACCCACAAAACAAAACAATCTACAAAACCTCTCAGAAAATGTGTCTTTCCCCAGTTATATTCAGTGGGGAACATTAAAAATTCAATATTTGCCACTTTGCAATGACTCCTGGACACAAAACAGTTCCTTCATGCTGCAATAGGTTTGTCTAGTCTAAACATAAAGGGAATTAGAACAAAAATACACACTTGAAACAGTACTAAACATTACACCCACAAAACATCTTCGATCCTGACATCACTCTTCCCCTTTTTTCCAGTCATTCCTACCATTCATTACAGATATTTATTTTTTATAAAGATTAATGTATAAAAACCAGTACATAGAAATCAAGTAACAAGAATGAGGCTAATTAAAAATTAATACTATTACAAAAATAACTATTATATTAATCAATATGAAGACTGAGATGTTCAAATCAGTGGCACATTTTTAGTTCTAACATTCATTCTGCTTTAAGGACATGACTTAGTAAAATCTGTCGCTGAGATAACGTCAATATACAGTATTTGGATTAAAACTATGTTGGGAGCTATATCACAAGCTAGCAGGTATCTCCATTAGAAGAATGCATCATATCTTACAGGAAAAATACAAAGTTTGTACAGATTAGGATTTGAAAAAACAACCCAAAAGGGTCTCTCCTCTTTTAGCTGAAAATTCACCAGCAAAACTGAAGGGATAGTTGTCGATCAAACTTAACTATGCTTTAATCTTACCAAAATCAATAAGATTCATTTTACTCACCGCTCATTACACAGCAGAGCTTTTAAATCAAGAAAGCTTTAGTCCAAATAGTTCCCATAGTAAAATCTGGTTCTTGAAGTGATACCCTTCAAAACATGCGATCCACTTGATATTATTTTAATAGGACCTACATATATAACTTCTAGCTATATTTTTCTCAAACTTGCACCCATTCTTTTTTTAAATACAGGTCAATGGATTATGCAGGGTTTTGTCCTATTATGTAAAAGGAGACTAAACAAAGTTTCTGAAACATGCCATATAATACAAAACTATGCTTTCTGATAAGAAACACTTTATATTGCAGTAGAGTTTCGAGATCACAGTGAGACTGATGTATTAGGCACTGCAGTGACACAGACTGGAAGACAGTTGTCACTAGAAAAAATCTTTTCAGACAAGCCAGCCAAAGAGTGAAAGAGCAGGAGCTACTTTTTCAGATGAGTTCAGACACACAGATTGGAGTTATTCAGGAAATCTGTGACAAGGTACAGGGCTGAACTTTTATCTCAGGTTACACTCCACTGCTTTAACAACAAAGCCTTCCTTCCTCTCTATTAATTATATAAAGCAAAAAATTCCAGAATTACATCTACCCTATTAAGTGAGCAATTCCAAATGTCATGCTACTTCAGATTTGCAAAACTCCAGCATCAAGCATCTCAAAGCACTTTAAATCAACAGCAAATAGAACTAGGCTATCCTCAGTTTGCAAGTGGTGAAACAAAAATATAGAAACTTTAGGGTAAAGACATCTCATCTAACTTTGGCCATCTAAAAGACACTGTGGTCTAGGCTGCTCCTTTCACCACTGCAACAAGGTGAGGGCAATTCCTTCTCTTCTCAGATACCTGGCTAAGTCAATCACCACAGAAATGTCACCCTCTCTTCTGCCTAATCTTTCCCCCTAGCCTAGATGCTGAGACTAAATGCCTCATGTTTAGCTGAGTGAGCTATAAATCTCTATTCCACCATAAAGTACTCCTACTCCCTGTTCTCCTCCCTATGAGACAAAAAACCAGTGATGGGCCAAGGTCTGTATGTGCTGACTAGTGAGCACACCCGTGTGGAAAGTTAAGTGCACACTGCCAGCCCTGTGAGTGTACTGACAAATCACACAAACAGAACTCACTGCTTCTTGGTGTCCACATATTCAGACGTTTCCAGAGGCACTGGCAACCAAACAAATGGCTGTAAGTCTCCAGGTCTAGCTGAGATTTGTGCTGCCCTAAGCCCACAGCGCAAGCCCAGAAGGAATATCCATGATGCTGTCACAATATAAATAATGCTCATAAATAAAACTCACATCAAAATAAGATTCTTTTTTTTTACAAGAAAGGTGATAAAAGTCTGCTATCAGACTTTGATCACAAGTCCTACTATTCAGAAAAGGAAATACCCTGAATCTCAGTGAAAATGAATCTGTCTGTGGCTGAAACAACTTTCAAAAGCCAGAAATGATTGTATAGTTTTCTCTGTCAACTCAAAGATTAAATTTAGGGATCCAAAAACGTTTGACTTCTCTACTGCAGATCTGCACGCATCAGAAAAATCTGGCACTACACTGCACGATAGGACCTTGAAGCTCTGAAGTAACTGTGAAGTGGCATTTCAAATAGCTCTCAGAATGAAAACTGGTTAACACAAAATTAGAGTGATGCCTCCTCCAACATTAAAACAGACACTGGGAATGAAAAATTCGTTGTCTTGCCTCTCCCACAAAAGAATGACTTTGACTAACAGCTTCCATTCTATGCACAGAAAGCTAAGTAATGTATTTCAGTATTTTTGCCAAGTAAAGCCTGGGAAGGAGTTCTCTAAAGAAATCACAGGATACCAATGGAGTCGCATGAAAAAATACCAGCACTTACACTCAATCACTTTCAAAGTTCTAAAGGGAATGAGAATCAGACTTTGCAAATTCAAGCTTCTCTTTCTTCAGTTCCTGGCAAAAAGCACCCAGTCAGGTACATGGAAAAGCACTAAGGACTTGCTTTTAAACAAATACTGCAGTGTGGTGAATGGGCCTGAATCCTATAGGCTCATCCCGAGCAGAGCAGCTCCCAGGGAGCCAGTGCTAGGAACACCAGTACCACACTCCTGCCTCAGCAGGTGCCTCTGGTTAAAATGAAAGCCAGGTGCTAACAGCCATGGTTATCTCTTATCAGCAGAGGACAATCAGCATTTAAAGCAGCAGCTGAAGATCAACTCTCACTGTTTCATGGCTGAGGGGAGAGAAGGCAGAGTGATGGGAAGAAGATGATCTCTGCATAAGATCCTGCAACTGGGAAGCACAGCAGCACCACATCAGCTCATTTGTCAAAGAGCAGAAGGATCTCCCAGGGCAAGAGTAGTGGAATGGCCTTTCCTAGGAATAAACTTGCATTGGAGACCTTACCACCTTCTTCCATACATGCAAAATTTATTCATTTGACCTGCCCATAGCAAACAGAGCTGTGCTCAACAAAAAACACCTGTTGAAAAAACACAGTGCCTTTGAGTCTTTCTCCAGGTAACAGGATGAGAAAACAAATGGGGAAGCTCTCAATGCTGACATGATGCCTATATCCATATACTGATAATGCTAGCACCAATAATTCCTCCTGCAGGTACTACCCTGTCAATAAACTTTTGGACAGTTTTTTTTAAGGGCATAAAAGTAATCTTAAGACTTTGCAGAGTAATATCTTCACATCCATCTACTATGGTTAACTTTCCAAATCAACGTTATGCATAGGAATTAGACTGATTGTTGTTTATTTTTATGGAGAGGAAGAAGAATACCTCAACTCTGAACTTTCCCCTTTTGTTAATGATTAAAAATGTAATTAAATTTTAACTTTATTAAATTAATAATTTATATGACACACCTAAAATTTACCTACAACACATGCTAGCCAAATCTGTTAGTTGTTTGGGGGGCAGGCGGATGGAGTGGGTGCAGGATCCAGAAAAAACAAAACAGTTTCCATAGAACTATATAGAACATCTTCTATTTCTCTGAGAATAACATCTATTATTTAGTGTGGAGCAAATATGTTCAGAGGCTAAATGGTCTCTTTCAAATGACAGAGGTATTTTTTTTTCCTCTTTTCGTTTAGTACAACGTGCCTCTGATATACCAAAATAGCTTTTATAAAAGGCAATCTTTATTAAGTAATTTTTTAAATGGGAATTACAATATGTCCCAGCAAAAATTGCCTGGCTGTTTACTTACTGATTCTTTACAGAGGCCAATTATTTTGCCAATGGGCAAGATGAAATCTGTTACAAAAAATAAATGGGACTTTAAATCCCATGCATAGCAGAGAGTTATTTTGGTTTTAGGTCTGGTCACCTAAAAAAAAAAAAGGGACATTAAATTGAAGGCTGTATGATACTTCAACAGTAATAACTGGTGCCCCAAACACTTTCCACCACAAATCTCACTGGCAGGATTCCTACTTTACAAGAGAGGAAAAGCTATCAGAAAAACAAGTCAGGGTGAGATAAAGAACTGAAGAAAATAAAAGGCTTCCTAACTTCCAGTCTTTTGCGAGAAATGATTAAATTTCTGTTTCTAACCCAGAGACATTACATCATCTTATTTTTTTAAAAAAAAAAAAAAAAAAAAAAAAAAAAAAAAAAAAAAAAAAAAAAAATAAAAATCCTGCCTTTTTAACATCTCTCTTGTATATCCACCTTTGCATCCATATCTGTGTAATCCACTATCACGGCTAAAATAATCCATCAGATAGGTATCATGGCCACTCAAATCTGAATGTAAGTGTAAAATTTCAGTCCTTACAACATTGTTTATCTGTGTGAGCCCCCTAAAACATTGAGTATTTCTGTTCAGCAGAGTCCCTCCAATGCCCACACTTAAACAACACTCCCTGTGACACCACAGGCGGCGCTTTGCAGTTACGTAGAGTCATGCCCAATTAGAAAAAGTCAAGAGTTAACAGCAGGATGCTGTGGAGAAAAAGCTAAACTTAAGAACATGTTCAGATTGCCATTGCCCAAAAATCTGAGTAATGTTCCAGATATGTTATGTTAATCTGTTACACAAGATTGTCTGTAATGTGAATATTTTTTTAAAGAGTACATGAGGGTGGTGTTGGGGGTTGGATGAAGGCATGTGGCCAAAGTTATTACAGAATTGAAGAGGATTATTTTAATTATTATTGTACTATTAACCCTCTGCATGGTCCTATTTAACCAGTGCTGTTGTGTTTACGACTCAAATGATCTATAACCATTCATTGTACTTGAAATTACTGTTGATCATTGAGCATTTCTGAATAAAAATAGGTATGATTAGATGTGTAAACCTCATTTGAATGCAGCTTTATGCATAGAATGGATTTCTATCCACTAAAAAACAGCCCTTAATAATAAGATATCAAGGAAAACACAGTGAGAAATGGTATTTTCTGAATGTGATCTGTGTATTCTAGATACACCTCATAATGAACGTGACCAAATACTGAACACAAAGTGAAGAACAAACCCCTTTGTGTTGATGCAAAATTTGAGTGGCAGGAAAAAAACATTACAGAAGATAAGGGTTTTCATTCACAATGCAATGTAAATTAAAAAACCATGGATACAAAAGAGTAGAAACAAGAAAGGTAATATAAAAAACTTACATTTCACCCTTCATCTTTACAAAGATCAAAAGAGGGGCATACATCTTCATTCTAGTCGAATGGCCACTATAATAATAAATTACAGTAGCTCATACAAGAAATAAAATATGAAGGACTCAGTTATGTTTTAAATTGAAGGAATGCAAACCATAAAAAAAAAAAAAAAGAAATAAAATAAACTGTAAAGTCTATGGTGTTTCATTTTTTTTTTTTTAATGAAGGGCAAAATATACATGCAAGTAAGGTATATCTGTATTTATGCAATCACTTTGCTGTTGACTTGACTGGGAACAACATGAAGCTCGGAGACTTCCCTTACCAAGCCTATTTTCACTCTAAATAGGTCTTGATGGCTGTAGCTGCAAAGCCAGAAAAAAAAAAATGAGGCCAAATTTTATGTGGTCATGCTAGTGTGGTGGAAAAGGTTTTGTGAGGATTTGCTGCTGTAACTGCATTTGTACATCTGGACCCCCACAGACCTTCAAAGACTTACACATCCATAGATACTTACACGGATTATTAAATGGCCTGTTGGTTAAAAGAGGTGGATTCAGGACACTGACACATTTGAAACTGGTATTGCAACTGGACTCTGACATTTCATTTGGATACTTAAAGCATTAATGTTATTGTATTCTGAGGATCTATATTAACAAGTTTGACGTAACAGATGGAAGCTTTTTCAGAAAAATGTAAACAGCTGATCTGAGAGCCAGCACTTTCTATAGACAGAACTTACAGTGAAATATAGCACTCTACTGTTTATTCCAAACACATCATGGCATTGTAAGTTGTCTACTTTATGTAGTGTAGAAATACAGTTAAATGTAAAAGGAACACACATCAAGAAAAGAACATTCTCCCGCAAATTCTCTGCTTCTGACCTATCAAAAAAACCCCAAAATCAAGAGCATTATTGCCCTCTATAAGCCAGAGAGGATAATTTGAACCAAACCTCACTGAGTCTCCTTGCAGGGCTACTCATAGCTCATTCTCAACATCATCACATTTCTGAATTTTACTAATTTAAATATTATGCTCATTTTAATATCTATTAGACTAGACCTTAGTGATGGTCTGTAATGTGAGTAGCTTTCTAAACATATACTTGCAAACCTGATCCTCAATAAAAATAAAAAAAATGCTTAATAAATAAGAGAAGCACAAAAAAGCAGGATTTTTTGTGGAAATGGGGTTTTAACTATTCTTCTTGGATTACCCTCTTTGTTCTTTAAGCTGCATGATTGTTCTTGCACATCTGTTTTAAGGGCATATTAATAATATAAATGATTACAAATACAGGACCACCTAGTTTCTGAATTTTTCACATTGTGTATTTGCTTTTGCACAATGGAAATTAGTAACAATGGCCACATCTGACTGCTATTGCTTCTTGCATGAATTCTGTGATGCCCTAATAAAAGACACTGAAAGTTCAGTGCTCTGGAATGGTAACTCCAGTTACCATTATGTTTACCATGGGAAACTTCCGACTGGACAACCCTGCCCAGAATCCTTAGTTTGAAATGGGACAAATTTCAGTTTATGGAGATAAAGAGCCAGCCTAGGGCATCATTAGCAGCAGTGCTTGTAAGCTGTCCTCTGTTACAAAGGATGAAAGACAGACAACTGCAGATTCTACATGAATGAAATGTGCAACAGATCCCCAGACCCGTATCCGAACACGGCTTCGGGGTCTTTTTCCCTTGGAAAATAAGGAAATTAAATTGTTTAAGGCAGCATTCCCAAGTAATTGATAGGATTATCTTAACAACTCGGTTAAATAAGTAAGCAACAAGAAAAAGAGATCCACATTCACAACAGGCAGTGAAAGCAGTGCAGAGCTGCAGGATGGGAACTGCTCAGAAGCAGCACTAAGGCTCTGTGGTCAGAGTCCAGCTTGCATACCCTTTTACTCAGATGCTCTTCTCTTCCTGTGAGTCCATAACATGCTTTTATAATATCACTAGCATGCATCAGAGAAGAAATATCCACATTTATTAGGCTTATGACAATGTAAACACCATTAGAAGCGGTTCTGGTATGACAACCCTCATTTTGCACTTCTCCATTTCTAACTTCCTTCGTCGATGCTCTCTCTCATCCACTTAACACTTCCAGTTATTGTCTCAAGGCCAGATTTTCAGTACTTTCTGTTCATCTCCAGCTCTCTGTCTGCAGCTTTGTAGGACTAACTGACTCCCCTGCTGTCATTTGGGATACTTTAACTGGGCAAAGTCCACATTCAGTTACTTTAAATATTTCTTGAGTATCTATTCACTCTGTGCTTTAGTGACCTCCAGACTTTAGTTTACATTCTTTAAAATTTGATTTTTGCCCCAAGTCCAGTATTTTTACAATATAACCTTCATACAAAACAAATGTTCCAGTACATGCAGAAGATTAAAGGAATGAAGGAAGCACTCAGCTGTCCTCTAATTTTACATGTGTTTAATGTTATCTTGGAGAAATGTACCTATTTTCATTTTGAATCTGATCTACAAACTGTGTTGGATGATTGTGCAAAGAGTCAGCATGAGAGCTGCTTAAAGAAATAAAATGGAGCCAGGAACAAGCACAGGATGTTCAGTGGCAAAATCCACTGGATAAGGTTTGCTTATTCTCTTGGTACTTTTGACTTTATTTATCATATCCAGAGGATTGGAATCCAGAGGCAATCAGGCTGGTGGGTTCTGTCTGGCCTCTTACACACAGAAAGCAGCTAGACATTTCCAGTCTGGGTTCAGCTACCCAACTCTTCTTCTAGTCTTGGGAATGGAGATGAAAGCAGGCTGTTTCAATTAGCCTGGCTATAAAGATGATCTGGAGCTGTGAATTAATTGATTTGAAGACCAAGAGGGATAGCTCCTGCATAATAGAGGCCATGGAATTTCACTCTGTAATTACATTTAAGTTCAGCTCCAAATCCAATAGAAATCAAAGGTGACCATATAAGGCCCATCTCTAATCAAAAGTGGCTCTTTTCCCTATCCACTAAGTGTAAAATATTCCATGTTTCTTTCTATTTCAAAAAGCCATCTGGGTCTAAAGTGAACCTGTGTGAAAGACCTTTATTCCTGCATGGACAGGAACAAAATTTCCACTGCTGCATGAAAAGACTAGAACAATGAAAGTATTGGGAAGGGAAGTGGGAGGGGGGAGCAAAGCTCTCCCTTTTTGGCAGTACTTGCAGAACATTAGTTAGGGTAGGTGGAGTCCTGCTGGGTCTAACCAACTGCTCAGATCCCCTGTAACATTTCAGTGGCCCCCAGCTTTACAGGGTACATCTCAGGACATGGAGAAAAAGCTCATCTATACATTTATTTTAAAAGACACAAAACTCTAGAGCGCTTATCCAAAGCAGATCAATTGCCTTTGCAATATTCTCAAAACAAAATGTTCCACCAGCAGAACTGATAAGAAGAGCCAAAAAATGGAAAACACTTGCTACCAATTTATTGCAGTCACCCATAAACTATTACTAGAACATTATGTATTGGGGTTCAAGCCAGAAAGCTATTAAAGCGGACTGCACTAGTCTTTCCACTATGCTACTGAAGCATTAATAAGTCTTTAGAGAATTGTGTTTATGTTGAAAGAATAATCTTATAATCAAATTTTCACACACACAAAAAAATGCAGCTCTTTCTAGAATTACTGTGTGCCTTTGCTCTCTCCCCCACATTGGCTGGTGTCTCCACAAATACCATCATTTTCTATGTTTCTGTCTGGCCCAAACCCTGATCTACATACTTTGTGTTCCAAGCTGGACAAATTTCAAGATAAATGGTGCTAATTGACAGTGTTAATGGGCGCAGGATGTACCACATCCTTTCCCCTGTTGTTTTTAAGTGTCTTTTACACTCCTTGCAGCCATTCTTTGTACAAGATGAAAAAGAGTTAAAAGACAACGCTTTTAGTTAGACGCACAAATAATAAACATCCAGTGATATTCTGTGAGGCTCTGTTTCCATCCCTGTTCCAGGAAAATCTCTAATAAATCAGGAACCTCCTTTCCCATTTCAGAGACAGCACAATACCCAGCAAGACAATTATTAACCCAATGATTTACTGTTTTCACCTCAAGAATTGATGTTCCCTTTGAAAAGGTGTATGCTTTCTTTTCAGCCACTTTCCTCTGATAGCACCCAGGTGCTATGCTAAACCATATAACAGAGCAGGCCAGGTGGAATTAAGGGAGCTCCTATATCCCTGGAAACTCCTTAAAACAGTACAACTTGAGTTTAAATTTACTAGGCCATCTCACTCCAGAGTAAAGATTCTACTTGAATAAAGTAAGAAAAAGACCTAAAATTCCAAGAAAGGGAACCAGTTCCCTTGTACGAATTTATTCATATTTTCCTAAGCAACTGGTTTAGTTAAGAGCTGAAAACTCTGGTATTCACCGCTATCATCACCACCACCACGATACCCAGATAACCAATTCAACTGATATTCCCACTTGGAGTCCTAGGGAGTCCAGGCCAGGGGAACAGTACTATGTTATGACAGGTTTATGATAATGTAACACCTTTCCAGATGTGCCTCTTCAGTTCCTGGAATATCCTTAAGGTTTGAGAGATGACTGGTAAAGCTCTCCCGGCTGCCAACTGGCCTGTAGGCTGTTCTCACTGGGCAGGAAAAGTTAAATTTCCTTGCAAACAGGGAGAATCCTTGGAAATTGAACACCATTGTAATGGCTCTAAATACTAATTTTGCTGTTTTCTGAACTTGTTGTCTAAATGCCCTTAAATTGGATCAGACAGTACTGATGTACTTGACAGCAAAGTGTCTAATTTGAAAAATAGTAAAAGCTTGCAACTCTCTCTGAAGTGAATGGAAATTGTAGAAACTTAGTATCATTCCTTGACTTGGGCCTTTGTAAGAAACTGAATTGGGGGTCAAATGTATCCCTTAAGTAACTTCACTTCATCCCAGGTGTTTTTTACCTCTTGATTAAGACTGTGGGATATATTGCTGGCTCAGGCAGCACATTCAAGTGTGGAGCTTTTCTACTAGCTCGTGTAATTAGCTACATTCCAATCAAACTTAAAATAAAAATAAGAAGAAATAATTTCTACCTGCGCTAATGCACAGGACACCAGAGAGTGATTTTGCAGGAGATAAAGAGGCCACATCTACAACTAAATACCTCTCTAGAGTTTGCCTCTTCGCAGCAGGACTCGGGCTCTGCTGCCATCATTCAGCTCAAGAGGTCCTTTTTGATTCTTCAAAGAAAACAGAGTCATGTGCCAGCACAACAACGTGTCAGAGAGCCATTTTAGGAAAAACTCTTTGCATACTGCTTAAAAACTCACTCTATGCCAAGAAGGGGAATGAAAATACTTAATCACAAAAATCAACACTCCCGAAAGGCTTGGAAAGTGCTCAGGTCTCCGGAGGAGATTTCTTCTAGGACCTCTGCAGCAGCTGAGTTATTGCACCTTCTGCTCCAGCCCCATTAGTCCACACGTTTGCAAAAAGTTGTCCACTGCTTCACTGAAGGGTTTACATTTAAGACAGGAGTCTGGTGCCCAGGAGAAATGTCCTAGATGTTTTCTAAGCTTAAAAGGCAAGATGTGCCTAATATGATTTTTCTGTAAAGAGCAACTGAAGTATGGTATTAATAAAAAATAAACTATGTTAACTTATGTTAAATCCCCCTCTCTTCTCCAAAAATACACAGCTGAAAAAACCCTACCCCAGCAGTACTAATGCACAAGCAAGGCCTCTCCATCTGCCAAATATGTAGGTCATTTCAATGAGTGACGGAGACAAAGAGGCCTGATTTTAATTCATGAAATATTCCTGCTAATAGCAAAGTTATTGAGACATCTGTTAAAAGCCTGACCTGTTATAATGGGAGGATATCTAAAATTACTGAAATTTCTATTTAAATTAATGCTACAGTATTTTATTGGGCATTTAAAAGAGGTATTGCTATTAACAAAAACATTATATAAATTAGAAGCAGGCCTACAATAATCCTCCAGATAAAATCTGGTCCTGTCTTCTAATACTATGGTATGAGCTTTTATTTGTGCGTGCGCTACGTGTATATAACAATATAGCAAATACTAAAAAAAAAAAAAAAAAATTAAAATCTCAAGAGCCATGGCAGCCTAGTTTAAAGTCTGGCAGAGAACAGTTGGCAGACATTAGAAAAAAAAGTAAATATGTTTCATGGCCTGTATATAATTGAACATTCTTCAAATTCCTTTAATGGAAATGTCAATACCATGGAAATCCTTGAAATGTGGACACAGACAGATAAATGTGACTGGAGCCAAACACCTCCACCCAGAACGAATAGCAGACCTTCAGACAAAGAAAATCTATGTAATAATAAACTACCCACTCAGTAACAGTAACTAAACTAAGGTTTTGCCTTTGGGGTAGTGGTGAAATGAGCAGAGGTGGAAGATAGGGGAGGAAAGCTGTCCTAAGGACTGCCCTGTGGAGGCAAGGCAGACACAGGACCTGCCTCCAGCTGCACTCAGAGAAAGGGAGCTGAGCACCAGGGAGGACCCTCCAACACTGCATGCAGGGCTGAGTCCTGGCTCATGATGAACACAGCAGCTCCTGGGCTGCGGGATTCAAGAAACAGGACCAATGACTGCCTTTCTTTGTGTCAGCCAGAGGTACACACACGGTGAGTACCTCAGTCTCGGGGCTGAACCAGCAGCTCTTTGCTGACTGCTCTTCTTCCTGCTGGCTCGCTCCCAAAGGCCAGGGTTAGGACGGGGAGGCCACATTCTCCCAGGCCACAGAGATATGAGCTAGAATGAGGGGCACAGATCCCAGGTCTTCAATACAGTTCCTAAGAAAATACTCAGAAGAGCATCTCAATCCCAAACCAAAGTGAACATCCAGCAGCCTTTCTTCTCTTTCTCACCCAAATCCTGGTTTCCTCACAAGATGCTCCATGCCCACACAGGTGGATGTGGTAGGGCTTTCTACAATTCTGCCCTTGCTATGGATGCCTTGTGGACTGATGAAATACTGAAGTGTAGCAAAAAAGTACGTGAATAAGCAGATACAACTGAGGAACAAATCCTCAAAAAGCTGCTAAAAGACTTTGAATCATGGTGCAGGATAAAAATATAGCTCAGAAAGTTTACCAGTAGACCACTTGCATGAATTTTATATTTAATTCAAGGTTTCCTTTTTCTGAATCTAAAAAATGCTAGTAGCAGATAAACGTATTTTCATTAAAAATGTCACTTTATTTCCAGGAGAGAAAAGGCAAAGGTGTAACTTTTTTAAAAAGCATGGGTCAGCCAAGGTAAGCCAAATACCTATGAAAAAAAAATTCTAGCAGGTGCAGAAAATACAAAGTCTAATATATGCTCTTCCACTATTACAAGATACCATGCATCCCACTGCAACATCCGCATAAGTCATAGCATAAAGCCACTTGATGTACCACCCATGTGAAATCTATTCCTTTTTTATGAAATTAGCTAAACAGAGGTCTGGTTTTAATGCTCCTCCTGAGATGCTCTGTGAATGTTCAGAGTTTTATGAGCATGTCTTTATCCTTCCTTTATCAATATTTTACCACTTTTCTTACTGCTTTTTCCTTCTTCTACTGCTGTGTGAGACATCAATGTATGGTGTAAAATATATAAAACAAGGAGGCAAACTGCCTCTCCTGAAGGTCTACCAAACATACATAACACATTCTTTTCTTCAGCACTCAGCTATAAAAGCACTGCACACAATTAACAACAGCGAGGGGGGAAAAGTGATGATTTTAAGCTGCCTGTCTCCCACTGGCAATGAAATGTCCAGCTTGACTTCACCACTGCCTAAACTTTAAATACTTCTCTGTGCAATTCTAGTAACTTCTGAACTATATTTTTGAATGGATTATGAGCAGACCTTAAAAGGCAAATTATCAGCAAACAGTGCCTAGACAGGTTATATTCTACTTTGCTAAGATCAAGGGATATTTTCATATTATCTCACTGCTCTGTCTAAATTCATGCTCTTCTGGCACAGACAGTGACTTCAAGAACAATTCTTAAAATCCCTACTTAACTAGGATCAAATAAATGTCACTGAGGAAGCCTAACTGTGCCTTTGCTTGCAGTCATTATGAAAAGAAAATGGAGTAAGAGTCAGATCTGTTCAGAAGCATGTGAATGTCCATCATTACTAGGAAATACTTCCCATCCTTTCAGCCTCATTCAGGACCTTACTTGACAGACCTTTCTCTAAGACCATCACTGCAAACAAAAACAAACAATCCTACAAAAAGTACAATCCTACTGTGTACTTCAGGTAGGATAGGAGGACAGTGGATGTACACCACAGATACTGAACTATGGGTAAAATTCCCTACCAGAGAACTGCATTGCCACCTTCTCAGCCCAAGGAATGTTAACAAGCAGAATGGTACTTAAGAAGTAGATTATTAAAATAATTGAAGCCCTCCTGCAAAATATGGTCTTTCACTTGGGAAAATAAAAATTTCTCTGCAAGCTTTTGTACTTAATATGGTTAAAAGTTACAGAATTGAAAGATGCTAGTGGGAGAAACCACTATTCAATTTTCAGTGCATGAGTACTTCAGAGCTTGTGTAATAAAAAGATTCACAGCTTGTCCATGAAGTCAGGAGTTCCCAGTCCTGTGAGCAGGTCTGTCTCCTCACACCCTGCACTCAGCTGAATTCATTGCAGCTCTCTAGAGATTCCCTTCAAGAAATGTGTGTAAGTTCAAGGGCTTAGTTATTTTCTCTCTCTTTTAGTAGGTCCTTCTAACTTAGTGTTGGAGAAAACAAAAGTCCTTATTCACTACAATCTTGCATTTTAAAGAACATTGACTCTGCTCCTCATAGGCAGCATAGTTGTTATTCTCTATCTTGTTTTAAAATACAGTTTTATGAAACTTTGTTTTCCTTTAATGCTTCAGCATTTTCTAGACAAGAGCAAAATTCTCCTCCTGTTTCAAGAGACTTTGCTGTCTTATTTAAAAGGAGAACTTGTACATGGTTGGTCCCCATCTCATGTAAAGTGACTTGATCATAAGGCAGCTGACTATTCTTGGGGTTTTTGGTTTTGTTTGTCTGAGGTTTTTTTGAGGTTTTTTTTGATGAATGCTATAAAACCCAGGAAATCATTAATAAGATCTGGAAAAACACTGGGAAAAACCCCAGCCAGTAAAAACCCCACTGAAACCAAATTCAATCTCCACTAATGGCAATACTACCATATATTATCATTAAATATCAGTTTCTCTGAGGAGATCACTTTTTCTAAGTGTATTTGCACACAGTTGTTTGCAAGTCCTTTTTCTGGTTACCAAGCTTCACTGGAAAGTTGATGAAACTTTAATGGAAGTAAGTATAATTTTCTTTAAAACAAGAAAGGGACTCCAATGGAAGACAGAGGTCCAAACAGATCTTCAGGAGACCAGGAGACCTCAGGCTTGGCCCAGCTTTCTTTAGCACCCTTGTAAACACAGGGAGATTGAAGCAGAAGGAACAAGAAAGGAGCAGTTGGGGGACCAGCTGCCATTACAAATCATCACCAGAACTTTTAGGCATCTAAGAAGTACCACAAAAATTTATAGTGGGCCCAATGCTACTAAAGCTAATTCAGAAGTTTTCACTTCTGCAATGAGAGCTGGAAGGAGGCCTTGGTTCCAAACTCAGAAGCTGCAGAGCCAACCCTTCACCCACTTACGACAACTGCACAAGCGGACTTCCACCAGATCTTATTTTTTCACTGTACATTTATTTCAGAGGAACATAGCAGAACAAATCAGAGATCAAGTTTTCTGATTTAGTCTTTAAACAACACAGTTGAAATCTCAACTTCTTTTTAGCTTCTTGAAAATAAGAGCCTTGGGATGCAAAGGGTAGGTGGAGAAAATGAAGCATGCATGCTTTACATTCCTGGTTTGTTTCATACCTTGAAGGATAATGACAATGAAGGGACCAGGGGCCTCCAGTAAAATACATCCTGCTGTGACTTCTGCACTCACAGCCTCGTGAAATCTTTCTGTTTTCCAGTATTTTTATTTCATAAAAGATAGTAGGAGGATAAGTTTCAGTTTCCCCTCTCCTTTCACAGATACAAGGTGCTTCCAAGAACAATGCCTGTCCGTATCCTGAACTTGCCCTCTAGGTGTCACCTGGGCAGGAAATTACTGTTCTCAATCTCAGTCTGTTCCCTTTTACAGTAAGCTCATGGTGTATATTCACTCAAGAAGGTGTATGCTTGAAAGGGATTCTGTAAAGGTGCCAAACATACCTCTGAAGTTCAAATCTTTGTAGAGATTAGAACTTTTCTGAAGTTCCACAACACAAACAGGTTGTGTTTTAACATATGAACACAGAAGCCTCACTTCAAAGCAGACGAGACTTAAGATGTTTTTTTCTTCCCTAGGAGTGAGAGAACTGTGTAGAAGATTTCCTACGTGGCTGTGACAGATCTCTCCACAATGGCTTGGCACATGCTGTATGTACTAATAGTTTGTCATAAAAGGATGATCAATGCTCTGGAGCACCAGCCATAGGCTGTGGAGCATCAGGTTCACCCAGAGGCTCTGCACAAATGCTGTGGCAAGTGGCAACCTCACCATGCTTCAATTCTAAGAAATGAAAATAACAGCTCTGCCTCTCCATCAGCGTTGCACAACCAACCATGCTAAAGTTCTGTTAGTAAATATGAGGGTAAGAGGGGTGTCATTCCCTATTACTGAAGACTGAAGAATTATTTGTTTTCAGCCTAGCTGGTAGGGCTTTCCATGCTGAAAGCCAAGGGTGGGTTAGGGTTAAATTTATGGTGTACTGAACAAAAGCTAGAGGACACATGCACTGAAGCTACTTTTCTCATCTGTGCCTCTCCCTCACTTTTAGAGAAATGCAGTGAAGGGAATGCTATAGTTTCAGTGCCACAAAAGTTGTGAGGCCTTTGAATATTATACTAGTCATAAAATAGGCATTTAAACAGTTTCTGAAACTAGAAAAGGCTTTTAGGGAATGGAATGCAAAGAGAAAACACAGGATGCTGGAAGGCAGTATGGAGAAAAACAGATTGAAAAGATTTAACCTGAAAAATTTCTTAATTTATTTTCTTATTTGCACTTTGAGCTTTCATATTCAACCAAAACTTTCCAGAAGTTTAAAATGAGAAAGAAACTTTAAGACTTCTGGACTACAGCCTGAATTCAAAGCTTTTGTCCTTTCCACTTGTTTTCCAACACCATTACTATCCCATTTACCTTTAAAAAACCCCCACTTAATCCATCAAGTGGGGTTTAATTTACACAGAAAAAAAAATTATATATTCCTCTGAACATCAGACATTCCTATTTCCAAACTCTAGACCAAAATTTGAAGTTAGACCTTAATGTGGGCTTAATGTAGACTTAAAGCTAGCTGGTTTTGGTTAAAAGCAAGCACAATGAAATGTAAGAAATAAGGAAAAGTTACATGAGAGAAACCACTGGGGGTTGGATTGTGTTGGATTTCTGTTCGTGTTTATTAAACATTTCCCAAGAAAGAAAACATTTTTACCACTGAATGACTTCCACAGGAACCCACTAAAGAACATTCCAACTAGTCTAAGAAATAGCAATATGTCAAAGAGGAAAGAAAGCAACTGTGCTCACAGGATCAGTCAAATTCTCTTTTCTCTTTCCCAAGGCAAGACAAGGAGCCCAAACACAGATGAACAGCAGGGATGCATATGGGCCAGCACAGAAACCTCACATTTCGATTACAACTCATTTTTAAAAGAGACTTTGGGTATTCATGATCCCAAGACAAATCAAGCCTGAAAAAAAAAAATGCAGAGGGCATTATTTCCTAATGGATGGTCCACTGTTGAAAATGGATTTTAAGAACTTCAGGCATGATTGACTGTACTATTGAAATACTGAGCTGACATTTGAAAAAGACAAAATAAATGTGTACAAATGGAGACCAATTCTAGAGTAAAGCTTTTGTGAAAGAAAATTTAAGGAGGTTCAAGGTGGTTTTCATACACCATAGGCAGATATAAGTGAATAAGAACCAATGAGAAAACCCTTTCAAATGCAAACATGAACTATCTGGCATATAATTTTGTTCTTTTGGGACTACTGAAAAATCCTCCACTTACTAAAGTGATAATAGTACTCAGCTTTCCATCTCAAGTGACCAATGTCATGCCATCCTCAATTTATCTCTCACACAGAAACCAGTTTCCAGTAAAGAACCTCTACAAAAATACTGCATTGAGTACTGTGGTCGTAAATTTCTGAGGGTGCCAGCAAACTCAAAGATTGACAAAGCTGTGATCAACACTGGCAAAGCAAGTTGGAAGACAAAGTTCAGCTCCTGTCCCAAATATAACTCTGCAGGAAAAAGAAAATATTAACTAACCACAAGTAGAAGTTTCAAGTCTTTTGATCTGGAGTCATCATTCTGTATTTAATTCTGGTTTATGTAATGCCTTCTCCCCTCCACACCCCAATTTCAAATTTTTTTTTTTTTTTACTCTGGAAAATGGAGTTTAAGTATAGTTATCTGTTATTCTTGCTGATCAATACCATCTGTGGCAAAAGACTAGGGAGTTATACTAGACAGATTAGACACTGGAAAGCTTTTAAAATTACTAAGAAATCAAGTGCAACATACAGTTCTGTTGACTGGTCTGGATTAACTCCCAAAATTGGCTGATAGAAAGATGTGAGAATCTTTCCAAAAAGTTAAAACCTGTAGCTAATAAAACCAGCTGTAATATGAAAAATTAGGTCCTTCTCCCTTTAAATCACAACCCATAGAGGCACTGAAGTAAATCCCTTAATCTCTTTTTAAGTAGCTATTTTATCCCAACTTCCTCTGTGGTTTATACCCTCAAAGCATCTACACCACAACTCAAGAACAGCCTAGACAAGGAGCTTCAAGTTTCTTTTCTTCAAAAAGCATCTAAAATTAAAAAAAAAAAAAGAAAAAACTCACAAAACCCACCACCAAAACCAAACACAAAAACCCCAACCCCACAACAAAATAAAAAAGTCTCAGCAACAAAAAGACCACAAAACCACAAGAACCACTAACTTGATTTCAGCCTTCCTGATCCTTTAACCCCTCATCCATGACCATGTATCAAAAAGAAACATTCACAACTCTTAAAGCCACATTGTATATTCACTGAGGTGTGCTAATGATTAAAACACTATAGAGATCATAATTCTCTCTTCACCCTTGTAACCAGTTTATGGACAGGAAAAGTGGAACAGCAGTTTTAGGGCCTCGGGTTTGTATCCATGGGCAAGTTTTCTGCTTTCTTCACCACAGTATTCAATAGACAGATACAAGGAGATCTGTCAAGATTCAGTGCATGGCAGCCAAATTAACTCGCTCAGGATTTCTAGCAAGCCAAGGATGGATTGAGATGCAGACCCAGAAGTCTACATTTCTGAATCTCTTGCTGAAACAGAACAGCTGATGAAAAACCTTAGTAAATCATTTCAGAGGAAAGATTCAGTAATGTTTTAAATGATGATGTTGTTTCTCACAGAAAACCAGAAAAGTGTATTTCAGATGTTGGACCATGCCTTCCTGAGACAAAGTAATACCATAGAGTATAAATCAGAGAGAGTCATAAATCTATGCCTTACTCACTAAACAATAACATAAAAGGTGCTGGATTATGAAGGTGGATGCGGTCCCTTAGACAGTGTTCAGTTTAATGGCAATACTACAAACTTCACCAGGAAGGCAGAAGTCATTACCTACACACTACAGATGGGAAATCCCTGGCAGAATAGTTGGGTAACACACCTCAGACCACAGGGGAGTCCTATCAGTACCCAGGGGAGCAGACCCTCGCCCTCAGACTCACATTCTCATCGTGCCTCTCAAATCGCACACTAGGCCAGTCTCCATTTATAACAAAGGTCACTCCCACCTTTCAGTTTTTATGAAGAATAACACTGCAGATGTTGACAGCTTATAGGATCTCGATGATCCCACCAGCTCAGCAAAGGAAACACCAGTGCAGCAGTGAAGGTTACACAGTGAAGGACTGAAGTGTAGGCTCACCAGATTTTAAGGACCACACCAGAGGCAGATGGTTATACAGTTATGAAAGGGGAGCATTGTAAACCAAAACCACATTCTGCAAACTCCTTCCTTGTTTAGACATATGCACCCTGACTATTTACTAAACACATCACACATCTTTACATTTCATCATCTGCATCAGCTCTGAAATATTTTGTGTTTGGTTTTGCTTAAATAAAAATAAACAGGAATCTTCACACCTGGTGTTCACATTTAAAGTCACAACACAGATATAGAACCACTCATGAACTGGGAAAAGGATACTCGATATTTGAATTATGGGTTCCCATAACATTTCGTTCCTTTGGTTAATGCATTTCTTTGAACTCCTCTGTCCTAAGTGCACAGGATATATGAGCATATCAACACTTTCATGACAGCCCAGATCACCCACTTTCCATTGCAGCAGATTGACATGTCATGGAGAGTGTGATTATGAGGTCATCAGAGTACACAAAGCACCAGATTAAAGCTCAAAACCAAGACATATTTGCTCCTTGGGTTATTAAAAAAAGATCAGCAGAGGAAAAAAAGCTCTGTTGTAATTGAAAAATATGAGGCTTAATATATTGTTGAAAAGCCTTCTGTGCAAGGCTGTTTGGAATTTTTTTAAGCCAACAGTATGGTATCTTTTGATAGTGAAAATATGCATTTATTATAATGTGGCTTCTACTTAGGCTGGCGTTGGGTTGACAGGCCAGCACCACTTGTTGCTGAACTAAACTCTTAAAAAAGAAAGCAAGGGGGTGGGGATGGGAGGGGAGAAGGGGGGATGTAAGGAGGAAGATGAATGTTTTCTTAAGTCTGAGATCTTTTTGATTCTGCCTGTAGATCAAACTGCTGATTATGTTACAAAACAGAAGATAATTCTTTGGATCGCCGTATTTCTCTCAACTCTAGCCCACTACGATCCAACGTCTGCTTTTTTACATACAGGAATCCGAGTCTGCCAGTTTGCTATCCTTTCTGAGAAAATCCATCAGAAAGAAGGGAAGCAGGCAAGCTATCATCATATCCCACTGATGTCCAGGAAATGCCAGCCTAGCAGCTGTCACAACAAAGGAACTTCAAAGTCACGGCAAAAAAACGAACAATTGCCCTTACTAACACTGTATCATTAATAAAAAACTTTGTAATAACAAAAATCAGCTTAAGAAGGAAAAAGAAGAATTTTTTTTAAAAAAGGGGGGTAGGAAGAGGGGTATTTAGTTGCTTATTTTTTCCCCCCTTTTTGAAGGAGAGATCCAAACGCCCACATTCTCCATAACGTCCTTGATTAAATTCTTCAAGAAAGTTATCATTCATGCCACCTCTAACCTTCTGTGTTCTTACTGAGAATTTTCAAGGAAAAATGCTTCCATCACGTCCTTGGTGCAAGAACTCAAGGATGTGCCTTTCTCATGAGCTCAGAAAGTCTTAAAACCCCTTGTCTCCTTGGAGGAAGTAAACAGATGTCTGCCAAACACTTAGGTTTACATAACATTTCTTCTCCCTTATTTATTGAAAAAAAAGCCTTTTTAGAAAGCACTTCATTTTTTGAGAACACTGGATGCTTTCTTTCCTTTTTTTAGTATTTTTGGCAAAGTATGTTTTTGATTATTTAAAGATAATCTCTATTCTAAATTGCATCTGACTCACATAACCTCCATACTTTAGAAACCACAATAAAAGTGCCATATATTAGCTATAAATGAATAGGGAGTGAGTCATTGAATAGTTAAGGATATTCCATGAAAATGCATGAACTGCATACTAAGTTTTTAGAAAGAATATTCTATTTAACTTTCAGAATTAACAGTATAGATTAGCTGGAACAAAAAAAAATACTGGGTTTTTTTAAAATCCCAGATGCAATGTGTTTTATATTCCTTATGTTTCTTTGTCTACTGTACAAAGAAACCTGTAATGAAGTGAAACAGCGGTGTTTTCAGAGAAAAAAATAGTCACAACTTCTACATACCAAAGGACTTCTGTAGTTATGGAGTTTTTTTAACTCTTTCACTGGGAATACCTCATTTTTTGGCCTTTGCAAGGCCATCTTACAATATCAACTTACAGAAATTACTTTAGGGAAATTGCATGTTTTCCTCTAGCTACTGAGTTCAAGTGGGCTTAAGTTCAGTGCTTTGAGTATTAAAGATAGAGAGACAAAAAACCTGATAGTTCTACTTGTCAAGGCTTGTATTCTCAGCAATGTCTTAATATTGAATATATGAAGAAGTTCATTAAATACAATTTTCCCTGTACCATCATGTTTGCAGATCCAAACACTGGGGAGTCATGCCCCTTCCGCATACATCCGAGATCCAGTAGGCATGGTATAAATAACTACATAAAAAATCCTAAGTAGGGGACATGAGACAAACAGAATTCTTGCAGCACAGGATTATGGTTATAAAGAGAGTCATCATAACTCCCATTCTGTCAAACCCATAGCTACTGTCTGAAAAACAAGTTTTTTCAAGATCAAAATCTGACAGAGGTAAAATATTTACCACAGATGAACCTAAGACAAAGGTTCTCCATTACAACTTAAAAGCAACACAAGCTGGCTGGACCATAATCTGAGAAAGAACTCTAAACATGATGTGGAAACATACCCAGGGTAGGGCCTTAGCTATCCTGACAGACATAATTCACTTCCAGAAAAAACGTTAACCACATAGGTGCTGAGCATGCTGGAGCACAAAGCTAGGGAAAAACAACAACAAACCCCCCATGGTAAGTAAGGCAATGCCCAGTGGGCCCAGATGTACTAAACCCAAAGGCATGCAATATTCTTTCCTACTTCCTTTCTTGACTTAGGCTGCACTGTGTTTGGATGTAAATGCAAGTTGAGTTCCTACAAAATTATCCAGCCACATCTCAGCTATTCCCCTGAATGGACAAGTAGGCAGTCAGGGACACCCCGAAAATAACAGAAGATAACATTATTGATTAGTTATTAATGCAACACTGAAACATGGGGACTGAAGAGAAGAGGCTCTTGCAGCCAGTATTCTGCAGACATCAATTAAGGTCATGCAGAGCTCTGGGGACAGATCACCTGTTAACCCCAAAGCCCGTGTTGGTGGAATCTCACCTTGTTTCAACCCCTGCTCATCTGTCACTACCACACAGGGCAAGTTCAGGGTTCAACAGACAGTCCACCCACCTATACCTTTGGCTCCCAGCAATATTAAGCAATCGTCTCTGTGAAGTGACAGCTTGGGCCAGCAGCTCTTTGAGACGAGTAACTAAATAAAGAACCCCAGGAAGGCTACTAGTAACAAGCCTTAAATCAGCAGCCGTTTTCTAAACGTGATAAAATAAGGATTTCCTCAAATGAGACTGGTGTGGGAGATCCTAAACCCCTTCCTACTTAATCCCCATAGGAAATAAAAAAGGGTGTTCACCCACACAGCTACTGCAAATCTTTTCATCTCTTCTCCAATGGAGATGTACCCTCCCGATATCTCTGCCAATGAAACGAGAAGGAGGAGCGAAACGTAACGAGATATAAAAATATAACTGGATTCCTTTTTGTATCATTTGCTGGTTTTATTTTTGGACTGTTTACCCACTGAGGTGACATGATCTGTAGCAACACAGCATAACCCCAAAACCCAGCATCCCTCTCGGCAACACTTGCTCTGGTGCGTCCAGCCTGAAGCCAAACAGCAGGTGATGGTGCAGAAGCGGACCATCCGCACTCGGAAAACGAAACAACTGACAGGATAAAATAATTCTTGTTCCTGAGGTTTTAGACTGTAGGTGGCCACATATGCCAGGTAGCTAAGGATGAAAAGGCTCTTCCCTAGAGTATGGCTGGAGCAGACAGCCCAGCATTTTCAGTTGGGAAGATACCAGTTCTAGTGAACCTAAGGAAAACAGCAACTGCTTTCTATCATGTAACTTTTTCGAAGACATTTTTCAATAGCAGAAGGACTAAATAGGTCACAGCAACACCTCACATGCTGTCAGCAAAGACTGTAGTGCAGTGGTTTCCTGGAACAAATCTCTTCTGTAATTGAAAATGGCCCATCCCTTCAGCCTTCCCTTGACAGCTTTCCTTTGTGGGCTCTGTCTTACCAAACAGTCTCCCGTTTTGCCCAACTAGGTACTTCTACAAAGCAGAACAATGTGCTTTTATGAAATCAAAATCCCCAATCTAGCATACTAGAGGACATTTCAAAACATATCTGGCTCACCTGGTGCAATTCCCCTCTCCAGTTCCAGCCGTTTAAAGTTTAAAAATTACTGAAGTTGGGCGTGCTCTCAGATTTCTATCTGGAGTACTACAAAGAATGGCATTTGGTTTGCTTTCTCCTGTACATACCTGTGAAGTAGGACCTCCTTATATTCAGCCACTCCAGAACCAAAATATTACAGTAACCTAATATCACACAAGCTTAAGGGCCTAGCCCAGATGTTTGCTCAGAGTTGTCCAGTGAATTCAAAGCCACAAACACAAACCCCTTCTATGCACAGAAAACCCTTTAACAGAGCTATTGCTTCCCGGTGAGTTACAGTATGCATGCAACGCTGGGTACTGCTCTGAAGTTGGAAGCAAGCACTATTTATACTGCAACAGAGAGCAAGTTTGGTCTTAACAGGAGGGATGCCAGCTTCCCAAGCTGGCATGCAGGATGGTTGTGCACACAGGAAAATAAAAATGAGGAACAGAGGGCAGAGGGGGGAGCAAGAACTGTAGTCCTCGCTCCTTCTGTCTGTATCTGTTACGAGTGCAAAACCAGCTGTAAACAGTAAAGAAGTCCCTATTTAGCAAAAATGCCATCCCAATTATACAGTGGTCATGACAGTTTAATATTTTTAGACTTAAATTAGTCCACTACAATTCACTAGAACCTCCTAACTAAACTAAACATACTGTCTAAATTTGCAGCCTTTATCAGAATGAAAAGTACATGCTGATGACTCTTGAGTTGCAGGGAAAAGTCTACAGAAAAACATTTTTTAATGTGATTGCACCAACTTACAGAGATGAAAGAAGAGGAAAAAAGGAAAAAGAAAACACCTAACATGTCATGTTAATCCTTTGCCAGGATATTCCAAAATGCTATTCTTCATTACATTTCCTTGAGTCTTCTGCATATATTGTTAGTGACAGCTCGATTCTGCCTACACTTATCAAATGGATGGGTGCATGTACAGCCATACGATGGAAAAAGGGCCTCTCCATAAGAACAGCAGCTGAGGGCAGCTTGCTGCCACCAGAATGAACCCTCCATGCTGCAGCTCATCCTGCAGGAGCCCTTGGGAAAGCCCACTTGGGACACAGGTGAACCTGCTCGCCCAGAGTCCCACAGACACCACTGAAGCATCACTTGGTCTTGGCAGCTCTCGGAAATGGGTGCCACTGGGCAGGAGAGCTTTTGTGTGCTCTTGTGTGTGATCTCTGGGCTGTGTGAGACTGTAGGCTTTTTTTTTCTGCACCTTCGTGCAGAATACACTCCAGGACTTCAGCTCATGCAAGTCTCAGGAAGTTTTTCATGATTCATGCTGAAATTTTTCCTTGCTTAGTTTTACCCCTTTGAACATCTTAAAATAATTCCTTTTTTGTCTTAATATTTTACACCCTTCAAATACTTGTAGATTGTTATCATATGTCTTAGTCATCATTTAGTCCAAACTGTACATATTAAAATCTTGTAATCTTTGCTCATATTTCAATCTCTTCAGCCTCTTAACTTCTGTTGCTCTTCTCTGAATTCTCCACTGAATTCTTGACAAGTTTTTGGCAACAGAGTGGTCAGAATAATAGTGTCATGGACACCTTACGGCTGTACAGAGATGAAGAGGGAAACTTGTGCAACACCAAAATGACATTAGCTCTTCCCCAAAAATCAACAAATATGTCTAATCTGTTGTTCAGGATCACTTATTTTTAGTGGCTGCATCATGAAATACTCTGAAATACAAGTACAAATACCCACCTAAAAATACTAACTCGGAGACAAGAGTTTAGTACACTCAAACCTGTGTTTAATTAGTCTTCACATCACCCGTGAGGAAGGTGACATGAACAGTATTTACCTCTAATACTCAAGAGCAAATGGCTGAAGAGAAGTCTCAAAAGACAGGACCCACAGAAAAGGGACGACACAGAAACAAAGAATCCAAACAGTTTCTTCACCACAAACCAAACTAAGGAGCAAACTACAATCAAAGAGGTAAGGAGACAAAGCAACATTTAAAAAAGGAAATATTTTAAAATAAGTACAACTCTTCCAAACTCTGGACAATTAAAGCATACAAAATCTCTACAAAATAAGAGAAAGCATGGTACCTTGCTGTGTTGTATATTGGGACTGTAGAAATATTCTTCAGGTAACTCTGATCAGACATGGGACCAAGATGCATATAATCTAACTATTATCTTCCTAAAAGTTAGATATCTAACTGAACCAACCATAATCATCTCCAGAGAGCCATTAATCCCATCCTGAAACTGTAATATATTTAGGATGAATAGCTCTCTAGAGGTATTTCTCCTCCTCTCCACTGATAACAGAGGGAGACTAAATAGCTGTCTTGACTGCATTTTCCTTGAAGATGACTAAAGTTAAGTAACCTGTACCCAAACATCATTTATAGCAGCTGGTCTCTAAAGGAATTAACGTAAGCAATCAGGTTGTACAGGCACTTTAAATATTATCTTCTCAGGAATTTTCCAATTATTTGGGATTATAAAGCAAGCAACCAACTAACCAACCAAAAAAAAAAACTTACAGATTCATATTCAGATGTCCTCCCAACTTTCCAAGTGCTAAATCAAGGACTACTGTGTATCTGCTTGCATGAAAGATTTCCTTCCATACAAGCCTCTGAACATTTGTAGCAACATGACAGGTTCAGGATGACAGAAATCTGTCACTGCCTTTAGAGGTAGGGTTCAAATGCTGAAGTGGCTATTAAGTAACTAAAGTTCGGGAAAGAGCATTCAACCTTCATCTGGTTCACAACAGGCTGAAACAGAAAATGAGCATGAACAAAGTTACTCAATAGAGAAGACTCACACAAAACTGGGACAGAAATTGGGCAAAAAAGTTTAGTTTTAGAGGACAATTATAGGAAACCATATGGTTGCAATGGCACTGATCTGCAAAACTTCCAAAAACTTTCAGAAAATTATGTCTGAGGAAAAGTGAGAGAAGAGTGAGTCTAGTAAGACACAGCTGACATGAGAAAACACAAACACTTGTCACAAGGAACGAGCAAGCTAAGAGAAGGGAAATAATTGTAAAGAAGAAAAGAAGGGGGAGTTTAAAAAGAAAATGGAAACCAGAAATATAAGAAAAGCAATATCATATATTGATACCAGAAACCACTTTTAGGTCAGTAAATTCGGATTACAAAGGAATTAAGTGGCTTTTAAGTGAGGTCAGGGTACTCTCCTGAACATTCCAGAGAGACAACACAGGAAGAAGGTACAACAAAGAGACCATAACGAATTAAAAAAAATCTACAAAAAAACACCTGAAGGATATCAAGGCTCAAAAGTGACTACCATTTTCTAGATGCAAGGCTGAAGGAATCAGTGTTCCTCATTGTCCTCACAGCAGAGGCAGGGATCAGGCAAGGACACAAAGACTAGAGATAACTGCATCACACGTGGGTACAACTGGCACCTCTAATGAGAAATTTTACTTATCTGACCATGGGAAATGTGGTTAAGGACAAGAGGAGATTCACCTCTCACAAAAGGAGGAGAATGCCTGGCCACTAACTTGACAACCTACTGGAAGGTCTTAACAAGGACTAAAAGGGGCAGGTGGAAAAAAAAATCTAACAGCCAAGTATAAACAACAATTTATAATGAAACATAACAACAACAACAACAATAATAATAATAATAATGTAATATAGGAATCATAAAAGCACAGGCTATCCTAATAAAGAGGAAAGAAAGCAGAATAGCAGGGTTTTAACGTCACTAAAGAATAGCAGGGTTTTAACGTCACTAAAGTACGAGCTCTTTACTGCTACCAAGACAGAAAAAAAATCCTGAAGCAAACAGGGTATCAGAATATGTAAGTATAAAAATTGCACAAACATCTAGAGACAAAATCATAATGGTTCAAAGCACAAAATTAACAAGGAATGTCAAGAATAGCAAGAAACCATTCTATTGGCACATTTAGGTAGATGAGGAAAAACGAGGCTCTGTTAATCAATGTAGAGGAAGTTCAACTGACAGATTATGTGAGTAGGCTGAAATGCTTAACACCTTTTTTTACTACCATTCATTCAAAATTTCAAATGGAGAGACATGGATAATTCTTCTTTAACTTAATACCCACAAAGAAGGGTATGGTCTTAGTCCAAAAGAACTGGCAAACAAATTAGAGAGTACTAAGCTAAGTTAAATATTTTTCAAGTCATTTGTATATTAACTCATCCTGGTCTCCTTAAAGAATTGTCTGAAGCAGATTTTGTGACCTTGCAGAAGACAATAAAAAACTCAAAGAATAAATCTAGTACCGACCATGCAAAGAGAGAGGAGGAAAAAAAAAAAAGAGAATGGGGAAATTCCAGACCACAGAATTTAAGCTTAATTCCCAGAAAAACTAGTGAACAATGAATCAAACCAGCTTTTAAGCACCTAAGCATTAAAAGATGAGTAACACTCAACACTGATTTAAGAACAAATGCCAAAACAGCCTAATTGCCTTCTCAACAGGAAAAGAAACCTCATAGAAAGCAAATGTCACGTACCTTGACTTTATTTTGGCCTTTGACATCTTATATATTTTCATATGCAAGCTAGGAGCAAAACAAGCATAACCATGGTATCACACAGATGCAAATCTATTTTGGATAAGGGAATCCATGCAGTAATTATCAAAATGCAAGAATGCATCAGCTGGGTTTCTGCCCTAAGTTTTGTTCTATTTGACATTTTTATTAATAACCTAGATGATGGAATAGAAAACATTTTTATTAAACCTGTAGAAAAAGGAACCTAGGAGGGCAATGAGTGGCTGAATAAAATTCAAAATTACCTTGGCAAATAAAAGGAACCTCAAGAGGCACTGGATGAGATTCAACAGGACTACAGGTAATGTACCTGGGCAGAAATTACTAACAACACTAATACAAGATGGTGATAACTGAGCAGGCAGCAGTTTTCCAGAAAAAGATCTAGAGTTCCTGTGAATTATAAGCTTGATATACGTTACCAATATTTGACAAAAAAGGAGCCAATCATCTTTTTAAGTCAATCATCTTAAAAAGATACAGTCTCTATCTCTGTAAATAGAGACATGTAGTTCCAAGGACAGAAGAAGTAATCTTTCAGCTCTATTCAATTTGGGCAAGTTTCAGGATGTAACAAGACAAATTATGGGTTGTGCTTTCAAATTAGATGTGAAGCATCCACCAAAAAACCCCTATATTAGAGACTAACAGAAAGTCTTTAGAACAGAATCCAATACCTGCTAGACCTTTACATTAGCCTGATGCCAGCAACAAGTCTCACCAAAGTACGAGCAGAAAATTTTAAAAATTGGTCATCCACTCACTATCAGGGAAAGAAAAATGAATAAAAGGTACGAAACTCCTTGAAGGCAGCAGCAAAGGTAGAGTGCTGGAAATCAATTGCACCAGGGCATGGTATTTTGGTTTTTTAACAAAAACTTGACAGATTTGTTAGCACATTCATCAAGACTGTACTACCATATTAAGAGAGCAGAAAATCTAATAAGTGGGCCTGAACTCCATTTACTTTCAATGTTTTCAAACTCTTCCAAAAGCAATGAGGTTTCTTGGTACCAACACATTGGCAATGACATCTCCGAGTTCTGTGTTGAACCCCGAGTGGAGACATGTCTGTACTGTTCCTTCTTTCCCTTCAAAAAGACCTCTACACCCTGCCCCCTTCCCATCCTTCTAAGGCAGATTCTACTTACACCAGCTGCTTACACAAATCACTGTCCCCGCCCTTCTGCCATGGCTAATCCCATGGCACTGGTCCCTGCTTCATCCCAACCCCGCCTTCCTCACCCACTCAAAACCTCCTTCTCTTACCCCTATCCCACTCCCTGCTCTGTTCCCCATGGCCCCTGCCCCACTGCCTTGGGTCTCCTCCCCTGTCTTGAGGAGAAGGTGCAGATCCTGCCAGGGCAGAGCAGGCTGGGTTACCACCACCAGGAGAACCAAGTTACCACCTGCCACATTACTTGCCTGAAGCACTTTTCAGGGGCAAATACCTGAGGAAGAATGTTTATCATGTGGTCAGATAAGAATCTTGGCAGCAGGGCTGGGAGCTTCTAGCTGTTTGAGTGGCTCAAATGTTTCAATGGATTGCTCCAGTCTGTGGCAAATATCATGAAAGAACACTGCAGAGAAATTATTTCCCAAGTCAGACTTCATAGCTTTTTGCCTGCCTAGAAGACAGGCACCTCAGCTGTCCCAATGTATGAGACTTCACACAGCAGTTGGTGTTACCTGGGCTGTCACTCCAGACAAAATGCCTGCTGGCAGATAGATCTCCCTGAGCTCAGGACTTCACCTGGAGGCATAAAACCCTGCAGACACTGCTAAGCACCGTGGTGTCTGATTCCCAGGATCACACACAGAAGACACAGCTGGCCAGCAGGGTGGTCTGATGCATCTCAAATACAGAGACCCAGAGCAGAGGAGATGCTGCTTTTGCCAGCACATGGATTGCACACAGCATGGCTGAGAAGTGTAAGCCACAGAGTGACCCTATGGGCAAGTCACAAACCTCACAGTGCCCTGCAGATCTGAAAGGCCTTCACATAAAAGAGCACGAAGGCTCTTCCCATCACTTAAAGTCCACCTACTCGACAGGCAGCTAAGAAATAACAATCATGTCTTAAACAGATGTAAATACATAGTATCTATTGCCTCAGGAAACACAGGAAGTTTGCAATTCTTTTTGAATAACAAATACTTGCATAGGTATAAAGGCCTGTTCCTACTAATATGGTGGCAGAATAGTTTGGAGAATGAGAACAAGATTAAGTTGTAACATTTTTTTAAGTAATTGAACCATTACCCAAACTCATTATTCAAATACTCCTTACACATTCAGACTTTTTCTAAATGCACCACTAGTAAACACGGGCATAAGTGTAGGAGTAAGCACACATATAAACTACTCTGTGTATTTCTGTGATGACTGCAGCTAACCCTGAAGCCACTGAAATTCTGCTAATGACAAGACACACATCCACAATAAAACAAAACTGAAATACCAGGAAGCAAATCCGTGACACAGTGATTCATGTTTCTGACTCTGTCTAGTTGCTCAGTGCTGTCTGCTTCTACATTACTTGAAACCTCAAATATCCAAACAGTTTTCCCAATATCCACGTATAAAACTTCAGAAAAAATGAAGCCATTTCCTTCCATGTGTGAATCAACCTGTAGACTGCATAATATCTAGTGCAAATTAACTGTGAGACGAAGAGCTTATTAAAAATAAACAAACAAAAAAATCTCTTTCATATGGCTAAGTATGAATATCCATTACTAAGTCAAACAGAACTCAAACTGATTGAAAACCTACACTGTTCAAAGACTTGGCTAAATTTGTCATGACACAGTAAGGTAGGAACTTCCTCCATGGCTAGTTTTTTGCAGACTTGTTCATGAGAAGTCTTTCCTTACCTACCTTAAAAGTGTTTGGTACTTTCAGAAGCTGAGGTGACCAAAACATGCACATAACTTGATTTCTTTAACGGTTCCTGCCTTCCTACAGATAGCCACTCTTGTTACTTTCATGTAAATATCACACTCTGCAATTACACAACTTCTTAAAACAACATTTTTGGCAGAAATGTCACGTCATTTATCTGGAATTTCTAAGCTTGCTAGACCAAAGAGCCTTCTGGCCAACTATTATCTAAAATTGCTCTTCTAAATGCATATACCAATAGAAGTTCTTTGCATCCAGCAGCTTCAGCAGGTGCTTCTGGGCATTAAGAACTTTGGTAGAAAAGCGGCTACTTATTCAGAAACAAATACGGAATTGGGCAAGTAGGATGAGATAATTAGCTCTTTCAGAGCATAAGTCTTGACAGTTTTAGGACATATGTTTTCATATGAAAAAACCTCAGAGCAGTTAGCATACTTGAACAAACACCCCCTCTTTGATGCTAGCAGGGGACTATCTCCAATGAAGGTTTCAAGTTGATTACTTACTTTCCGTACTAGCCTGGTAGAACTAGAACCTACAGATATTTTCAAAATCCATCCTTATGCAGAAGGTTTTCACTGTGCAAATCCAATGTGTTTAGCATGGAGATTTTATCAACTAACTCACAATTATTCATTAATTATGAAATTTATGAATTAACAGCGCTTTAACCTTATATGTGTACTTATGAACAAAGTCAAATTAAACAGCTGTAATACAAGCAAGGTTGGCAAACGTACTCTAAAAGACTCTTCAGAGCACAATCTCAACATACAATTATGAGCTCCTATTTTCACACTGTGCATACACCTCTTTAAGAGAGAATGAGTCTCTCCCAAGCAGCTTGTCATTACTATGCTCCCACCATATTCTATTCTGCCATCACAACCAAACCAGCCCATCCCAAAACCCTCTTTCTCATCTTTGAACTACACTGGAGTAGTCAAATATAAGTAAAGCAGAAACAGAACTTGTGAATACGCCTGCTTCTCTTGTAATAATTCTAGAATTGATTGCAAATATATGTTTTGGTACCAAAACCACAAACTTTGGTATGTTTTATATTGGAATTTTTTATGTACAAACTGACTGTAACAGAAAGCCATCCTCAGTGTCTGGGGACTCTTAAAGAACTGCACAGGAAAACAACAGTGTCCAAGGAAAGGGAGGGCAGTCAGTACTGCTCTGTCAACAACAGTGCAATAGTTGGCATTATGATATTTCCCTCAAAGCAAACAAACTATTGAAATTTGTTTTGTTTTGGATCCCCAGTACAGAATTAATTGCTTGGGACAGTTTATCTATCTCTTAAGCCAAGCCTGCATGGGGACATTGAGAATGTTAAGGCAAATCAACTAAAGGTTTGACACCAATGTGCACACATTTAATTGTCTTGAAGCTGTGAGTAGATGCTCTAATTCAACAGCAAAGCTCCCTGTAGCTCCTTATTCAGTTAAACTAGATTGGTCTAAGACTAATTTACTCCTGAATTAAAGCAGACCCCCAAGGACTCAGCACAACTCATTTTTGCATACTAACTTCATGCACTTAACCAATTTGCCTCAGCTCTTCCTGAGTTCCCTAAGCCTTACAGAGTTTTCGGCCCACAGCTGAAGGGAGCTTGGCTACTTCATCTCCAATGCTGGGAACACCAGCACTGAGTGTTTTCCTCAACATTTTACTTCTAGAACACAGAAAAAAAACACCCAAATTTGAAAAGAAATTCTTTGCATTGCTTAGCTGCTTCCTGCTCCAAGATGACAATTCATTGGATTTGGAGTTTATAATTACCTTGCTCCTCTACTTTCAGTCTTCAACTTTGTGGAAGCCAGTTCTTGAAACTTTTTTTGTTTATGTTCACACACAAACAAAAAAAAAACCAGAAACAGGCGATGGAAATAATGCAGGTGGACACTAATTCCAAAGTGGGATTTGAATTGTCACTGGAATTTGAATCTTCTTAAGAGGCTTCAAATTGTGTCAAAGCCATCATTTACTGATACTGGTTTTGTTCCTCATGATTTGGAAATGGCAATCATTTCACCATGTTCTACTGTTTCTCATCACAACCACTGCTGTGGTACCTCGGCACTCTCTGGAAATGAATCATATCCCATTAATTCAGTACTATTTCAGTTCAATGCTAATCCTAAACTGGGGTTGATATTTCTCAAAATATTCTAATAAAATTACCTATAGAAAGGATCGGTTATTTTTAAAACAAATTAGTTGCTTCCTTACTGTGAGAGCTCAGACTGACATTTTATTTAGGTCAAAATATAAAGCACTTCTCAGACTACAAGCACTCAGGAGAAGTAAAGATGTCCTTCCATCCAGGGTCATTAAAACTTACCTGGATGGTGGCAGTAGTTGGTGAATACTTTGTTTGGGCCTTACTGCATAGATGTGCAGGTTTCAGTGATATTTTCAGTGTACCCACACAGACACACTTGTGCACACACATGTGCAGACAATATCCCAAGGTTCCTCATAAAAGTAAGTTCATTGACTGAGCTATCAGAATGATGAACTAGTGTTAGAGGCCCAACTGTACAGCAGCTAGCTGAAAGGAGTGTTTAGAGGAATAAACAAATATACATAATGTCTGCCGTTTCCTTTCCCCAAAATAAATTCATTCATTATAAACGAACATCACCATCTTTAGAGACTTCAAATCCTGTCAAAGCTGTATTTACTGACACTGGTTTTTGTTCAGCATGATTTGGAAACTGCTATCTTATCACCATGCTCTAACATTTCTCATCACAACCGCTGTTGTGGTACCCCAGCATTTTCTAGAAATGAACCATATTCCATGGATTCAGTCTTAGATCTGACACTTTAAAACACCACTCAAGCCAGGCACCACCAGAATCTAGTGGGTAATAGGCAACATGGGATGCACTGGAACATGGACCGCTCAAATTTGCATTTTCAATTCTAGATGTTTTTAAAACAAAGCATCTAACCTCTCAGTGTCAATTAAAAAAAAAAAAAAATCCCAATCCCAAAGGGATTAATAACAAAAATAAGTATGCAAATGGAAGTGAAGCCCTCTGGACAATATTTTCATTGATTTGCTGGAGAGAAGGACCCCTAGTGTCCAGCTGGATTTTAGCCAGCCTGGAGTCTGGTGACTACACAGCATCCAGGATGAAAAAACATCCTAGCTTGTAAAATATTTCCTGCAAACACCATCCCATCCTTCTTATTTGAAAATTGACTGATGAAAGGAAAAAATATATATATAAATACAGTGCTGCTTTCCTAAACTAATTATTTCAAAATATAATCAAGATATCATGTGATCACCTGGACTCTGAGGATTCATCATTACTGATGAACAGGAATGTGCCTTGGCACAATAGTTTCAGTGGTTGATTATGCACTGCAGACACCTATAGATAAACATCTCTATTTGTAAAAAATGAGCACTGTCTCTGAGAGCAGTTGCTGATGAGGCTTTAAAAGCAGCATCAAAAAATGTAATGCTAGAAGGATGAGGCTGCCCAGCCCTGTCATGTAGAAGCTTTGCTTTCTAAGGGGAAAAAAAAGATCTGCACGATTCCTTATGATCAGGGGTTTACTCATTGATTTGGATAATCATTCAAATGGCTAAACAGACCTCTAATTTGAAAATAAAAACCGATTGATGCAATCACAAACAAGTTCTGAAATTGTGATTTATAAAAAAGAGGGGAAATCTTGTTCGAAGCCAAAACACACACACAGTTACCTTTTTCTAATCAGAGCATTCATTTCTCCTCATTATGATCTCACAAGCACATTAAAATCTTATTAACATTAATTACTTCTGAGCGTCTATGCATGAGCAGCGACAGGCTTGCGTGCGCGCGCGTGTGTGTATGTGTGTGTGTGTCTCTGGATCATATCTACATTTATATACCTTGCTGCACTTTGCTTATAAAACATGTGAAAATATTGCTGCTAACACCAATTAGCTAATTTCACACACACAGATAGTAAGCTGCTGTCTCGCTGCACAGCTTATTATAGACCAGCAGACAGATGGACAGACAAACAGACGCAAAAAGCATCACGGCAGCTCCTAAATGCAAGATCTAAAATGCCTGGCACCCCCAGGAGTGCGAGTTTCATCCTCGTAAGTCTGAGGGAACAAAATGACAAAAATAATAAAAAAATAATAGTAAAAAAAATAGGAGACAGTCAAATATCCCATTTTCTACACAGATGGGTTCAATGATGAAGTGATAGAGACAAAGAAAAAACTGGCAGGCAGACAAGCAGCAGGCGCACAGAGAGATAGACAGAGACAGATAAACAAAGCAACAGAGAAAGAGATGAAAGCATATTCACACATGTGAAATTGGGCTAAGCAATAGTAACTTCAGCCCACCAACAAGGTAAGGAAAGAAATGGCAGAGGCAAGAGTCACCATTAGAGTGACTTCACATGCAAAACCCTGACACTTTACAAAACTGTTTATGGATTCTATGTACACCGAGCACTCTAAATGCAGTGGTGCTGCTGGTGACACTCAGCTCCACCACAAACTCCAGAACAAACACAGGAATCTATGCACCACTATGGAACCGCGCCTTCCTCTTCTTCCTCACCCTTTGTTTCCATTTCATTTAGATTCACCTCTACCCTACTTCTAAATCTCGTCCTCCTGAACCCTTCTCTCTGCCAGGGGTTAAGATAAAAACAACATCAGCATCATTCATCGTGCCAAAGCCATGTTTATCATTCACTGGGGAATCAGCCTCTCACCTGGGTTCTTTGCAGAACCCAGGTGGACACTTGCTGGTCATTTTCCTTTCTACCCAAACACCCATCTCTGCTCATCTTCTGCAACTCTGAAAAGAACTGCAACCCTGAACTGGAATTAAAACTTTCATTGACATCAGTAGGATTCAAGGTTTAGAAGTGTCTAAATTTTTCTTTCAGCCCTACGACCCTTTCTTCCACTTGTGTATTCTTCCACTGATGACATCATCAGGCAAAACACTATAAGGAGGGAAACGATTAAAGCCAAGGACGATGCTTTCCTTATTGGGAATTTTTTTTAAATGAACATATCTTAATTTCTCATGGCAACATATGTGTTTTCATTTTCCACTCATTCCTCTCAGATCAAGGGAAGTTAAATGTGGCATTAATTTACTGTATTATCCCCAGCCTTTTTTACCTAAAGGTTTCGGAGCATTTCACAAGCTGTTCATGAAACTTCAAGGCATGCAGAAGGTTCTCCCATCACTCAAGTTCACTGCTAGGGAACAGAAGAGCAAAGGTGAAGTACCCAGATCAGTACAAAAGTCTACAGCAGACATAAAACATCCTCTTATTTACATTTTTTGTATCTTCTCTTCTTGCACATGCCATATCTAAGGTCATTAAAAATAGTACCTGAATTTAAAAAAAAAAATAAAATAAATTCAGTATCTGAAGACTGTACTCAGGATCCTTAATTTGTACTTATCTCACTCATGACCTTCTCCTAATGTTGCTTATCCAGAAGAACCTACTCCCATACAAACCCAGCACAGTTGCTGAGAAAACTACCATGAATTCAGTCAAGCAAGTTTGGGATATATCAGGTGTATTCCAAACATCCAAATCAACTGTGGTGCATTTTCAGTAAACCCAGTGATTCCAGGAAGCTTTGGAGCTCCTGAGCATGGGCATTATTACAGTTGCCTTGCACACAAGTGGTGAGCTTGGTGCACCTTGCCTGAATTCTGCCCAGCTCAGTTTTACTGTGCACACACAGCAGATCTGATTACGCTGCAGAGCAGGAACCATGGCATATGGCCCCTTCTGCCACAAGGAGCAGGTTCCTGACCTGCTGAGGCAGAAAATAAGGAAACAAATTGAACACCACTCCATTTGCTCGGCTTACTGTGCTTCTTTTCTTAAGGTTAAACATACAGGCATTCAGAATAAGGATATAGAAAAGTAAAAGCTTTATAAAATAAACCAAGAGCAATAAAGATTTGAAACTTTACAGTTTTATGCATATGACAAAGTAGGCTTTTTCCTGCATATTTCCTAAAAAATATAGACCATTAAAGTCTCTCTCAAATCATGCAGAATTACTTCCTCTGAGAGGAGGCAAGATTCCCTCTGACAAGGCAAGGAGCCTCAACAGTTCTGGTTAAGAGAGGTTCGCCCAGAAGTTCAGCTCATTTGCTCAGGCTTCCCAGAAAGTCTGGAGAAGTCCGTGGCCTGTGATTCTTCCAGATTCCAAACTCTCCGCTGTGTTCCCACCTCACTGATCTTTAGGCACATTGAAACTTAGGAAAGCAGGACAGCCAAGCAGAATTTCCCCCCAAACACATCAGTGATCCCCATCAAAAACCAAGGAAGGGCCACACAAAGACATGAATTCAATAAAATGGTTAAGAAGTAAGTATCCTCTAGATTTGCTGACTTAATGCCTACATAGTTGTTGACTCTTTAACCCATCTTTCCCCCAAACCCATATAGATAAATAAGGGTTCATGGCACCCAGAAGGAAAAATGGTGTGTCCTATAAAGCACTGCTTTGGCATTTTTTAAGACCACGTAAATCCTAATTAAATATGGTAAATGTTGTACCTCAGTACGTTAAAACCTAAATCCAGAAACCAATTTATTAAAGTAAATGCATAACACTGAGGGTGTTTAATGACAGAAAAAAGCTGCCAGCTTTTATTACCACAACAGCATGTAGAGGCAACTGCGCAGTAGGGAACCTTTGTAGAATATCCCCGTGTCTGAATTTTGCATGTAAAGTGGACAGAAGTATGTTAAAGACTAAGAGGACTCAAATACAGCTGACTTGATGATATTCCAAAGGACCAGTGCTTATCAGCAAAATGAATCTGAGAGACCATTCAATCTAAAAAAAAGGTCATATATGTGTGAAAGAGGAACAAGGGAAAGATGTCTACTTAGGGGATGTAGAGGGGGGAAAGACATTTACTGCCTTTCCTGTACAAAGAAGCTTGACTTGCCTTTCTTGGGTGGGAATTATGCCAGTAAACCTGGTCTCCACCTATCTATTCATCTACTTTGTAAACCTTACTGTGTTGTGTCTGCCAAAAGTTCCAGCAGGCTGAGACAGTATGAGAGTACTTAAGAGGTGCACTTGGCATCCCGACCAGCCTCAAGATCCAAACCCCTTTGTGTCCTTTCGGAGGTTAATAAGACAAGGTTTTACTGACTCCATCCTGGCTCTTATAAGCTTCTTGGAGATTATCGAAATTGGAAATTGCATATGAAAAAGTTGGTTCATCCAGTTTTTAGGAGGGACATTCATCCGATTTGCCCCTCCACCCCTGAAATGTGAGACATGCCTGAAGAGTGTTCTTTGTTATAGTCTCACAGATATATCCAGTGATGGTGAATCCATATGTCTCTGATAAAGGCAAAACCTTATTGTGCATTCCAGCTTTTTCTTTTGCAAACATACCACACTAGATGAATTTGGCTCTCAAGGAAGAAAGTAGTAATTGTGCTGGCTAATAAAACTTTCTGTTGCTGTCCTTCCAATCTGGTCTTCTAAGCATCAACAGACATTAAAACTGGCTCTTGGGAAGTGAAAACATATCAGAGAGCAGTACAAACCCAAAACTTGTTTGCAAGTTTTCAAGAACTGAGATCTCAAGATCTTGAGAATCTCATTCTTGAGTAACAAGAAGTTAAATGCAGCTATTCCTTGTACAGTTTTCAGGTTGAATATACAAGCAACTCAGTTCCTCCCATTGTTCATACTCTGAGAGATGCCTCAGAAGCAACACACCTGTGCTCTGCCCAGATCCAGCACCTGTGGGCTCCCAGAGGCTCCCACAGGCTTTGTCAAGTTTTAAACAGACAAGCAACGATTCTCTTTAAATGCCTGTGCCCAGAAAACCCCTAGGGGCAGTTTTCTTCTCTCCACATTGCAGTTCTGAGACGTTAACAGCCACTGCACATAGAGCAGACATACACACAAGAAGTTCAGGACAACGTAACTATCTGAAGGCACGTTTGTCTTTATACGTGATAGGGAGCCCCTGTCTTCTCTTGATGCCTATTTAATGGATCAAGCAACAGCACTATGTATTTCAGCCAGATATAACTCTGCCCTTTGATTATTACTGTACAAAAAGACGTGGCAGGCTGGTCCAGTTTTTGAACATCTACTTCTTGGACAAAGCTAACACTGGAGCTCATCAGGATATATCCAGCTAAGAGAAATCCAACCATGGGAAAATAAAAAAATTGAAGTTACTTTAACTCAGTTAAGAGAGTAATTATAAAAAATAAGCAAATAAAACACCAAAAAGGTTTTTTTTCTTAAAAAATTCTGCTGTTAAAGACTTTGTTGACATGTTGGTATATTAAATGCATTTGGCCTCAATATCCAGTTACTGTAGAGTCTTTGTATTTCATTTTGGAATAGAAATAAGACTTTAATGGCAAAGAAGTCGCATATGTGTTACAATACCACAATGGTGTAAAAAAAAAAAATAAGAAGCCTAACAGTCTTTAACATAGCCAAGAATCATCTGAGCTTCCTTTGTCCATGGAACATGGCCTTTACTTTTCCAACTCCCATCTGCATGTACAATACACTGAGGAAGGAAGAAAGGCCTCACTTCCTTCTTCTCTCTATGCCTCGATTGTTTCTGATTAAAAAATGGAAATAATAATGTTGATTCAGCTACTGAAATTAGGCAAAACTAAATTAGCTACTTTCATTAAACACTGTAAAATATTTGAATAAGTTTCTTCAGAAATGCAAAGTGCTATTTATCCATATCAGCAGCTATCTATGGCTAAACTGTCCTAGAACCTTTTGTGAGCATTCTCTTCTCCTGCTGAACTCAGCTGATAATTGTTCTTTGTTTTGAAGGACATGTCTAACTCCTTTATCTAAAAAAGCCTGGGAAAGACTTAGACAGAACTGACACCTCACTTTTTTGGTTAATGAGAACAAAGCAAACCAAAACAACAAGAACAACAAAAAAAAAGAAATCACACAGGGTCTTGGGATTAAACCTTTGCAGATGAGAAAAAAAAGGCATCATTTTGAATGCTAAATTCTTTGCTGCCTTTGCCTGAGCATTATGAGAATAATCACCAAAACCTCGTAAAAGCAAGCCATTTCATCAACTCCACAAGCTGAGATTTCAAGGAGAGATCTGGAAGAATCTTACTAATACACCTATGTATGCTGCCACAAGGGAGACAGTACCTAACACAGTAGAAATGAGGTCAAAAGCAGCAGTACTGTCCTAAAGAAAACTGTCTCCTGGTCACAAATCACTTGTGGCGTACCATGCATCATCTTTACTGCTTCAGACATATGCCAGCTGCAGCCAGTAGGGAGAAATACAAAGCTAAATTCAGCTCTTGGTTCAAGGTTGGTTCTTCTAAATTTCATGGAATTGGTGCACTTTTATAAAAATGTAACACAGGGCAAAATACGACCCATAAACATTTTAACAGATAAACAGACATTCAAAAATTTCACATGGAACCTCTTATCCCAAGAGCACAGTCCTCTGAAGAGGATTATTGTATGATGATTATTCCAGCTCACTGCTCATAAGGAAAAAGGAAAGGGCTGTGGCCTCGTCCCACCCCTCTCTGGTCCTGCTCATACAGAACCCTGCTGCTACAATTTTCTCCCTCTCTTGCCAGTGGGACCTAAGTTAGCCCCTCTTTTTGCATGAAGTTCAGACTTTTTGTCCTCATTTTCTTTGAACAGCTCTGCCCCCTGCCTGCGTCTCAGCTTTTATTTCTTCTTGCTGCTCACATTCTTCACAAACCTCCTTCCTAAATGCTCCATTTGTATCCTTCTACCATACTGAAGCCAATGTTCCATAGTAACATTACTCCAGATCCTAATAACTCTTTAAAACAGCCTACAGTCTATTAAATTGTGTTCCTGCACAAGCAGACTTCACCAAGAAACTCCAGAAAAGTTCATTTTAGCTCACTTCCTTTTTGCTTTCAACCTTTTTTTACCTGCAAAAGATATGGAATGAAAATTAAATAAATTCTGGTAGCAGAATAAATTATCACAGGGCTGGATATAGATGTGATCTAGACAAGAGGGTTCTCACTCCAGCATAGAGACAGTTTTAACTGAGATAGCTCAATTATTAACAGGAGTTTGGTCAAGACAACCTAGGGCTGAATGCTGTGAAATTACAAGGCTCAAAAAACAAATGCTAAATTCACCTGAGATCCAACATAATACAGCCTGCATGAGCAGGGCAGAACAGTTTTACTGTCATCCAAACTACCTAAGTAAACACTAGCTCTTAACCTCCATGTGGTAAAAAACCTTTCCAAAAACAAAACAAAAACCCAACCAAAACCCAAACCCCAAGACGTAAGGTGTCAGTTCTAGTCTGACATACCAGAAAAAGACCACAAGTATTCAAAAACTTCATGGGGAGGCTAAAGGAAAGCCATTAGAGTAAAGAAAGAAGTTGCAATGCACTTCAGGGTGACAACAAGGCACAAACTCAAGAGGGAAAGATAAAACTTGCTAGTACAGCTACAGCTAGCACCCTTCTATCTGCTTTCAGAAACTGATAAATGTCATTATCTCTATCCTGAAGACAGGTAACTGAGGCACTAGGAAATGAAGTGACTGGTTGAAAATAACACAGAAAACTAGAAACAAACTGTGAATCCTGCTTCCCTAATGCACAGCTTATCCTTACCAGTACGTGGCATACCGTAGTAACTGCACTGCAATCTGATTAAAACTTCTGATACTGCACTATGACTTTGTGCTTACAAAATTATTTAAGATCCCTGTAAACACGTTGGGAAAAAAAAAGTTTGTCTACCAAAGTATTAAGAAAAGCTTGGATTTGGATCTAGTCCCCTGTAAAATGGAACTCAGAGACTATTAGAAAAAGCAAGTTAATTCGAGAATCCAGAAATGCCCAGCACTAGGGAAAAATAACTGAGCCTTCTCTTGTCCGACACAAAGTTGTGCACAGCTGACTGTACTGCAAAAGCACAACTGGCTTTTAATCTCATTCAGGAGCAGCTGCTTTCACAGCAGTGAAATGTTTCAGGATGAACCTGACTGACTTGGTGGATAACTGATTTGAGGTTGGTATAGCTCAGAAGGAACTAGCTCATTTAGGGTATGTCACCATCTTAAAAACACTTTTTCTATCCAATTGGAGCAAGCTTTGAAGCTTTCCAAACTTGACCGTGGCTTGGAGAGGCAAATAAAAGCAGCATTTTCATGAAATGCTGGAAATTACAAAACAGGGCTGGGACTTCAAACGGTCCGCCAGGACAGGCTGAGCCTTCGCTGGGAACTCATGTCGCTTCTAATCACTTGTATTAGTTTAGCACCAGCAAAAGGTGCCAGATTGGTAGCCCCAGGCACTGTACTCTCTATTTATCCCCAGAGCAGGTACAGCAGGATGGCAGGCTATCACAGAGATGCCAAGCCCTGCTACAATTCCTCCCATCCAGGGACCTGGTGAGAGGAGGGTGATGAGGTCTCAGTGCTGTGACTGCCCACACGGGGGCCAGTACCCTGCACTATGTTTCAGAAGGATGGGATCCCAAACTGCAGGGCCTGTGAAAGGGAAATAAAGGAGCATCAGTCTACAAGTATCCTCCGATGAGATAGAAGGACCAAGGATTCTTTTCTTTGCATTACATTCTAGATGTCTCAAAATGAATGAATACTTGAGAGAGCGACGAGGCCAGAGAGAGTCAACGTACTGAGTACAAATGAGATTTATACGTGGCTTGAGTCACTCCAGACAATTAGCTACCCACCAGGCTGTTTGGTTTATTGTCCCTACTGGATAAAGATTTAATAAGCAGTCACCTAGATGGGTAACATGAGACTTGCAGAAAGGAAACTTTTCATTACTCTACACGGAAAACTTGAGCCCAGTCCTGCAACAGCTCTGCACAGCTGATTCCCACTGGTGTGTCAACGGCTGCAAGATGAAGCTCTTCTTCATGACAGTCCACATAGGTGGAAAATATGGGAAACACAGGACCATCTTTTATTGAATAATTACTATGTCAGAAATCTTCCACACATTCCAAATAGTCTATGGAAATTAATACCGCTTTTTTTCAGCTTTTTTCTCTCCAGTACTCAATCTTACCCTGGACTCAGACATTTTTTCATAGCATAAAAACGCAAAATGCTGGATTTTAAAAACTTATCTACTGGGGAAATATGCTGTGTAGGGAATATATTAAACAATTCAGTCTATGTTTGGAAAAGAAATACAGATTCATCACAACGAGGAAGGATGTTCAAGAGTATCCTGAAAAAACAGCCCGTATTCAAGCCAAAGGACAGGATGAAGTGGGCACAACAGTATAAAGCTGACAAGCAGATTTAACTGACAGTGACAGAAAGAATTGGAAGCTGCCAAAGCCTAAGCTACATTAGGGCTTCTTCAGATACTACATACACTAAAATTGAAACTAAAAGAAGCAATGAGAACATTTGATAAAACACTTTCAGATGGGAAAAGTCTCAGAAGCAGCCACAGCAAAACAGAAAATAGAAAACTTTGGGAAATCACAGGAAAAGGAACACCGATCAAATGAAAAACTGGGGAAAAAAAGGCTGAATTACAGATTGAACATTTCATGACCTCTCAGCAGTCATGCCTGGTATCCAAGGCTTTAACACCCTTCATCAGAAGACTTCTTTTGCTGTTACTGCCGCTTGCTGCAAGAGAGCTCAAAGCCATTCATTTGGCACAATTTTTGCCAGGCAGTGTCCCAGAGGGTGTGGCCCGGTCTCCTGGGAAGAGCATTTGTTAGTTTTAGAGAACCAGCAGAGGGAGCACATCAGCAATTAAACATGGTTTTCTTGTGTTTGTGCCTAAACAATGAGATTTTTTGGTTGGCTTTTTTGTTGTTGTTTTGTTTTTATTCTCAGCATTCCTCTGTCACTAATGCCTGTGACTCACTTAGCTCTCAGATTGCTGGGAGTTTAGGAGCCAGAGCCATGGAGAATAGCAGGCTCCACATCCAACCCACATAAAACAACAGTGGACACAGGCTTTTACCTAGTTGTCTTTCTTCACTTTCTCCCCATGTCAACCTCCATCTTAAACATTCTTGACATCCTGCCCATGAAATCTTGTACTGCCACATGACGATTACTTTCACATTCCTGCACTGTGACCACTAACTTTCTAGTCAGAAAGAAAGGCATATGGATCTCTAGGGAGGAAATGGAAATCAATAATTAACTTTCAGCCAGCTGAAAGGACAACTCTGAAGTCCATGACACAACTTTCCCAGTCCTACTTTTGTATCCTCAAGGGATTCATCACACAGCTATTGATGATCTTAGAAGTAAGATATTAGAAAGCATGTCTTTTAGTTGAGAAGGAAAAAAAAGGAAAATCAGTAATTCCCATGCTGTATTTAACTCCGAATCAAATGACACACTATACTTGCTTGCATTTTTAGTTCTACCATAACCCCAAGATTAATTCACTCAGAGAGTGTAACATTAAGAGGTCATCTATGGGTGTAACTTACACAATGGCACCATGTCTGTCCTGCAAAGGATTTCCCATAGGTGCTCTGCAGAGGGTTGGAAGCACTGCCTATTCAGGTTTGCTTTCTTCTTTGCTGTAGTTACCAACCGGTTTTAATTCAGATTTTTGTAGCCACTGGTTTGATAGTAGCTCAAAGATTCTGGAAGACCCTGTGGGTTCTGGTTCACCTTTGGTACTGTCATTTACACTTGTGCAAGCTGGACATAAATGTTACCTAGGGATCTGTGTCCACCCACTGCAGAAAAGCACAGGGAAAGAACTACGACATGAGGTATTGAAGAAGGAAGTGCTACAGATGCTGCCAGGGTCTGATTAGGTAGGACTAGTTTGTGCTGGAGTCCCTATCTGCCATGAAAGATCTCAAGGAGCAGTGCCTGAGAACAGCAAGTACAGCACAAGCTGCAAATCTGCCCTCCCTGGGGCTGGCGGGGCAGGTTGTCACTGATGGGATGAGGCCATTCTTGGCACGAAAGGATTTCAACCTTTGTTCTGGAATAGTCCATGGCCTTTCCTCCCACAGTGCCACCTAGTGCCAACCCAGCCAGCGGCTCACTTCTCTGGGAGGTGAACATCTGTCCCCTCAAACAGCCTGGGACCCTCCACACTCATTTCACCAAAGCCAACAGCCAGCTGTCAGAAGAACAGTGTTATTTTTCTTTAGAGACAGCTTTATCCCATTAGCCCAATTTCCCATTCCTGTACTCTATCTACTTCAAGATACAGTCTTCCCTGCACGTGGTAAAAGCCAAACTTCTTTCTTCTTTCAAACCTCAGGGATGTGTAGCAACCTGCCCCGCAGCACCGGCAGCCCTGGCTGCCCCAGCAGCTATGGAAGAGGAGGTGGCACATGGCCCTGTGCCTCTGGTGACCATTTTACAAGGCTCATCTGCAAACAGAGCTCCCGCCAGCGCTGGGCAGTCAAAATGCCGTCATAGCACACGATGGTGCTGGAGGATTAAGTACAAAAGTGTAAGAAAACATGAAAGACATAAGCAGTAGTCATTCTGAAATGCTTCTATTAGAGGAGAATTGGATCACTGCCGCTGGAACTAAACATTAACTTTTATAATAAATACTAACCAAGAATATAGCCAACGCTATCAACGGAAAAACCACCGACAAAAGCCTTTGCCTTTATTTACTCCTCACTGAAAGTTTAATGTATCTGTGAAATCTCTTCAAGTTAAAACCGTACAGATCTTACAAAAGTATCTCTAAATTTGGTGTATGGTCAAACACTACTTTTCACCAAGAGAAAACTGGCATTGATAGACTATTAAAAAGCCAAGTGATTTTTCACAGTTGATACTGTTTGTTTACTTTCTACAATTTTCTTGGACCAAACTAACAAGAACAGTGAAGTCCGTTTCACTGTGATTTGCCATCACTTTCCCTCTGCACCACAGTGTGAATGTCAGACCCTTCAGAGTGAAAAAGTAATTCTTTAACAGTAACTATTTCCAGAGCATTGTTTCAGGAAAAAAAAAAAAAAACACTTTTATAAAGGATTTGGTTTTTCTAAAAGTTTTGTTAAAAAAAAAAATCTAAGTAACTTGAAGTTAAATTTCAGTCTTTAAATTCCCATTAACATTTATCAATCTCTTTCAGCAGAAGCTCTTTACCATACAGATCGCAGTTTAAAGAAGTCCTATAAAAACAGACTGGAGTGAAACCAGCTGAAATCTATAAGGCCACAGCATGCCATCAATTTCTAAACAGAACTCCTATTCAAATTATTCTGCTTAAAACCTCATATGATCTGCAAAAATGAGCAAGGTTTTCTTGAAACGATTTAAATAACAATTTATCTAAGACTGTAATCTCTCTTGTATGGGATTTGTAAGCCATCCCACAGAATTCTCTAGCAGGGGACACTATTCCCTATTTACATCAAAGTTTTATATAAATAATATTACAATTTTTTAATATTCTGCAGCTGTTTTCCCTTATGAATAAGCTGGGCCTATGAAGAAAATGTGAAAATAGGAAAACTGTGAGTAATATTTATAATAATGATATATTCAACTCAGGAAATTACTACAACTATCTTTATCAAAATAAACAAGATAGATATTTTTTCCTCCTTTAAGACAAAAGCAAAATCCTCCACTATTAAAAATAATTTGACTTGGTATTTGTTTGGTATTTGGATTTAACTGTCTTATATCCCATTTTTGGTCCTGTTGAAAAAAAACCCAACAAAACAACAAAACCCCAGCACAAAAACATACACACGAAAACCCCAACAGCATTGCTTCTCGTCTCCCAGGAGTGAGAGCGGCACAAACACACGCCATTCAGCCCAAAATTGCTCTAGCTACAGGGCATGGCAAGGCATGAAATAACTGCTCCAGAGCACTTCCTCGTGTGGGTGTGTTAGATAACTGTCTGCTCCAACACTAAAATAAAGCACGGTGTGACCCAATGAGCAGCGCCAGCCCTGCCCCGCACAGCTGCCCGGGCTGCGGGCAGGGCACCCGGGGCGCCCCGCGCTGCCCCGCGCCAGCAAACCTGGCCGAACCTCCCTGGCCAACGGGTTTGGCATTCCCCGAGTGCCAGCTACATCACCATATGCTGGATTTAAGTTTACTCAGGCATACTTTACCCTTTGCTGCTGTATCCAGATTGCAAACGGACTTTGTGCTATTGAAAGAGCTAAGATTTGTTTTGTTTGGGGCTTTTTGTTTGTTTGTTTGTTTGTTTGGGGGTTTTGGGTTTGTTTTTTTTTTTTTTAATAGAATTTTGTTGGGGTTCAAGGAAAACTACATCCTCCTAGTGAAAAAGGCTTTACTATTAGAATGAAATCTTACCGGATAATGAAAAATATTTCTCCTACTGTGACTCTCTTTCTCTGCTTGAATTCTTCTTGCCTGGAGTTCTCATAAAATCAAGAGGCATCTCATAGTCATTTTCAAAGTTTTTCAAAAATGTTCAGATGTGTCTGGGTTTCTGCTAAAAGTACATGCACAAGGATCCTGAGGACAGGTCCATGTGCTCTCCTACAAAAAACCTGGGCTGTTGAGGAACATACACCTGCACTGGTGCAGGAGAAAATGACAGGTGCCTGAAAACCCCTCACCCATCCCACGAGGATGACGGCTGCGAACACTCCTGCTGCCTCACTCCAGGCTGACCACCATCTAGAGGCATCAGCACATCCACCTTTAAGACCCCTACATTTTTTGGCACAACTTCAGTATCCCCTCTACGACCAATCTGAGTTTCAAAGCCTGAGATTCAAACTTTAAGAGAAGAGGAAATACATTACTAAAGTTAACGAGTCATTTAGAGCAACAAACACATTTAAAGTCTATCAACAAAATATTAATTTAGAAGTTTGAATAAAAATAAGGAGGAAAAAAAATAGTAGACAATAAATGTCACTCCCCAGCTAAGAGACGAGCCACCAAATTTTGGCACACTGATATATAAAACCTTGAAAAGTTTCACTCATGTTCTGGAAAAGCTGCTAATAAAATGGAGCAAGTAGTTTCTGTAGTTATAGTGCCAGTGAATAGATCTGCTGCTTTGGATTTCAATTAACTTAGTTTGTTCAGCGAGGAGGCACTTCTGTAGAAATGGGGACTCGTAAGTTAAAGGACAGCTTAAAAAAACCACCAAACAACAGCAAAAAAACCTGTTGGCAGCAGAAGTTCTTTCTGGCTGCAAAATAATGGATTTTTAAGAAACATTTCAAAGGATTTGAAGGTTTTGGAGAATCTCCTAGGCAGTCTCAGGTGAGTTAGAAATATTGCATTAAGGACTTCTTTGTGCTAAAAGGAAGGCCTAATGCATGTTTTTAAGAAGTCCGCCTCTTGCTATTAAATAAATAATTTTCTATTAAAAAAGGTGACTGTTACTGTTCAGAGATCTCCACTGATCAGCGTCCATTTTATATAATTACTTAGGATTCTCCAGAACACTTTATGTAACTCACTTCCACTATCCTTTTTCCTTTTCTTTTTTTCTTTTTTTTTTTGTTTGCAGCAGAGTAGCAGTTTTACTGTCCAACAGAAATGACAAGAGCTCAGATAAAAAGACCATTTCAAATGGATCAGTTTAAGCAGTCTTTAGAACCCATGATAAATCTGGGCTCCAAAAACTCGACAATGCTAAATGGGCTATGAAATGCATCACAAATCCCTCCCCAGAAAAAAAAAAAAAAAAA